>MU223174.1:3789911-3832304 GCA_018584345.1 Thuja plicata | reverse complement strand
GTCAAATAGATATTCACAGATATTTTCCTGGTCTTCTCGATCTGGCAATTGAAAATCAGATTTGGTAGATGGTGGATAGTAGCATTTATGTTCACTCTGAATAGTCATGCACACCTGTTCACCTATAATTCTCTGTAATAACTGCCCCTCTTGTCTATGAAAAGTGCGTGGCCAAGTGTTCTCCTTGTCATCGCCCAAGACTTTTTCTCCTTCTTCTTGGCACTTCTAGAAACTCATTCATAGTTCTGCTCTGTTCTGAAACACACTGAACCTCCTCTTTTCACCGACATTGAAAAAAATCTATTCAAATATCGGCAGACTGCTCTGTGTATGATTTCCTGTGACTAGAAACCCTCTGATCAATTCTGGAACACGAGCAAACAGAAACCATGGCTACCGAGCGTTTCACAGTGTCAAAATTGCCGCCATATTTCAAATTCAAATTCCTGCGACCTCACGACTAACCGTAAGTCTCCTTGTTGTTGAACTCAGATACTAACCACAGTTAAATCTTATGACCTGGCGACATTGTATCTTTTTAACCCTTGGCCAACCTGAGTCACGATCCGGTGACAAGGCGACTGTGAAATATCAAAGTCGCGAGGCATTTCACTTAACTCATCATTCTTCTGGCGACCATGCTACTAACTGCCTCCTTAGACTGCCACGGTTATCGCCTTGTCACCAGATGTTATCTCTATGTCTTGAGACCACGCGAAAAAGCTTAGTCGCCAAGTCAGGAGAACCTTTGTCTGTGCCTCTGACCTTTTCTTAACAGTCAGCATGTGTCCCTTAATCTTTCTAGCGACATCCCGACTACCCTTTATCACTGAGTCGGGAGTACTTTTCACGTAGGGCATTTTGATCACCAGACTTAGTGACCACCGTTGGATCATATGTGCTTTGCATCGGACGGTTGTCCTTAAGTCGCTTAACAAATGAGCATCCCCTTAAATCCTCCTGCGACATCCCGACTGAGGACTAATCGCGAAGTCTGAGAACCAAGATAGAATATTCCTTATGGTTCAGAGACTACGCGACAAAGTGAAAAGCGAAGTCGGGAAAGAAAAGAGAATATTCGCTGAGGCTCTTGCGATTACCCGACTGACTAAGAGGGTCCCAGTTTTCACAAAGGCTTATGACATGGATTTGGCAACCTCACGACTGAAGAGAAAAGCTAAGTCAGAAGACGCAGAAGGAATATTCCAATGTGTTCACAGACTACGTGACAAAGTGGAACGCAGAGTCAGGAGAAGAAAAGGCATAGTCGCCCAGGCTGAAGCGATCACGCGACTTGGAAATTAAGCACATGCTCTTAGTGATGGGAAAAGTAACTGCGAAACATAAGAGCCAAGACTTAGGGTTTTTCAGGGGTTCTAAGGGTTAGAGCAAAGTGCACAAGGGTGGAAAAATCGGGCAACAGTTAGTAATATGCAAACCTAACTCTAGCGACTCATCAGTTGAGCTTTCTTATTCTTCTCTCATAAAATTGGAACTCATAGATTATATCTTTTGAATGTCCTCTAGACCTAGTAAAGCACCAATATCTCTATCAAAAATCCTAGGTAGTGGTATCTCATCTGATTTTGGGACAACAACAATGTTAGGGGAAGTGTTAGAAATCTCTCCTCTCTCCAATAAAGATGATTTTTTTTGACTCACATCTACCTCAATGTCCATGGTAGCATCATATAGGTTATCCCATTCATAATCATGTGTGTCTGTTATTTCATCATTAGATCTATTTAGAAACTCAGCAATAGTTACCTGATGTACCCTATTAGCCACTTGTAGATCAAAGTGTGGTAAATCAAGGACATGTGAAATTGTGACTAATTTCCCCCAGTTAGGATGTACATCCTATTGTTGGTGTATTTCTTCATGAGTCTCTTTTGTTTGTTGGACTTCTGGAGAGTCTTCTGTTATTTCCACTACTCCTTGGACAGTAGCTTGTGGTAACAAAGGAACATGAGGCTCTTGTTGTGTTACAAAAGTAGGTACATATCTTTCTCCTTGGTATTTAGGATACTATGTACCAATGTGTAATAATATTTCATATGTGTTGATGGGACTTTGTGACCGACCTCATCAACATATGTAAGTTGTCACCGGGTACCGGGGTACCGACCAACTTTTCCTATAAAGGTTGTCTGGGGAATAAATTCTCTGGGACTTCAAGCACTTGAGTGTTGGGTCTCGATAGTGCGGGGAGCTAAGTTGGGCGTGTGACTATTTTTTTTTGGGGGATAGCTAGTTTGTGGCTCGTGTACTCCAGGGATTTTGTTAGTACATCAGGGTTTCCTGCAAGCACACATTAGTTTACTAAATAAAATTCAAAAGATATGTCAGAGTTAGGAGCTCATTACTTCTACTTATAGTCATACCATATATTTCTAACATCAACCATACTTCAATGAACTACACTAAATACTGAACACACACAAAACCAATGATTCATACATATTCAATAGGAAGGGGAAAAGAGGTCGTTAATCTACTTAAAACACTAGAGCAAAGGACATTAGAAACATACAACACAAAAGAGAGTTGACTTAGGGATCATAACACCAACAACGTCATTTCCAGAACTCTTCTTTCTTCATTAACAGGTTTCCAGCATCACTGGTGTGTACATCAATGGCTCCAAGGGAGAATCTAAATACTGAGAACTACCGAGCATTGAGCTCTGCAACTACAAGAAATGAAAATACTGAATGCTAATAGTATGGACTGCAAAATCATCAATTTCGCTGACCCTTGAAATGACGTCAGACTTGTTATTTATACACATACTTTCCATAAAGTTTACCCTAATCTAACTGTACACTCAACATTAAAATACAATATCCAGTGGCCGATACTACCTGCACCACTTGTAATCACCTTGAAAGAGCAGAGGTCTGACAGATCAATAGAAGAAGACAAGAAGAAAGGATGGAAGAATTGGCCTTGAGAAGAGTGCCGAAGAAAGAGTAGAAGAAATCTGATCTTCCCAGAGTTTGAGGCTACATGCCTCATTAATGCAAAATGTGGCTCACTGTCTTTGATGCACCAGGTAGTTAATGCTAGAGAAGTGCCTTGGGAGGATCACTTGTCAGGGCCATCCCTCTATTTGACATACCTTACTAGGGTCACCCACTTTATGACACCCTTATTGACTGCTGGATAATGACCGGTCAGCTCCGGGGAACCTAGACACAGGTCACTAAAAGAATACAAAACTATTGGATCCAGAATTATGGAATCCGGGAGCTTATGCTCAAAGAATAAAGAATGTTCAAACTATACCTCGCTGGTGGATATCTCCAGAATCCAGAGAACTTTGACTATCCCTTGTATGTCTTAAATGTTTCCAGGAGTTGGGAAACTCCATATTCATCAATATCCTTGAGGCTGGCCCGGTGGTACCTGGCCATCTCCACTTGCTCGCCCAGATCTAGGGTGTTCCCCTTGAACTTTGTGGCCATCTTCAGAGCATCGTGGTCTCAGAGCACCATTCAAGATATGCGTGATATTTTGCTCCATCCATTACCTCTGGAGACTAATATTGAGCCTCCATTAGCTCGTGAAATTTCCCTATAACATATTCCTCTAGAGTACATGTCTTAGTACTAAAGGGATCGACTCCTGAAACCCTTGTTACAAATGCCTTGTATAAATTTAAAGAATAATCAACCTCTGGAATTTTATCCTGCAGGGCCCCTACAAGTTGCTTGCTTATCTCCAATTTGAGATAAAGTCTAGAGTTCCTGGTCCAGATAAAGTCGAAGCAATCTTCCCCTAAAATTTTTGCCTCAGTGACAATTTCTTCTCTGAGACTCATAAGTTCTCCCAACTCACCCATCTAGGCCTCATATTGATCGGTCTCCCCTTCCCAGAGGGAAATGGTATTTTTGGCTTGGTAAAAAATGTTGTCGGCTATGTACAGGTCTGGGAGTGTAGCTACTAGGAAACACCAGACGTTACCTACCTATTCAGCCACCCAATCATCAGCTGCTTGTGCCTTATTTTTCAAACTTATTAGTGCATCTATGTCACCCTGGGGGAGAGGTGCTCTAGATGTGGAAGCTTCCAGAGGGATGACAGTGATGGGTTGTGTAAGTTCTGTCAAAAGCCTGAGGAGATTGGCACTCTTTTCTTTTCCTCCTTCAACCTTTGGGCTTGCTTGTCATAGCGGGCCTCTATTTCCCGGCTAGCCTCCTTCAATAGGTCCAACTCTCCTTGCTTATCCCTCTTCCCCAGAGGTATTTCTATGATTGCATACTCTGCAGCACTCACCACTATTTCCTCTTTATCTGGGGGAGGGGTCACAATAATCGCTACTGTATCCCTGCCCAAACCAGTCCAAATGGAATAGAGGGTCTGAGCCTTCTTCTGTTTGGGGGCGCCTTTTTCCTGCGCCATCATCTCAGCAAGGGAGAGATGGACCTTTGTCTCTGCTGGGGCCTTCCTTTTCTTAGAGTCCACCAACCATTATGGTGGTGGGGGTGGCCTCACTACCAAATTTTGATCCTGTGAATCCCCTCCGGGGTTTCGTTGTTCATCCTCAATATTTTGAGTCTCTTCAGACTCTTTTTTTGTATTATCCGGACCACCCAATTCATCAACCTTAGTGTTATCAGCATCACTTGGCTCGGTGTTCCTGTCCTTAGCAGTATTGGACTCAACATCTATATTTTTGGGGTTTTTCCCCTCATCTTGCTGTTGTTCCTTGGTACCATCTGCCACGATGTTGTCCTTCATTGGTACATCTTCTAGAGGTGGTGGAGGTGTCTGGCTAATATTTATCTGTTGGGCCACTGAGATCACCTTGCCAAATGTTACCCTTTTCTGGGTAAGTGGACGCATCTGGATCATGGTGGTTGAGGTTATAGTTTCTCCCATAGGTCTGGTTGCCTCAGCCAACACCGGCTATTGGCTCTACACTTTCCTCTCTTATGTGGTTTTGGTCTCTGGAAACTGTATCTCTTGTACATCAGAGATGTCTACCTATTCTGGTTTCTTTTCTCCTTCTATCCAGACTTCCTGCTCTGCGGCATCTTCTTTCTTGGGATCTCCCCTTCAGTGGGGATTATTACTTCCTCCTGGGCGATGATCTCTTCTACCAATCTCCCAATATCCCCTTGTAAATTCACAAGTTCATCCGTCCCAAATAAGTCATCGAAGTCATCATGCGGAGGGGAGGTATCCGGGGGATTTTCTGGTTGATTGTCTGGCTCAGGAGAATCTGAAGAGACATTCTGTATTTTAGGAATGTCGAGCATCCCAAATTCTGCTTCCACCCTTGGTTGGGGATTGCTTACCTTTTTCTTCTTCCTCCTGGTTACAAAAGGGGGCCCGACATCAAACATAGCTGCACGCTCCTCCTCCGTTCCAGTCCCTGTTACTTGGACCATTAACTCTGCAAGAGAAGGAGATTTGGACGGGAGGATAGGTCCGACAATAATAATTGGGGTGGCCAATCGGGTGATCAATTTCTCCTTCATCTGGTGAGACAATGCCAGTTTAATCTGCAATTGTTCCACAATGGGAACGATGGATGGGACTTGGGGGGAGTCTCAATTTTTCTCTTTCTTCTATCCTCTCCCTGCGAGGAAGTCCCGGCCCCAGAAGTTGATCCCTGCAAAAATGGGCCAAATTTTTGTGTGCTTTTTAGACACACCGTCTGAAAATATGCATGACTGCATTTAATTACATTGTAGGTGAGATCCTCAATTTTTGAACCTTCCAGGGTGTCCCAATCCACCAGAGGGAGAGCCATTTTATCTACTCCCTGTTCTTTGTACTGTGGGTCCTCCGTCGACCTGGTATCTGAAAACCCATTGGGGAACTTTTGAAGCTTAAGGCGCTTCATCATGCATTGAGTCATCTAGAAAAAATTCCAGTTTTGGACTTCAAAATCATCCTGGAAATCTTCCAAAAAAAATTCTAAGTGAAACTCGTGGGGGTCTGCTACCCAGGGAAGTGCCGTCGCTATCTTGTCTAGCAAATCAAAATTCTTCTGCTCCAAATAGAATTCTACCAGCCCTAGGCTCTTGAGATTGTTATCTGCTTCTTTTGCCGCTGTAAGGCTACAAGAGTAGTTCCCACAAGCTATTGGGAACAAAATACTGGTAACCTTCTTCAATTCGAAGAAGGCATGCAGCTCCAGAATTTATCTGCAGTACTCCAAAAGAATTATCTTATCCCCACAATGTTTGGGTAATAAGTAGGATTTACCAGAGAAGCCAGTCACCTGAATGTAGGTGTGTTGCTAAAATTGAATGTAATAGTGGCCATAAGTGCTGACCAAGTTCATTGCCTCCTTAGAGAGCCGGTATCCAACATCTCTACTGGGTGTAAAAATATGGTAGTAAATGAAGGCAACGTTCACCCTGCAAATATTGGGGAAACTGGCCTCCCATGGTAGTTGAGGGAAATAATCCCATGGAGGGTTCTGACCCTTGCCAGTGCCACTCTTGCTTGTTGTAAGTAATCCTTGGGTTACGTGGCGTTGTTGCGCTAGTGCCCACAAGACGTAAGAAGTCATGTAAAATTTGTGGGACCGACCGATTGGGCGAGCTGAGCATCTACATGATTGGTGATGATGTTAGCCCAATCAAAATTTTGTCTGGAGGTGATACAAAATAAGAAATAGTACATCCATGCCAAGAATTTCTAGGCACAGGGCTCTCCAAAGACCCTGTAAGAAGCGATGATGCCCATCTGTATACTCTCCTTGAATTTTGTTTGGGGGATCTCCAACTTCATCTTTTTATAGTTCTTCCTTGGAACTTTGAGCCAATTAGCATTGAGATATTGCCAGGACATTCCCGGGAGCTGAAATTCACCCAATGTTAGGTTCTGGGTGAGAATAGCTGCATCATAAAATTGGGGGATCCCCAGCCCCGAAGCAAAAGTTGCGGCATCCAAAGACACCATAGGCATTGGGTATCCGGTTGGAACTAGAGCGATGAGCATGATAGCCCAGATGGCTGTGTTGTAGTGTTCTGGTAGGGTGAGAATGAGCTCTGGAGCTTACACAGAGCAATGGAAGTAGGCGGCCTTAAGGATCTCAGAGGTGGCCACATTGAGGGCCAATGGATCTCCGACCGTGTGCTGATCGAACATTATCTTTACCAAGGCCTGCATCTCAGCCCATACTCTGACACTTGTGTCGGTAACCAATTGGAGCTTGGAATCAACCTTTGATCCTAGAATAACATCTCCCTTCAGGTACTTCATTGATAGTGGGAGTTTTCCAAGGCCTTCTCGGCCTTTGTCCTAACAACTGCCTTGGTTGAAGCAGTAGCGGGGAGTTCTAGACTCCCGGGTGGAGAAGATGCTGGTGCCTCAGGGATGATTGATAAGTTAATTATTGCAACTTGTAGGACATGATGTCCATCAGTATAGATAATATAATAAAATTTATGAATCCTAGAGACTTCACCGTTGCTTTGCATGCATCCTAAAAATGGTGTTAGTATGCATCAAACCTCAAAAAGATATATATATATATCAAAATGAATTGGGAATTTGATCTATGCTCAGACTCCCAGGGATTTTAGCTCATGTAATGAAATGAAATAAAGAAAAAAGGAAGGCTTGGGGTTTGGAGTCTGGAAAACTAACCGTTACATGACATGACTAGAAACTAGCTATACTAGGTTGACATGGGAGCATCACGTGGCCATGCAGTAATGGGAGTAATGGAATTAACACCGACAGTTGTCCAAAAATGTGAGAGCATGAATGCCACTTGGGTCAGTTTTGAATGCTGACATGTGGGAAACTTAACCTTCCATTAAGGCCAAGCTGACAGAGGGGAGAGAAAACTGCCATGGCTCAAACAGGTGGGGTGCTGAGTTTGAACGATGGTGACATCTCTCGGGAAAGCTCCAAACTTGAGGTTTTGATATGGGGTGTGATGAGCTCACCAAAAAATAGGAAGGAAGGATATACATTAATATACATGAAATATACAAAGGGCCAAACCACCACGAGGACCAAAGCACAACTCACAGGCTGAACTAAGGACAAGCTATATACATAAACCACTAAACCATAAGGTATATATAGGAACTACCAATTTACAACTGCACAAAGGGTAGGCAACCCTCTGGCAGAGCCATCCCACCAATTGGAGGTGATAGCAAATAGGCAAAAACAAAACAAAAGAAAACAAAATGGAAATGAAAACCCAAAAACCATAAAGCACGACAAGCGAGACAAAGCAAAACCAGGAAGAAAAAAAACCAAAGAAAGAGAGCTGAAGGGCCTACCTTAAGACACAAAGAATGTGGCGAGGAAAAGAATAGGAGGCGTTCTACAACTAGTTAACCTTTGAATGACCACAAAACAACACTGTTAATTACTGCTAATCCACTGTTAATCAGAGAGAGAAAAATGCTGTTGAATCACCTTAATCACTTTAATCACTCCGAGTGTTTTGATCGTGGTAAATGTAAAAGTGACAGGTAAAACCTATTTATACCCTTAGGGTAAAAACATGTTGCTTTCCTCCGCAAACCATGAAAAAGGAAAACCTTTGGACTTTGGGCCTGGGGATTCCATGCAACCATACCTTCTAACAAAAGAAGACGTGGTGGCAGAGAATCCCAAATTCTGGGATCCGACCGACTCAAAAGATAAACACACTTCGGGATTGGGTTGCAGAGGAAAGAGAACCAAAAGAAAAATAAAATGAATTGCATGGAAGAAAAGCCTTTAGGAAAACAGAAGGAAACAAAATGGAACCAAGGAAAAACAAAAAGCAAAAAGTGGGACCCAACATTTTGCCTACAAAATGTAGGGACAGGTATGTAGGGCATAAAAAATGGTGACTCACTGGGATGAATTCCTTTGTGCATTTGAGAAATTCAAAATATTTGGTTAGAAATACCATAATTAATCTTTACCTAGGGTGTTCTTCTTGAAAAGTGCTAGGTTTATGAGAAAAGATGACTAATCATTGATTCAATCCTTTGGTCTTTCGTCAGCTGCGAGGTGTGTGCCTTGAAAGAAAATCAAGTTGATGATTTCTGGGAGTAGCAGAGAGGTGGCACTTAATAAATTAGACCAAAGTCATCCTATCTTACATGTTTCACCCGGATACCAAAATTATCAATTCTTTATCTCTTTTCTTTTGTTTTCTTATGAAGATGGGATTGCGGTACTTCTTTGACCATGAACCTTAAGCTCAGCTAATTTTCATGATGGTACTTCTTTCACCTTGCCACCTAATTCATATTTCTGATTAGGGGAGAATTTTTCAGACCCAGGATATTTTATGATTTTCAGACTTGGCCAATAACCAGTGCAACCGATCTGCCCTCAAGGACCATACAATTACTTTCTCCTTAGATTTTCTGTTAATCGATGTCTGGACTATCAAGATATGAATATGATGAAGATTACCCATAACCTATTGCCATACGTGAAAAAAAATCCAGAGTGCAGACAAATTCCACCATGCTAACAATAGATTCCAAACTACCCAAAATGCATAAGGTAACATTCCAGGGACTAGATGTTATGCGAAGCATACCTGTCTACAAGAAGAGGGCAAAACGGTGGGAACCCAGAAAAAGAAAACCCCAAAACAAAAGCAAGCAATAAAAATGAAGATGATCCCAAAGGACGACCAACAAACTATTTACAAGGACAAGGTATTCAAAAAGAACACCGGGAAAGGTATTTACAAGCAAGGAATTTACATATGGTACAACTTCAGACAAACTTACCACCTACTTCATTCAAAATAGTACTTGAGAAATTTCCCATTGACAGGCAATGTGACAGCCTCTCTGGTCATAGAATTGAGGTGATAAGTATTTGTTTCGCAGATCTCAGATATCAGATATGGTCTGAGCTAGAGCCATTGAAACTTAGTGTGCTTTCCCTTCTTTTCCTGGCCCTTGTCCCACAAGAGGACCAGGTCCAAAATCTGAAAGGTCTTATATTGGGCTCTCTGGTCAAACCATCATTTAACTACTACTTGGTTATGCGTGAAGTGTTCTAGTGCTGCATCTCTTTGTTCCTCCATTCTCACCAGGTTTAGAAGCTGAACCTCCACAATGTTATCCTAGTTGTTGAATTCCTTCATAAACTGTAAGATCAAGATTTGTAAGTTGATAGGGAATCCTAGATTCTGGCCATAAACCAAGTGAAATGGGGATGCCCCCAGGGCTAAGTTTATTCTGATATGATCTACCTAGAGGGAGAACCTAAGCTTTTGGTGCCAGTCTTGGGGTTTTTTTTTCTAATAGATGTTTGATCACCTCCAACATATTTTTATAAGTAGATTCAACCACACCATTACCCCGGGGGTAGTAGCTGCTGGAGAACTTTAGAGTGATCTTCCTCTCATAGGTCCATTCAAGTAACTGTGCCAAAGAAAATTCTGGACCATTGTCACACACTATAACGAATGGAATTCTAAAATGGGTGACTATGTTTTCTTCCAAGAATTTGATAACTAAATCTGCCGTGTTGTTTTTGCAAGGAATCAATTCAGATCATCGAGTGCAATAATCGGTAATAGTCAGAATGTACCGATGGCTGGAAGATGAGTTGGGGTTGATTTCCCTGATAAAATCAAACACCCATTGGCTGAAGTGTCTAACTTCAAAGACTGGATGCAAAGGCATAGCCAGGTTCTGCTCATGATGTGCTGCCTTTTGGCAAGTGTGGCATCTCCCAACATGAGTGTAGACATCCTTAAAAATGAAGGGCCAATAGTATCTGGCCCAAAGAATCTGGTGGGCAGTGGCATCAGCTAAGCCATGCCTGGTTCCAAACTTCCTATGAAATTCTTTAATCAGTTTAGCAGCTTGGTACCTGTCTATGCACCAGAGGTATACCCCTTCATAGTTCTTGTGGAAAAGCGTTCCATTTTTGATCATGAAGTATGCACTTTTTAGCCACAGGGCACATCATTTGTTTTGGGGAATCCCCTCCAGGCATTTGTTGTTGAGAAATAGGTACACCAGATTGGTATACCATGGGTCTTGGGTGATGGAATCCACTGTGTAAGTTTGGCATTAAATGTCTGGAGTTCCTTCTGCCATTTCTCTACATAGTCCCTGGCCTCGAACTATCTTCATGGGTTGCATTTCTAGATCATATTCTTGGAGGACGGCCATCCATTTCCCTGGCATTCACCTAGTTCACTCTACAACAGTCTAGATTTCACAGCCTGGTCCAGAACGATAGCATGCACTTTACTCTAGAGAATATAATGCCAAAATTTCTTTACGGCGCGGACCAGAGCAAAGGCTTTCTTTTTCAAAGATGAGTATCGGACTTCAACGTTCTTGAAGGGGGATCTCATAAAGGCAATAGTTCATTCTTCCCCTTCAAATTTCTAGGTTAGGACGGTTGTTGCAGAATGCGGTGAGGCAAAGGAGTATATGTGGAATGGGAGGGAATAATCCAGACTCGCCAGGACTGGTGCCTCACTATGGTTTTCTTAATCTGAGAAAAAATCACTTCACTTTGGGGATCCACTCAATTTTGGTGTCTTTCTTTATCATATTGTTGAGTGGTTTTATGATCTTGGTGAATCTAGTAATGAACCACTAGATAGTTTATCTTTCTGAAGAAAGATCTCATTTATTTCTTGCTGCTGGGCATCTGTAGATTCACCAATGCTTCAACTCTCTTGGGGTCAATGGATATACCCTTCTCAGAGATGATATGCCCAAGAAGATTCCCTTCAGTGACCCCAAATATACATTTCTTAGGGTTGAGGGAAATTCCATACTGGCGACATCTCTCACAAATTTGGGCGAGGTGGGCAGAGTGATCATGCCTGTCTCAGGAAAAGACGGTCAAACCATCCACGTAGATGATTATACATCTATTAACTAGGCCTTCAAATGCAATGTCCATAACCTTTTGAAATGTTTCCCCTGTGTTGATAAGGCCAAAGGGAATCCTCCAGTATGCAAACATTCCCCACTTGGTGGTGAATGCCATTTTGTCTCTATCTATGTACTTAACCATGACCTGGTTATACCCAGAGTACCCATCCAGGAAGAAAATCATTTGGGATCCATTCATGATTTGTAATACCTCATCTAATGAGGGGAAATGGTGATTATCCTTCTTAGATGCCTTTTTCAAATTGAAAAAATCCACGCAAAGGCAGATCTCACCGCTTTTCTTTCACAAAGGGACGAGGTTGGAAACCCAAGTTATGTGCCAGATCAGAAAGATAATCTGGGCTGATAGAAATTTTTGAACCTCATGATGAATCAGAGGTTCTATTAGTGGGTTCACCGGTCTTTTCTTTTTCTAGAAGGGATTAGCATCTATTTTCAGTGGGATGGTATGGGTCATGATAGATGTGTCATAAGTTTTTAGATCCTCATATCCCCACGCAATTACGTTAATGTATTCTTGGAGAACCACGAGAAACTTCTCCTTCTCATCTGGGGAGCAGGAGGTGCCAATGTGTACAAAGGTTTCTTCATCGGCTTGGCCAATGTTGACTTTTTAAAATTTTCCTCCCTCTGTGGAGGATGATATCTTCTCTTGGCCCCGGGGGTCTGAATCAAAGATGTATTCTAGCGCTACCATCCCCTTAGGGATGGTGTTGGTTGGTAAATCTATGACCCCATCATCTTCTTCACCTTGCCCGATATCATCATGATCTCTTTCTTCAGCTATTTGATCCTCAAAAATACCAACATTGGCCATGAAGGACAGAATATGATGATCATCCTCAAAGACCTGAAAGTGGGTGATATTGTCCAGGATGGATAGGGTGGGGATCATCTCAACGGAGAACTTCTGGATTCGGGAGCCATTCATTGGCTCAAGGGTGCTGGAAGATACAACAAGGGAATTCAGAACATATTTGCATTTCCAGGGAATGAGTTCAATGCCAAAGGAATCAAAATATTCAATGAGGCTCCATGCCTGATTGTGGTATGTGGCCAGAATTTTGTCGTGACAAGTGTATTGGCTCAAGACTTGCTTAACGATCAACTCTGAATCGCCCATTTCCCAAAGGCAGGTGATTCCTTTTCTTAGTGTGAATAGGACTACAAGGACCAAGGCCTTGTACTCCATGACATTTTTTGTGCAGTTAAACTATATCTTGTAAGATGCAGGGAAGGATTTCTCTCATGGGCTGATCAATTCCACTCCGGCTCTATAACTTGTTTAGACCGGGACCCGTCAAACTTAAAGGTCCACATGTGATTGTTCATTATGTGGGGTTGGGAAGGAGAAGTGGTATTTGGATTGATTTTGGGAAGGTTGGGAGGATTTTCCTCCAGCTTTGATGGCGCATGGGTGAGGTTTTCCTCTGGAGTAGCCTATCGTTGGGATTCCTAGACAGGCAACACCTTGGATGTACTGCTGGAATGATTACTGGGTCCAGAAAAATCCTCTTTGTGTTCTTTCTCCTTGAGGGCATTGATGTGGCAAGTAACATTGGAAATGCAAGGCTCACACTCTAATTCAGAATGTTTTTGGTAATGCATCTGGCACCAAGTGTCGAACAAGAGTGTAGCAAGAGTTGTTGCGTTACCTTGTGAGTTCACCTCACCCCTCAGTTTTTCATCCAGGTCCTAAATTCTTTGAACAACTATGGGATCCTCCCTGGAGGTGAAATTAGATGTGAGGTTCTCCTGGGGTTGGTACACCCCAGGGGAAGTTTCAGAGAAAAGGACTTCATTTACCCTCCCAAATTTAGTGAGGGCTTGCTTTATCCGAGGTTCAATTTCTACCTAGATTTGGTTAGACTGTCCCTCCCAGGGGAGCCACAAGTGGGAGAAGTCCATGGAGAAATACCCATTAAGGGCCTTAGAGCAATTCTGACTTAACAATATCCCATAAGTTTCAGGGATGTCCAAAACTTGGACGTCTATTATCCTTGATATCCGGGTGTCTTGGATGAGCTGAATTCAGACATTCTCTGGCTCACCTACCATTATTACAATAGTTTTTTCCAGTTGGACTACTGTGGCTTTGGATGGAGTGGGAAAGAGTCTGAGCTTCTGGCATATAGATAATGGAATGACATTTCCCGAAGCTCTGAAATCTACCAAGAAATTATGTAGGTTCTTCCCTTGTATGCTCAAACCTAGTAGGAAGGGAAGATCCTCTGTGTTTCCCTTGAAGACAGTCGCATTGGCATCATCAAAAGTGACAGTCTTGGGTGGGTGACTGACAGCTTTCTGGTTTCCCAAGAGCTTTAAAAAGGACTTCTTCTTCTCAGGAAAATTCAGCAAAACCTCCATCAAGGTCATGGAGGTGGTGGTTCTTTCCAATGCCTTAGTGATGTCAAACCTTCCCCCTAGGAAAAGTTGGCTTCCCTTGGCTAGATCCTTATCTTGGTTAGAGCCAGGCCCTTTTGGTGGGAAGGAGCAATCAGTTGTATTGTCCTGTTAAAAGGTATCTTTGGGAGGTGTAGGCGGATAAACTATCCCCTTTCTAGCCTGACTCTGAGTGTTATAAGGATTTTGTAGGTTGGTGAAGGCATTGGCCTCAAAGGCCAGGATAGATTCATCAAAGAACCCCTGCAATTTGGGATCTTCTTCATCTTCTTTGTTTGTCCCAAAGAAGGAAGTCTCATAGGTGAAGGCACTATGAGTAGGAGCTTGTGCTGATGTTTCCGTGGGGGGGTAGGATCAACAGGTTGCTATCTATCCAACTAGGGGATCATGATGACCTTCTCTAGTGTGGTGCAGTTCACCTCAGAATGGGAGTCGGTGTCATGTAATCTACACCAGTTGGTCAGGGGGTGGAATTATACAAGCTATGCATAATGACTGGGTCTAGCACCGCCCTGAGTGGTGTTTTGGTTTGGAGGAGGACCTCTGGTGTTGTTCCATTACTGTTGATTGGGCCAAGGCCTATTGTTATAGTTCCTTCCTCCGGCGTTGGTATTTCATTGTCCAGAGAAAACATTTCCCCTCTAGGAATTAGAGTTGTGGGGCACAGAAGGCCCCACCTTTAGCTGTCCCATGTCCACAATCAGGGAGGAAAACAATTGCCAAAGGGATTCAACCTTGGTGGACAGCTGGGTGTTCACATCACAGTGTGAAAGTTGTTGTGGTGGGTTCCCCAGGAAGGCGGCAACAACTCTCAGATTTGAGGATGACAATCCTCTAGCCGTGGGCGACTGGAAGAAAGGTACTCTGGAGGGTTGTGTCAGTGGTTGTTGCATTTGATAAAGCTAGTTCTAGGGAATGAATTCAAGACCTGGTATTGTCTAGGATTGTGATGGATATACGTACCAAGCCTGCTAGTCCATCGACAGAGATGGGTCCATGGCCATCGCTGGGGCACCCATTGATTGGTTGGGGTTGTATCCCCCGAAGTAAGAAGTTCTGTTGGGTATCATGTTGAATGGTGTGCTCTGCCTAATCCTACTGGGAGCTTTGCTCAAACTTTTAGACAACTCCAAGGCTAGGTTGTAAACCTTTGCTAGACTATCCCGATCATTCATGGCGGTGGTTCTCCAAAGGAGAGTGGCAACAAAAGGGTCCATGGCGTTAAGATATGTCTGGATGGTCACGTCCGTGGATGGGATGAAGTGACCCATGCACCACTTCAAGGCATGTTGGAATTGATTATTGAATGTTATGAGGGGCTCATTCAGTTGTTTCCTGATGGAGATAAACTGGCTATGGGACCACGCCGGGTCCACGTGTACGCGGAAGGCCACCAGGAAGGCATCTTCCATGTCCTGCCAACTATTGATGGAGTTGGCCAAAAAGTTGAGGTACCTATTTATCTTGTTCTATCCCAAGGACAGAGGAAATATCTGGGTCATAATATCTTGATGTTGGATCTGGTGATGGTTCATGGCATCTTTGTATGCCTGCAGATGCTCTTTTGTAGTTCTAGGGCCTATGATGTAGAGAGCACTTCAAGAAGACCTTAATGGGCCCTAACTCTTTATCACTCCTTCAAAATTAAAAATATGATCAATCCGACTCCACACAAGTCCTCTTAGGATGTCTCCTAACTTATCCAAGGGGTCAATAGGCTTCCCCTATTCCCTTTTGGTTCTTCAAATCAATCTATGAAACCAAGAAATTTCTCTTTTAGGGACTCTTTCCCTAAACCACACTTCAAAGTATAAAACTTCACCAAAGGATTCCAAACTCCATCCTAAGTGATTGGAGACTCTTAATAGACCCCAAGGGTTAGGAATCCAATAATGGATTTGGTCTTGTAGACCCAAGAGTAGTCGAATCCCAAATGGTCTAGGATTCCTTGTAGCCCTAACCAAAGGGTTTTTTAGACATAAATTTAAACTAAGGAAGGATTTGAATAAAATGATTAGGTTTATAGACACCCTTAATGGACTTTGTAGACCCCCCAAAGCCTCAGTACCACTCCTGCACCACTAAACTCTCACAAAGCACACAAGCCTAATTAGCTAGTTTAGTCTTGGTTTGTTAAGAAAGTGTTAGAAGATGGGTTCATGGACTGAATGCAGAGCCTTGGATAGATTCTCCTACCCCAAATTAGTCTAGACACACCTTTTGTTCAATCATCCCACTCATATATTGCACATGCATGTGACTGTACTAACATACCAGGCTAATTACATAGGGATAATTAGCCTAGGGCTTTGTCATGCAGATAGAAGGACTAACTTTGAATGCTTGAGCCTTTGGATTCTTAAAGACCATGATCCTAAATTGTATTTTCCAAGTGGCCAAGCAGATCCACTAGATAAATCTCAAGTTAGGATCACATCTTTGTGACTGACCCAATAAACCTTGTTTTCTCAAACAACAAGAATGTAAAATTGATAACTCTTAACAAACTTGATGAAAACACCTCAAACCAACTGCAATGCTTTAGAAACTCAAGACATCATGAACTTCTACAACTAGATCCACAAGATGAATCCATACCAGGCCATACACTACCAAAATGACTCAAAACACTCATCTATTTCTTTTCTTGAACATCATACTCCGTACACAGTGAAATATTACCTTCATGGAAGGCATCACATCTCCTAATAGCATCATCCAAGAGTTTCAGATGCTTTAGAGAGTGGGTGAGGTCGGTTACAAAGAAGTTTTCATACTCCAAGCAACATTTTGCAAAAGTTGCTCATGCAACATTATGCAAAAAGACAACTTTTTGGCAATAAGTGAGAGAGTTGCTAATTTGGGAAAAATCCAACCTTACCGACCTCCCAAGGTGTGGGAGAGGTCCAAAACATGAATATGACGTAAACTAAGAAATTAGAAACATAACTTCTAACCAAACACACAAAATCAACAACTAACAAGGTCTAACCATGGTTTCATGAACCTAGGTTTATAACTAACCTTAGGTCCTTTAGTTTACATTAAAGAGCCAAACAAACAAACACACACAAGGGTGATCTCATGGATGCACCTTATTACAAACACAAAAAGAAAGAAAATTAGGATCTTCAGGAGGTGCCCTACACCATACTCCTCATGAAAAAAAGAACTCAAGTCTCTTGAGTTGTGAATTCTTCAAGTGGATAACCTATCTTCAGGGTTCATCCAAGTAGCATCTTCAACTGGTTGGTGTTTCCATTTCACTAAGTATTCATAGTAAGTGCTTCTCCTAGTTTTCTTGTTCACTCTCTTGTCTAGGATGCTTTCAATCTCAGGAGGAGTTTCTTGTGGCATGTCCTTGAGTGGTTGGAGTTTTGGAGGCTCTGGAGTATCTGCAAGAATAGTAGTACTAAGTTCTCCTTTGTAGGCATAGATATCTACAACATTGAAAATGGGTGGTAATCCAATGTGAGAAGGTAGATCAATTCTATAGGCATTGTTGCCACATTTCTTAAGAATCTTGAAAGGGCCAAGCTTTTTCATCTTAATAATTTTGTATTTCTCTTTAGGTAGTCTTTCCTTCTTGAGGTTGATCATCACTAAATCTCCCACCTTGAATTGTAGATCTCTTCTCTTCTTGTTAGCATGGGTTTTGTATTTCTTAGTGGTATGATGCAGTTTGATTTGTACTTGGTCATGGATGTTCTTCATTAATTTGACAAATTCTTCAGCTAGTGCACACCTTTTGTCCATGTCTTTAATATCTCTGAGCTCCAATACTCCTCTAGGGTGAGTGCCATAGAAAATTTGGAATGGTGTTAAACCAGTACTCCTATTGACTGAATCATTGAATGAAAATTCTTCTTGTGCTATGATAGTGTCCCAAGTGGCTCAATGTTCTTGTGTGAGACATCTCAAAAGGTTTCCAAGGGACCTATTGATGACTTTTGTCTATCCATCTGACTGTGGGTGATATGCAGATGACAAAGAAACATTTGTTCCTAGTTTTCTCCATAATGTCCTCCAAAAGTGGCCTAAAAAATTTGGGTCCCTGTTTGATATGATTGAAAATGGGAGTCCATGAATTCTTATAACTTCTCTGAAGAACAACCCTACTATGTGAGATGCATCATGAGTTTTCCTACAAGGGATAAAGTGTGCCATCTTTGAAAATTTGTCAACTAAAACATAAATGCTATCAAATCCAGACTTGGTCTTTGGAAGACCTAGGACAAATTCCATACTTACTAAATCCCATGGTTTGGTAGGTATGGGTAAAGGACTGTACAATATAGAATTGGAGGTGTGTCCTTTGGCTTGTTGGCAGACTGAACAACTCTCCACAAAACTCCTAATATCTGTTTGCAATTTGGGCCAGTGGTAGAATCTTCTAACCAGCTCCAAAGTTCTGTCCACCCCAAAGTGACCAGCTAGGCTTCCAAAATGCTTCTCTTTGATAATTTTCTCCCTCATAGATCCCTTTGGGACACATAATGAACTACATTTGTAAAGAAGACCATCTTGCACAATAAACTCTGAGAAATCAGCGTGGTATCTGTTTGTCATATCCATACAAATCTGATAAGCCTCTTTGAAATCTTCATCTTTAGCATACCTATCCTTCATGACATGAACCCCAACACTCTCCAACTGAGTAGTTTGGGTAGTTAGGTGTCTCATACTAAGAGCATCAACAACTTTGTTCACAATCCCCTTTTTATTCTTTATGGAAAATGTATAAGACTGTAAGAACTCCATCCACTTCACATATCTGTGATTAAGTTTGTATTACTTGTTTAGAAAGCTAAGTGCATGATTATCAGTAAAAACAAAAAACTCCTTGGGCAATAAATAATGCCTCCACTTCCTAAGTGACTAAACCATTGCATACATTTCACGGTCATAAGTAGAGTACTTTTGTTTACCTTCATTGAGATTCTCACTAAAAAAAGAAACTGGCTTCCCCTCTTGGCTCAAGACTCCCCCAATGGCTTTGTTACTTGCATCACATTCTACTGTAAAGACTTTGTGAAAGTCTAGTAGAACTAGGATGGGCTACTCTGCAATATTTTTCTTCAACAACTCAAAGGAATCATTAGCTTCATTAGTCCATGCAAATATGCATTTTCTTCCACCTTTTATGGTGTTGATAATGGGAGCACAAATGCCACTAAAATTTCTGATGAATTTATTATAAAAACTAGATAATCCATGAAAACTCTTTACCTCTGATAGAGTACTAGGAGGTGGCCAATTGAGGATGGCTTCAAATTTGGTAAGATTCATCTTGAGACTGTTCTTGGAGATCACAAAGTCTAAGAACACAAGTTCTTCTTGAAGAAACACACACTTATCTATATTTATTTTCAACTTCTCCTCATGGATTTTTCTCATCACCATGTCCAAATGCTTGAGATGTTTTTCCCTGCTCCTGCTAAAGATCAAAACATCATCAAGGTATACAACAAAAAAATTGTTAAGAAAAGGTTTGAACACTCCATTCATCAATCTCATAAAGGAGCTTGGAGCATTAGAAAGGCAAAAAGGCATCACAAGCCATTCATAGAGGCCTTCTATAGTCTTAAATGCTGTCTTCCATTCATCTCCCTCTCTGATTCTTATCTGATGATAGACACTTTTGAGATCTATCTTGGAATAGTAACTTGCACCCCCCAAACAGTCCATCAAATCCTCTGTTCTAGGCATAGGAAACCTATATCTAATGGTTATCCTATTGACTACCCTAGAATCTATACATAATATCCATGTGCCTTCTTTCTTGGTGCTAGGACTACATGGATAGCACAAGGACTTACACTCTTCCTAATGAGGCGTTTTGACAACAATTCCTCAATCTGTCTTGCTATCTCTTGGTTTTGTTCAGGGGTCATCTTATATGCTGCCTTGTTTGGGAGAGTGGCCCCTGGTATGAAGTCTATAAAGTGACTTATTTCTCTTTTAGGTGGCAAAGACTCTAGTGTACTTTCAACTAGTATGCCCTTATATTGGTCTAACAATGCTTTTCCCTCCTTGGGACCTACATCACTAGTAGGGACTTTAGCTTTTGGTTCTGTTACAGATTTTTCCTTGGGCCTCACTACTAATGAAAAACAAGGTGTATCCATTTTCTTCAATGCTTTCATGAAATCTTTTTCTCCTATATGCATGATACTTCTAGCAACATGTTTTTCTTTTTCATAGTCAAGGAGTGGGTTCATTACATACTCAACACCATCCTTAACTATTGCGTAGACATTGGTCTTTCCATCATGCTTAGCATTGACATCATATTGCCAAGGTATCCCTAATAATAAATGAAATGCATCCATCTCTGTGATATCACATAGAACCCTATCTATATACTCCCCTATCTTGATATCTACCCAAACTTATTCATTGATGATGGTTTGTTTTTCTTTTGTCAACCAAGAAGCCTTATAAGGGAAGGGATGAGGAATAACATGTAGCTTAAGCTTAGTGACTAATTACCTAGATGAAATATTATCTGTAGAGCCATAATAAACTATAACTTTGCATACCTTATTGTTCACCTTGCATCTTGTTCTGAATAATGACTTCCTCTGAGGTGGTTCTGCAATAGTAGGTGCTCTTAGGAGTTTCCTTTGCATCATTAGACATTCTCCTAATTTTGGAATTGCAGGTCTTGAAGTTGTGGAATGGTAGGAGGACACACTTTGGTTTTCATCTTCTTGGGTGAGTTGAACCCTTCTATCTCCTCCTTCTCTTCTGGTTCCACTCTTTTTAGGACATCTAAAAGATTGGTGTCCAACTTGATTACAAGTGAAACACTTCCCTGTAAAGACACTAGGTCCTCTTCCACCAAATCTTCCTCTACTGTTTGATTTCTTACCTCTAAAATTGTTTCTGTTATTGTGCTCTCCTTCTGAATCATGGTTACTAAACTCCCCTTGACCTCTTTGGAAGGGTCCTTTACCATTGAATCTACCTCTACACTTGAAGTCATTCCCTCTTCCTCTATTATTTTGTTCTCCCCTCCTCTTCTACTTTTCTTCAATTTTTAGTGCCATTTGGAAAAATTTGTGTACTGATTGAGGGTTGAATAAGCTCATTTCATATTGAATACTATATTTTAGTCCATTGATGTACCTTGAAATCTTGTGCTTCTCACTTTCAGGAACTCTAGCCTTCAAGGTCATTTTGTGAAATTCCTCAGTGTACCCACTCACATCAAGGTCTTTCTGCCTTAGATTTTACAACTTCTTGTGGAGGGTGATCTTTTAATCTTCTGGTACAAACTACTTCTTGACTTCCACTAACATCCTTTTCCATGTTGAGATAGGGTTCCTTCCATCATCTATTCTTTCATTTTTCAGAAATTTCCACCAACTTAGGGTAGGTCCTTTCATTTTGGATTTTGCAACTTTAACCTTCTGATTCTCAGAGATGTTGTCATATTCAAAATAGTTCTCTATAGCTTCCACCCAATTCATGCATTCTTTAGGATCCAATTTTCCACAAAACATGGGCATATATGACTTATGGTCTCTTTTCCCAACTCTCTTAAGAGCTTCAAGGATTTTTACTTGATCTACATACATGTTCTTCAATTCATCCTACTCTTCTTCTTCTTCTTCTCCTCTTCCATTCTCTTGTTCTTGGCTATTTGTTCCCTGAAAATTTTAGCCAATTCCACATTTGTGATTATTGTAGGTACTTCCTCTCCTTGAGATTCTTCTATCTTTTCCTCCATTCTTTGATCCTTCCAAGATCTTAGCAGGCTCTGATACCACCTGATGCAGAGAGCACTGCAAGAAGACCTTAATGGTCCCTAACTCTTTATCACTCCTTCAAACATCAAACTTGATCAATCCCACTACACAAAAGTCCTCTTAGGATGTCTCCTGACTTTTCCAAGGGGTCAATAGGCTTCCCCTATTCCCTTTTGGTTCTTCAAATCAATCTATGAAACCAATCAATTTCTCTTTGAGGGACTCTTTACCTAAACCACACTTCAAAGTATAAAACTTCACTAGAGGATTCCAAACTCCATCCTAAGTGATTGGAGACTCTTAATAGACCCCAAGGGTTAGGAATCCAACAATGGATTTGGTCTTGTAGACCCAAGAGTAGTCGAATCCCAAATGGTCTAGGATTCCTTGTAGCCCTAACCAAAGGGTTTTTCAGACTTAAATTTCAACTAAGGAAGGATCTGACTGAAATTATTGGGTTTCTAGACACCCTTTATGGAATTTTTAGACCCCCCAAAGCCTCAACACCTCACTCCAATCCTGCACCACTAAACTCTCACAAAGCACACATGCCTAATTAGCTAGTTTAGGCTTGGTTTGTTAAGAAAGTGTTAGAAGATGTGTTCATGGTCTAAATGTAGAGCCTTGGATGGATTCTCCTACCCAAAATTATTCTAGAAACACCTTTGGTTTGATCCTCCCACTCATATATTTCACATGCATGTGACTGTACTAACAAACTAGGCTAATTACATAGGGATAATTAGCCTAGGGCTTTGTCATGCAAATAGAATGAATAAATTTGAATGCTTAAGCCTTTGGATTATTTAAGACCATGATCCTAACTTGTATTTTCCAAGTGGCCGAGTAGATCTAATTGATAAATCTCAAGTTAGGATCACATCTTTGTGCCTGACCCAGTAAACCTTATTTTCTCAGACAACAAGAATGTAAAATTGATAACTCTTAACCAACTTGATGAAAACACCTCAAACCAACTGAAATGCTTTAGAAAATCAATAAATCATGAAATTCTACAACTAGATCCACAATATGAATCTATACTAGGCCGTACACTACTAGAATGACTCAAAACACTCTTCTATTTCCTTGCTTGAACATCATACTCCGTACACAGTGAAATCTTATCTTCACAGAAGAATCATATCTCCTAATAGCATCATACAAGCATTTTAGATGCTTTAGAGAGTGGGTGAGGTCGGTTACAAAGAATTTGTCATACTCCAAGAAACATTTTGCAAAAGTTGCTCATGCAACATTTTGCAAAAAGACAACTTTTTGGCAAAAGTGACAGAGTTGCTAATTTGGGAAAAATCCAACCTTACTGACCTCCCAAGGTGTGGGAGAGGTCCAAAACATGACTAGGACCTAAAATAATAACTTAGAAACATAAATTCTAACCAAACACACAAAATCAACAACTAATAAGGTCTAACCATGGTTTCAGGAACCTAGGTTTATAACTCACCTTAGGTCTTTCACCTTACAGCAAAGACCCAAACAAACAAACAAAAACAAGGGTGATCTCATGGATGCACCTTATTACAAACAAAAAAAGCAAGAAAATTAGGATCTTCAGGAGGTTCCCTTCACCAACCTAGGTGCTCATATCTAGGGAAAATCTTCTTCAAATGCGGAGGAAAATCGTTGGAGCACCGTGGAACTACCCTATAGGGGACCCAGTGTTACAAA
Source organism: Thuja plicata (assembly GCA_018584345.1). Taxonomy (NCBI): domain Eukaryota; kingdom Viridiplantae; phylum Streptophyta; class Pinopsida; order Cupressales; family Cupressaceae; genus Thuja; species Thuja plicata. The sequence goes on along the minus strand of MU223174.1, from coordinate 3,808,591 downwards.
AGTAAGTAGCCATCGAGGGTGTTTGATTTTGGCTAGACTGAGCATTGGTCCCTGTAGTTATCTGAGGAGCTTTTGTTTTCTGAGGTGTAGAAAATCCCCAGACAAGGTTGGCAGGTTGTTTGGTCTTCGGGGTCCTTTTCTTTCGGGTAGGAGGCTCAAGTTCAACAAAATTTATAGGGTTTGGGTCTGATCGAAGGATTCTTTCAAAGTGCACGGGAAAAAAAAATCTAATCCCACTCAAAGATTGATTCCTAAAAATATGGCTTGGGGAACCCTCAGGCGGTGTAAAGTTAAAATCTTTTGAAGGGGACGAGCTCATGCCCTCCTTCTAGCGCCAGTTTCTGTTGACGAGACTTTGTGACCGGTCTCATCAACAAATGTAAGTTGTCATCGGGTACCGGGGTACCAACCAAATTTGCCTGTAAAGGTTGTCTGTGGAATAAATTCTCTAGGCCTTCAAGCACCTAAGTGTCGTGTCTCAACAGTGTGGGGAGCTAAGTTGGGTGTGTGACTATTTTTGCTCAGGGGGATAGCTATTTTTTGGCTCGTCTACTCTATGGGTTTCATTAGTAGGTTAGGGTTTCCAGAAAGCATGCATTATTTTACCAAATAAACTTCAAAAGATATGTCAAAGTTAGGAGTTCATTACTTCTACTTATAGTCATACCATATATTTCTAACAGCCATACTCTAATGAACTACACTAAATACTGAAGACATACAGAACCAAAGATTCATACATATTCAATAGTAAGGGGAAAAGAGGTTGTTAATCAACTTAAACCACTAGAGTAGAGGACATTAGAAACATACATCACAAAAGAGTGTTAACTCAGGGATCAGGACACCAACAACGTCATTGCTAGAACTCTTCTTTCTTCATTAACAACTTTCCAGCATCACTGGTGTGTACATCAATGGATCCAAGGGAGCATCTAACTAATGAGAACTACTAAGAACTACAGAGCATTGAGCTCTGCAAATACAAGAAATGAAAATGCTGAATGCAAATAGTATGGACTAAAAAATCATCAATTTTTCCGACCCTTGAAATGAGGTTAGACTTGTTATTTATACACATACTTGTCCTAAAGTTTACCCCAATCTAACTGTACACTCAATATTAAAATACAATATCTGGTGGCTGATACTACCTGCACAACTTACAATCACCTTGAAAGAGCAGAGGTCTGACAGATTGGCGGAAGAAGAAAAGAAGAAAGGATGGAAGAATCGGCCTCGCGAAGAGTGCCGGAGAAAGAATAGAAGAAATCTGATCTTTCTGGAGTTCGAGGCTACATGCCTCATTAATGCAAAATGTGTCTCACTGTCTTTAATGCACCAAGTAGTTAATACTAGAGGAGTGCCTTGGGAAGATCACTTGTTAGGGCCATCCCTCTATTTGACATACCTTATCGGGGTCACCTACTCTATGACGCCCTTATTGGTTGTTGGATAATGACCGGTTGGCTCTGGGGAACCTAGACATGGGTCATTGAAAGAATACAAAACTATTGGATTCAAAATTCCAAAATCTAGGAGCTTACACTCAAAGAATAAAGAATGTTCAAACTGCACCTTGCTGGTGGATATCTTTGAAATTCAGAGAACTTTGACTATCCCTTGTATGTCTGAAATGTTTCCAGGAGCTAGGAAACTCCTTCTTCATCAATATCCTCGAGGTTGGTCTGGTGGTGTTTAGCCATCTCCACCTGCTCACCCAGATCCAGGGTGCTCCCCTTGAATTCTATGGCCATCTTTGCGGCATCGTGGGCTCAGAGAACCATGCAGGATATGCGTGACATTTTTGATTCATCCATTCCCTCTGGGGACTGATATCGAGCCTCCATTAGCTTGTCAAATTTCCCTACAACATATTCCTCTGGAGTACACATCTTAGTACTAAAGGGGTAGACTCCTGAAACCCTTGTAACAAATTCCTTGTATAAATTTAAAGAATACTCAACCTTCAGAAATTTATCCCGCAGGGCCCCTACTAGTTGCTTTCTTATCTCCAATTTGAGATCAAGTCTGGAGTGCTGGGTCCAGATAAAGTTGAAGGACTCTTCCCCTAAAATTCTGACCTCGGTGAAAATTTCTTCTTCGAGAGTCATAAGTTCTCCCAACTCAACCATCTAGGCCTCGTATTGATCAGTCTCCCCTTCCCAGAGGGAAATAGTATTTTTGGCCCGGTGCAAAATGTTATCGACTGCATATAGGTCTGGGAGTGTAGCTACTAGGAAATGCCACACGTTTCCTACCTATTCATCCACCCAATTTTTAGCTACCTGTGCCTTCTTTTTCATACTTCTTAGCACATCTATGTCTCCCTCGGGGAGCGGTGCTCCAGATGTGGAAGCTTCTAGAGGGATGGCAGTGATGGGTTGTGCAAGCTCTATCAAAATCCTGAGGAGATTGACACTCTTTTATTTTTCCTCCTTCAACCTTTGGGATTGCTTGTCACAGCAGGCCTCTATCGCCCGACTGGCCTCCTTCAATAGGTCCAAATCTCCTTGCTTATCCCTCTTCCTCAGAGGTATTTCTGTGATTTCCTACTCTACAACATTCACCGCTGCTTCCTCTTCATCTGGGGGAGGGGTCGCAATAATCCCGACTCTATCCCCACCTGGACCAGTCCGAATGGAATGGAGGGTCCGAGCCTTCTTCTATTTGGGGACGCATTATGCCTACATCATCATCTCAGCCATGGAGAGATGGGCCTTTGTCTCTGCTGGGGCCTTCCTTTTCTTAGAGTCCACCAACCATTGTGGTGGTGGGGGTGGCCTTGCTGCCAAAGTTTGATCCTGTGAATCCCCTCCGGGGTTCTGTTGTTCATCCATGGTATTTTGAGTCTCTTCAAAATATTTTTCTGTATTCTCCAGACTACCCACATTATAAACCTTAGTTTTATCAGCATCACTTGGCTCGGTGTCCCTGTCCTTAGTAGTATTGTACTCAACATCTATATTTCCTGGGTTTTTTCCCCTCATCTTGATGTTGTTGCTATTGTTGTTCCTTGGCACCATCTGCTGGGACATTTTCCTTCATTGGTGCATCTTCTGAAGGTGGCAGAGGTGTCTAGCTAATATTTATCTGTTGGGCCACTGAGATCACCTCTCCAGATGTTACCCTTTTTGGGGTAAGTGGAGGCATCTGGAGCATGGCAGCTAAGGTTACAGTTGCTCCCATAGGTCTGGTTCCCTCAGCCAATGCTGGCTGCTTGTTCTGCACTTGCTTCTCTTCTGTGGTTTTGGTATCTAGAACTTGTATTACCTATACATCAGAGATGTCTACCTATTATGGTTCCTTTTCTCCTTCTATCCAGACTTCCTGCTCTGCGGCAACTTCTTTCTCTGGGATCTACCCTTCAGTGGAGATTATTACTTCCTCATGGGTGGTGATCTCTTCCACTACTCTCCCAATATCCCCTTGTAAATTCACAAGTTCATCCATCCCAAATAGGTCATTGAAGTCATCATGCGGAGGGGAGGTCTCCGGTGGATTTTCTGGTTGATTGTTTGGCTCAGGAGAATCCAAAGAGATAATCTCTATTTTTGGAATGTTGGGCATCCCAAATTCTGCTTCCACCCTTGGCTAGAGATTTCTTACCTTTTTCATCTTCCTCTTGGTTACCAAAGGGGGCCCAACATCCAACATAGCTACATGCTCCTCCTCCACTTCGGTTCCTATTACTCAGACTATTAACTCTGAAAGAGAAGGAGATTTGGACGGGAGGACATGTCCAACCATAATAACTTGGGTGGCCAACTAGGTGATCAATTTCTCCTTCAACTAGTTAGATGTTGCTAGTTGAAGTTGTAATTGTTCCACAATGGGAAAGGTGGATGGGACTTGGGGGTAGTCCCGAATTTTCTCTTTCCTCTATCCTCACCCTGCGAGGAAGTCCCGACCCCAGAATTTGATCCCCACAAAAATGGGCCAACTTTTCATGTCCTTTTTGGACACACCCTCTAAAAATATGCATGGCTACATTCAATTACATTGTAGGTGAGATCCTCAATTTTTGGACCTTTCGGGGTGTCCCAATCCACTGAAGGGAGAGCCATTTTATCTACTCCCTGTTCTTTGTACTGCGGGTCCTCTGTCGACCCGGTATCTGAAAACTCATTGGGGAACTTTCAAAGCTTAAGGTGCTTCATCATGCCTTGAGTCATCTAGACAAAATTCCAGTTCAGGACTTCAAAATCATCCTGGCTATCTTCCCAAAAATATTCTAAGTGAAACTCATGGGGTTCTGCTACCCAGGGAAGTACCGTCCCTATCTTGTCTAGCGGATCAAAATTCTTCCGCTCCAAATAGAATTATGCTAGCCCTAGGTTCTTAAGTTCGTTATCTTCTTGTTTTTCTGCTGTAAGGCTACAAGAGTAGTTCCCGCAAGCTATTGGGAAAAAAATATTGGTAACCTTCTTTAATGCAAAGAAGGCATACAACTCAAGAATTTATCTACAGTACTCCAAAAGAATTATCTTATCCCCACAATGTTTGGGTAATAAGTAGAGTTTGCCAGAGAAGATGGTCACCCGAATGTAGGTGTGTTTCTAAAATTGAATTTAATAGTGGCCATAAGTGCTAACCAAGTTCATTGCCTCCTTAGAGAGATGGTACCTGACATCTTGAGTGGGTGTAAGAATATGGTAGTAAATGAAGGCATCGTTCACCCTGCAAAAACTGGGGAAACTGGCCTCCCATTGTAGTTGTGGGAAATAATCCCATGGAGCATTCTAACACTTTCCAGTCCCGAGCTCACCTTCTATAAGTAATCCCTGGGTTACGGGGTGTTGGTGTGCTAGTGCCCACAAGATGTAAGAAGTCATGTAAAATTTGTGGGACCAGCTGACCTGGGCAAGTTGAGCATCTACATGATTAACGATGATGGTAGCCTAATCAAAATTTTGTCTGTCGAAGGCGATGTCAAATAAGAAATAGTACATCCATGCTAAGAATTCCTGGGCATGGGGCTCTCCAAAGACCCTGCATAAAGTGATGATCCCCATCTATATACTCTCCTTGAATTCTGTTTGGGGGATCTCCAGCTTCATCGTTTTGTAGTCCTTCCTTGGGACTTTGATCCAATTAGCATTGAGATATTGCCGGGCCATTCTCAGGAGCTTCTGAAATTCACCCAATGCCAGGGTCTGGGTGAGAATAACTGAATTGTCAAATTGGGGGATCCCCAGCCCCAAAGAAAAATTTGCGGCATCCAGAGACACCATAGGCATTGGGTATCCTATTAGAATTGGAGCGACAAGCATGACAGCCGAGATGACTATGTTGTAGTGTTCCGCTAGGGTAAGAATGAGTTCCAGAGCTTGCACGAAGCAGGGGAAGAAGATGACCTTAAGGATCCTGGAGGTGGCAACATTAAGGGCCAATGGCTCTCCGGCCATGCATTGAATGAACATCATCTTTACCAAGGCTTGCATCTCAGCCCATACTCTGACACTTGTGTCGGTAGCCAATTGGAGCTTGGAATCAATCTTTGATCCCAGAATAACATCTCCCTTTAGGTACTTCATTGATAGTTGGAGTTTTTCCAAGGTCTGCTTGACCTTTATCCTGACAGCTACCCTGGTTGAAGCAATAGCAAGGAGTTTCAGACTCCCAGGTGGAGAAGATGCTGATGCCTCATACATGATTGATAAGTTAATTCTGGCAACCTGCAAGATAGGATGACTATCAGTATAGATAATATAATAAAATTTATAGATCCTGGAGACTTCACTGTTGCTTTGTATGCATCCTAAAAATGGTGTTAGTATGCATCAAACCCTGAAAAGATGTATATATATATCAAAATGACTTGGGAATTTGATCTATGCCTGGACTCCAAGGGGTTTTAGCTCATGTAATGAAATGAAATAAAGACCAAAGGAAGGCCTGGGGTTTGGAGTCTAGAAAACTAACCGTTACATGATATGACCAGAAATTAGCCTTACTAGGCTGACATGTAAGCATCACATAGCCATGTAGTAATGGGAGTATTGGAATTAACATCAATATTTGTCCGAACATGTGAGAGCATGAATGCCACTTGGGCCAGTTTTGAATGCTCGCATGTGGGAAACTTAACCTGCCATTAAGGCTGAGCTGACAGAGGGGAGAGAAAATTGCCATGGCTCGAACAGGTGGGGTGTCGAGTTTAAACCATGGTGACATCTCTCAGGAAAGATCCAAACTTGAGGTTTTAACATGGAGTGCGATGAGCTCACCACAAAATAGGAAGGAAGGATATACATTAATATACATTAAATATATAGAGGGCTGAAGCACCACGAGGGCCGAAGCACAACTCACAGGCTGACCCGAGGACAAGCTATATACAGAAACCATTGAACTACAAGGTATATATAGGAACTACCAATTTACAACTGCACATAGGGTAGAATTCCCTCTGGAAAAGCCATCCCACCAATGGAAGGTGATAGTAGAAAGGCAAAAACAAAACAAAAGAAAATAGAGTGGAAACAAAAACCCCAAAACCAGAAAGCACGACAAGCGAGACAAAGAAATACTAGGAAGAACAAAAACCGAAGGAAGAGAGCCGAAGGGCCTACCTCATATGTGGAAAATGCAGGGAGGATGAGCATGGGAGGTGCTCTAGAACTGGTTAACCTTTTAATTTCCATGAACCAACACTATTAATTACTGCTAATCTACAGTTATTCACAGAGAGCAAAACACTGTTGAATCGCTTTAATCAACTTTGAATCGCTTTAATCACTCTAAGTATTTTGATTGTGGTAAATGTAAAAGTGACAGGTAAAACCTGTTTATACCCTTAGGGTTAAAAAAAGTTGCTTTCCTCCATAATTCCTAAAAAAGGAAAACCTCTGGCCTTCAGGCTTGGGGATTCCATGCAATTGTACCTTCTAAAAAAAGAAGACGTGGTGACAGAGAATCCTGAAGTCTGGGATCTAGTCGACTCAAAATAAAAACACACTCTAAGACTGGGTGCTGGAGGAAAGAGAAGCAAAAGCAAAAGAAAATGACCCACGCGGAAGCAAAGCCTGGAGGAAAACAAAAGGAAACAAAAAGGAACCAAGGAAAAACAAAAAGTGAAAAGGGGGACCCAACATTTTGCCTACAAAATGTAGGGACAGGTATGCAGGGCATAACAACATGTACATGGTTCTAATGCTATTTATCCTTCTTCATCATCACTTCCTTCATCAAATATTGGACCATCTCTAGAAGTAGGGTTTTCTAATTTGTTATTGAAACCTAATCCTATTTTGTCTTTGGTGTTTCTGAATTCCATGTGTATAGGTTCAATGAGTCCTTTTCCTTTATCTCCTAAAGGTCCCTTCCATTTGTATTCCATTTATTTGAGAAGGTCATATCCTTTACCATACTTTTCTAGGGATATCTCCACATGTTTTACCTCATTTTATCTTTTTCCTCCTTTATAGAGCCAAGCCAAAACTACTTTATTTTCTTTTTCATCCTCTTGATAATTAGAGGCTCTAACCATACCAGTTGGTTTGTGAATGTCTTGTTCTTTTGATGCCATAGGTGTGAAAGATGAGGAAGGTTTCCCATAAGATCTTGGAGACAAAGAATGTTAGTCAATGATGGTGTCATGTCTAGTTTGTATTCTTCCATACTAGTTTCTTCAAGTTTTAGTGTCTTTCCAAAGCTTCTTATCACCATGTCTTTATAGGTTTTGGTACAGATTATTTTGGGACTTCCTTATTGTGAGGAACCATACTATCTGCTTTAACGTTGATTCAAGTGTAGCTTGAATCTGTAGGAATTGTCACTTCCACCCCATTATGTGGGAATTTGATGCATTGGTGGTAAGTAGATGGCACTGCTTGCATTTTGTGTATCCAAGGTCTCCCTAGTAAAATTTTATAGGCCTATGGTAGATCAAAAACTTGACAAATCACATTTCATTCAATTGGTCCTATTCTGATTCGTAGAACAATGAGTCCTTTGGATGATCTTTCTTCTCCACTGTAAGCCTTGATAGTTATCTTACTTCTTGAATCAATGGTTTATTTTGAAAGACCCAATTTATTTATTAGATTGAGAGTGCATATATTCAACCCTACACCTCCATCTATCAATACACGTTTGACACAGGATTTGTGAACTAAGACTTCAATGTGAAGGGGTTGGTTATGCGAATGAGTCAAGGATTTCTCATCTTCTTCTGAAAAAGAGAGGTAATGTGAAGCCGAGATATGTTTAACCATTGCCTAGAACTTGTATACATCAATGTCTTTTGGAACATTTGTGGAATGTAGTGCTTGTTCAAGAAATTCCCTATGCACTGAAGAGATCTTTAGTAACTCAAATATAGAAGTTTGAGCTGAGGTCCTTTGTAGTTGGTCTACCAAGTTATAGTTTGTAGATGGGATAGTAACTATTTGTCTTGTTGTTGTTAGTTTGGGAATTGTGACAACATGTACTTTAGAGGATGTCGCTTGATTGGATGAGGAGTTAGCTCCTTTGATCATGACTTGTGCTTGGCTTCGAGTCACCGTGTTAGATTGTGTTGATGTGTCTTTAGCACCTTTAATAGTGATCACATTGATTGATTCATATTTAATGTCCAACATGTTGATCACATTGTCATTATGGGAGTATTTGTAATTCAATTCATTTCCTTTTCCTTTAGAAGCTTCCCCTTTTTTGTAGTTAGGGAATAGTTTGTTAAATGTTGTATGATCTTCGTTAGTGGTATGTCCTTCCACCTTGATTTTGCCTCCTTCAATAAGGTCTTGTATAATGTGTTTGAGATTAAGATAGTCATTAGTCTTATGTCCTTTGTTTTTATGAAAGAGACAATAGGCATTGTCATTCCACCATCTTGGTTTAACTTCTGGTTCCCATGGTTTTGAATTGGGTATCATGAGGACTTTGTTATCCAAGAGTGTCTTCAAAACTATCTTAAGAGGTTCTCCCAATAGAGTAAATTATCTTTGAGGTCTAGTCCATGGTTTAATCTTGTTGTTCTCATTGTTTTCTCTTGGTATTATGGTTGTTACCTTAACTTCTTTGTTCACTTGTAAGCTATTCATTAGATTGAACACCACTGGTTTAGGATTAGCATTTGATGCTTCTACCACTCCATCACTAACAACATTATTATTCTTGTTCCACCATTTAGGTTTGTTGTTGTAGTTGTTAGATTTTTCACCACTTTGGAGTGCGATTTCTCCTTTTTTAACCATGATGTCTTCAACAAAAACAGTGTTCTTGACCATTCTATCAAAACTAGGTGAATCTTTCATTTGCAATGCATAGTTCATTTTGGGTACCAAGTTGTTGATAAATATTTCCATCTTTTCTAATTCAGGTATTGCTCTTGAGTACCTTGCAAAATGTTTCCTCCACCTTTGTAAAAAGTGTGTAAAGGATTCACTAGTTCATTTCTTTGTGTTACAAAGGTCCATCATGGTTATGTTATGTTGTATATTATAGGAGTAATGTTGGACAAATATTTGTATTAACTCCTCAAAAGACTGCGCACTAGGTGTGAGTTTGGAGAACCACTCCATAGCATTTCTGCCTAAACTTCCCGGAAATAACCTCATTAGATATGTAGGTTCATGTATGTACTCAATGATTAGAGAAAAAAACTCTGTAACATGGTCATGTGGATCAATTTCTCCCATGTACTTGTCATATTTGGGTCTTTCCATGTTGGGAGGAAATGGAACCATGTTAATACTCTTTTCAAAAGGAAATGGACATATATGTTCCAAAGAGTATTTTTTTGTTGATTTGACCTTTTCTTGCTTGAGTGTTGCAAGTTCAGATTGCATTAAGGTCAATTTCTTGGTGAGAATAGAAATAGGTTTTGGTACCTCTTTTTCCTTTAGTCTCTCAACATCATAGGATTTTGGAAGTCTTACCCCAAGATAGGCTAGGTGTAGGAAATATTTCTCCTTGTCTTCACCAATAATCTTTTCCAATGTCCTTTGGAATTTTATACTTTGTTTGAGCTTGTTATGATCTTCTTCGGATATGTCTTTGCACTATCTGAGTCAAACAAAGGATGACTGATATGTTTCTCTTCATCACTACTCTCTCTTTCTTTTTGGTCTTGGTCATTGTGATATTTATCAAAAGCTGCACTCCATCCTTGATGAGGAGCTTCCATTGCGGGTGAGTCTTGATCAAATAAGGGGTTGCAAGTTGTCTCTCCTTGATGAAACTAAAGTAATCTAGGAGGTATTTCTAATTTGTCAGAAAGATATTGATTGTGTCTTGTGTTAACCATGAAAAATGGGTCTCAACTTCGTCAAAGGTTTTCCAATAGTGTAAAATAGGATCTCAAATTGTCCAAATAATTGTGTCCAAGTAGTAAAAGTTTGTTTGTGTTTGTTGGGAGTGAATGACTACAATGTCAGAGGGTTAGAATGCCCTGATAGTGAGCTGGGAATCAAGAGGTTTTTATAAGTGAATAGACCACACATTTTGAGACCAATTGTGAGAATCCAAAAGGACATGCAAGGGAGACTTCTTAGAAGATTGTGAAACAATGACAGGTGGACCAACATGAGAAACATGACCACATTGAAGAGCCAAAAGGGTATCCAAAAACACTAAGTTTCTTTGAGAGGCACGTGTGCAAGTACCCACTATCCCAGATGTGACTCCCTAAATGCGAGGTTTTATTTTCCAAATGCGAGCTTATGTAAACTGAATGCGAGCTTTGAAATTCTGTATGCGAGCAACTTTCCTGTATGCAAGCCAGGAATGACCAGAAGTGAGAAATTTCCCTGGATGCAAGCTAATGCAACCAGATGCAACCTAGGATAGACCAAAAGTGAGCCTCTGATGATTTTTCATATTTTTGTCAACTTTGTCTTGAAGTACATGAAATTTTGTCTGACAACAGAGTTTTTCTGAGACTTTCCAAAGAGTTTTAAACATGTATGTCAAGGAATGAAATTTATTTCTTGTTTCAAGGATTTTATCTTTTTAGTGAGATTTTAGGACACATCAAACAATGTTTCTTTGTTAAGGTTGATCAAACAATTTCCCTATTCCCTATATTCTAAGCATGGAATGAAAATCTTTACTCATAGACTCAGGTACACACTCACATGCTAATCACAATACGAACATCACCAAGCATGCAATGGCTCCAGTCATGATTCTGACGTATTAGCAAAATCTAAATGCAAGTGAGGGCACAAAATGACAAGTATATTGGGGAAATTATTATTTGCCTTACACAAAGATTATCACCCTTCCGGAGATAAATCGGGTTTGTTTTGACTACAAGTGTTTTGTAATTGTGGGTATCCATTCAAAATCATCCCCCATAGAATTGCACAAGGAAAAAATAAGGCGTATAGCCCTATGAGTACTCAAATGTGTGTAGTCTCTCAAGAAATATGCAAGCGGCTCCGCTCTACACACACTCAAGCGTGTTCAAGGAATGATGTCAAAACTCCAAGAACAAAACTGACTACATCTTCTGAGGCTTTGACCTACAAGGAAGCATATTGATTATAGTGAGTTGGAAGAGTTGGCGTAAACCTGTCCTCACTTGGGTCATCCTGAGATTTTTTTTCCTCAACTGCCAGACCCTCTAATGTTTTGAAAATAATGAAAAAGGATTGGCAAACTTAGGCGTCTAGATTTATGATTCTTCAAAATAAGAAGAGCATACTCTCCTATTCCATGTTTTTTTCTCCCACAAACACACCAAACATGTTCATTTCCTCAAACTTTGTAACTCAAAACTCAATACCCCATGATGAGTCTTTGATTCTTCCAACTTGGGAAAAAGAGAAAATCCTCTAGTGAGACTAAGTAATAAGTTTAAGTTCAACTTTTAAGTTCCTATTGTAAGAAATAACAAAGCATATGAAAGAAAAATTGCCTTGTTCAATTTCCCCAAATTAAGGTGATTTGCTTGTTCATTTACTTTTCCAAAATTAGATGATTTGAGCTTGTTCTTTTTCCCACAAATTTAGTGCTTTGCTTGTTCAATTTGTATCCAAAAATTAGAAAGATTGAGCTTGTTCATTTACCCACAAGATTTATTGAATAGCTTGTTTAATTACTTTCCCAAAAATTTTGATAAGTGAGTTTGCTTTGTTCATTTCCTCAAATTCCTTATCAAATCTTAAATCAAATTTTGAGTTTCTGATTTTCCTTAAAGGAAAAGAGCATAATCCTTTGGCCAATTTACTAAGTGATGGAAAATGTATTTAGTTTTGAAAGCTTTGAACAAATAGAGTCAAGTTGAATGATTCAACAACCTGAAAATCACAAGTTAGTAGTTGCTTTCCAACTTTTTGAGAAAAAAGTCTCTGACAACAACCTGCAAACAAATGTTAGGCTTTTAAAAGCACATAAACATACCTGATTAGAATATTAGTGGTTAGAATTTTAAATTTTCAATTTAACCAACCAAATGCGACTGTCTTTCCTGAATGCGAGCCTAAAATTCCTAAATGCAATTAATAGTTCTGGATGCAAGCCTTTACACTAAAGATGAGGAAAGATTTACCAGATTGAAGTCTTCTCTAGATGTGATTCAGGATGCACCAGATGCAATGTCAAAAATCTAGGGTGTGATTGCCTTTCCTGAATGCGATGATCTTTCCTACATGCGAGCTTTGGAAACTAAAGGTGACTCTAAACTTGAAAACATAGAACACAAATAAGCCAAAAAGAAGTTAAAAATGAGGATAAATCTAAGGATTTTCCCCATGGTGGGCGCCAGAAATGTCTATGTATTTTGTGGATCTGTTAGCTGCAACACAACACTTCAATATGTCATTGCATTAGTGAAATAAACATGAAATATCAAAGGAAAAGCACATATACATCACCAAAATTGACATATTTCTCCCTATCTAAGAAGAGTATGAAATATGCTATAATTTCCCTCAGATTATGCATAAATCAGTGACAACATCATGCTTAGAATGGAAGATTTAACTAAAATGCAAGCTAAATGTTCAATCAAAGTTCATTTTAGAGCTCCAATTGAAAGATTATGAAATTATAAGAGTAGTGAGCTAAAATGCATTTAAAATCTCTAAGAATATGAGCAACATAAGATTGCAAATGAAATTATAAAATTAGGGTCCCATTGAGCTCAAAATTCATTCCTTTTATAGAAGAATTTGAGGAATGAGAGGTTAGGATTGATTTGTGAAGTGAGGAGTTGTAATTAGGATTTTATTTAATTCCTTTTAATTAATTACCTTAGCCATGTATTTAATTGTTTTTATTTAATTGATTTGATTTGATTTAATTGGATAAGGCAGTTAATGTAAATTAGTGATATGATCACTCAGGATATTAAATTTGATTTAGATGAATTATGCCAATTAATTAAAGAATTTTCTTGACATAATTAGGGGTATGATCACACTTAGGGCAAATAGGGTCTCTGGTTAGAGAAAACCAAATTAGGGTGGTTACAACACCAAATTTCTTACATCTCATTTGAACTTAGGTGTGGAAAAGTTATCTACTTTCCATTGTCCGAGCCAACACAGACCTTGGAAATACTCTTGCAAAGAATAGCACAAGCCAACCTATTATCCACTTTAGAGTTGTGTTCAACCTCTTTGAATTTCCTTTGTATAGTGTTTATATTACCTTTCCTTAGGCTAAGAATGGTTCAAATTTGGGCATAATTTATGACATCTAACCTCTAAATGCTCATTTTTATTACAACTGTTGCAATAAAGTTTCTTCCTAATTTTGTCCCTTGTAAAGTGTCATTAACCTTGCTCTTGACCACCTTAACTTTAACCCTTCTCACCACCAAATTGTTACTCTTCACCTTTCAATGTATGATTTTAGTAAGAGAGATTCTCTAATTAGCTAAATTCAAGATTATGGGCACCACTTGTGCAACATTTTTAATGCACTTTTAATGAAAATAATTACTAAACAAAATTTAAAACTCATTCGTTCGACTTTAATAATTAATAATTATTTGTGTAAAATGTCCATCCAGAATTTCCAATAACCATAAACACCCTTGTACCATGAATTTGTGTTACAACAGCTGTAATTTGTGTCTAGCATGAAGCATGATCTAATTAATTTCATTTTTGTCTACAACTATCCCTCAATATCGCATAGTTGGGTAGTGAATCTGGAGCATTTCTAAATATCTACTAGATCATCCTAGCTTGATGCTTTGGTTGTGTATTGGCTAGTTTCATTTTTCCAAGCAAGCTATGCAATGATTCATGCACATCAAGTTACGTTTGCAATCTGAAAGGCTTGATAAGTCTATAAAGAAAAAAGTAATACATACATGATCTGGAAAAAAAGGAAAGTAAACATAGTAGGTAGTATGTTTATCACTGAAAATTCATTCCAGTAGAAAAATTGACATTGAAATAACTTTCATTATTGAAAAAAAAAATTTGTTCCATCGTTATACAGTATTTAGGTATCAATGCATAGGAAAGCAAATGTAGAGGATTGGTCATTTTGTTCCATCATTCTACAATGATTTCTTGCAATTGTTTGAAGGTCTCTTGGGGATCTTTCTCTTTTTCATTTACAATTTTCTTGATCTTCTCAAGCATTGAGTCTATGCCATCATAGATATCTCCAAGGCAAGGCCTATCCATGTCTATGTACCTAAGCATACTCATAATGGGCCCAATGAACTTAATGATATATTCCACATGTTCCCACCATGAGTCATCCAATATCCTTTGCTTTATTTTGGTTTCCCTCTCATTGCTTCTTTGCCTCTTTCACTTGCATAATTCATCTCAAGATGATAAAATTTAATTTGAAACGAGTCTCAACAACCTTCAACATAAATTAGAATTTTAGAACAAAAAAATACAACTATTAGATATATAATTTAAAACAAAATACACATTGCACAATCAAATTATAAAAATCAGAAATTGTAAGATACTATTTTTTTAAAATTAAATTACTAGAGTTCAAGTTCACTTACCTTCAGTAGCTCCAACTGTGAGAACATTCTAAATATTCCTGGAGCCATGTGGTGGTTTGTGGCAAACATCTATATGTCCTCAACCTCTGCATACACCTCTTTGATCCACCCAATTTTGTTCCCAATCTTTTTTAGCATAAGATTGAGTGAATGGACCGTACAAGGTGTCCAAAATATATGATGATATCACTCTTCAACCAAAAAACCAACAGCTCTACAATTATTTGCGTTATCCGTTATGACTTGGATAACATTTCTAGCACCCACTTGTTCAATGATAGATGAGAATATTAGAAATAAATGACCCATTTATTACTTGCCCCTCACAATCCACGGATTTCAATAACATTGCCCCTTTAGGAAACATCGACAAGACATTGATCAAGGGATAATTTCTAGCATCTTTCCACCCATATGAAACAATTGATACCCTTGTATCAATCCTTGAATCCCTTATTGGCTTAAATTGATCATAAACCCCCTTGATCTCTTGATCCAACAAGGTGGTCCGTACTCTCTCATAACTGGGGCCCTTATACCCTCTTGGAGCTTCATTGACACTTTTCAACATTTTATTCCAATATAGAGAGTGAAAAACACTAAAAGGAAGCCCATTTGCATGCAATCATCTTTCCATATCAATGTCGACAATTTATCTCCTCTGATTTTGAAATGAGGTTTCTAGTGGTCCCTTTCTTTTGTGTGTAAGGGGTGCTTCTCTTTCAGTATCAAGGGAAACTTAGGTAGTATAAAAGGGGCGATGTTCTGTCACAACATCTGTAGAGGGGGGTTGCATTATCTTTGCTCTTTTTTTAATTTTACTACCACTGGCTGTAATTTGTCTACTATGTTCTTCTCTCTCTTCTGTTTCCTCATGCTCTGCAATATATTTTAATACTGTTGCATTTGGTATAGGTGCACCTTTTTTTCCAAGGAATTTCTTGACTCCTCTTCTAGGGTATCCACACAAATGACCTACTACATGGAAATATGAACTATTCTTTTCTACATCACAACCCCAACATTTCCAATGGAATGCACCACCTCCTAGAAGGGGTCTTACAATATCAAAATTCTTCCACAAAGGAGAATCAGAAGGGGGTTCTACTCTTTGTTCAATATTGCCTACCGAGGAAGATGTAAATGTCATTGTAGTTCCTTTTCCTATGGAAATAAATTGTATACATATTTCATATTCAATATAAAAATAAGATAATGAAAAATTCTGGAAAATATTGGACCATGAAAGAGAAATGAAAATAAAATAAAATGCTTAAACAAAAACAAGAACTTGAAGAAAATGGAACAAGAACTTACCTCTTCCACTCATTTTTAGCTTGCAAAGGTGTAGAAATGAGACACAAACACTTGAAGAAGGTCCAAAAATCAATCTTCCAACTCCTCCTTGCATAACCAAACTCTTGCTCAACCACCTATTTCCTCTTTCTCAAGATAAAATAACCTATTTGTACACCACAAATGAGAATGAGAAGTCAACATAAGCATTTCAAATCCACTTTTTAGGGTCGTGGATGTCAAAAATTTATAAAATATGCCAAAAAAATGACTTAAATTCTGTCTGTAGGAAAAATTTCAGCGAAGTTCACTGTTTCTCAAAAAATTTGGCTAGGTTCAAATTGTGCACAGGGTGGTGTGAACTTGGTCCTGTGGCCTGGACACTGCCTAGACCCACAAGCTGACCAGACCCAGAACATAGACCAGTTCAAACTTGACCTGGTTTGGGAGCCCCTACCTGTAAACTTGACTTCCTAGGTTAAAAAAAAATATCTCTAGGTAAATTAGAGAGGCAACATCTGTATAAGAGCATAAGTGAGAGAAAAAAGATGTAGTAAAGACAAAAAAAACTGAGACACACAAATAGCTAAATAAATACTAAATTAGGAGAAACTTCTAGTAAGAGTGAAGAAAACCCCTCATGTCACTATCTCTTAGTCTTTAACAAATTATACGATGCCCAAACGACACATACATTGCTCAAGGATGAATCAAATTAGTCCGTGGCATATGCAATCAATCTTAACAACTTCAACCTACCCATTGAGAATGCAATTTTGGAAAATGAACTCAAGAAGGTTTGGAATTAGGATTTCAAATTCTTCACTGTTAAAAGGAAGCATTTACCCCAATTTTCATGAGACCTATAGCTCTCCAATAACCTCCCACACATCAAGAATGGAAGATTGACTTCCAGAAAAAGTGTTTTGAAACACTTCAACCCTTTCATATTCCACTTATTCTTGAGCATTAACATGTTTATTGGCTTTTTATGGGGAGAATACATGTTCATCAACCATTGAGAGTGACAACTAAGCCAACCTAGTTTTCTATATCCTTTTGAGGTTTTCATTTTGCTTTAAAAAATTATGGGGGATGTCCAGTATCACTCCAGATATTCTCTTGATTTCATCATATCCTCAAATGCCCCACATTCTATGAATTTAAAGCATAAGACTAATATAAGTATTGTTAATTGTAACCAAGACCTTGACCCTTCAGTTTGACATGCATTTTGGATTAGAACGCCTCATAGGAGGCTTTTGGGATTCAATTGAAAAGAGTTGATGAACCCTTCATCTTACAAAGATGCCATCTTTTCCTTGAAACACGAGACAAAATTTATCCAAAAAATTTGCATATTTCTCTCTTCAACTGTTATGATGTACTTGCTATCCTTTTTATTTCATTCTCTTTTCTCTCCCAACCTTACTTTCCTAAGAACAACCCTTCCATTTACAGTAGTAAACCTCTTGTATTTAGGAGGACTTCTAGATATGACCTTAGATTTTCTAGCATAAGTATGTGACATAAACATTGTACCGCTCTAGTCTAGCCTATATTGATTCATCTTCTAAAGGAGACTGTTGGTCCAATGTTGGGATAATGGGAATGATGTGTACTAAGAGGGGAGGGGTGAATCAGTACCCTTAAAATGTTTTCAATCAAATCCTGTAATATCTGTTATTCATTAACCAACTACGTAGATTTGCATGTACCAAACTGTGAGAGGTGAAATCAGTTATAAAAGAAATACAATAATAAAATTAAAGCATTTAATAACTAAAAATCAAGACTACACTCAAGATTGAACTGAAAATGAAAACTTAAAATAACAAGGAACTAAGGAAGTGCAAACCTCCTCAAAACCGAATCCAAGCTCCCTTTTGATGTGTTCATGCTTATGGATGTGTGCTCAAGATGTGCTCCAAGATTCAAGCTATGATTTTGCTATAAAATGGGTGATTCTAAACTGAAAATGGCATTATAAGTTTGCATGAAAATTAGATGAAAAATGTGAAGGACTGAGTTTTCTTTTATAGAAAATAGGTGAGGAATCAAGTGTCAAGATGCAATCCTGAGGAGAGGTCGAGACACACCTAGAAGAGAGCACATGGGTTGTGCTTCTTCAAGTGCATCATATTTTGACAAGTGTCACAATATGACTGGGTTGAAAAGAGGGAGGAATGTGACCATTTAGGGAAGAGATCCAAGAAGACTTTAGGAGATAAGGTTATTAATGAGGTTATAAGAGAATTTATGAGGCATTAATGAGAGCATTAATGAGGCATGGGTGAAGGGATAAGATAGAGCTTGAGAAATTTGACTTTGGGGAAGGGATTGAATTCCTAATCCAAAGATTAGGAATGTGACATCATTAGGGAGAGTTTAGGATTAGGGTTAGGGTTTAAGATAGGATTAGCAAGGGTGAAGAGGTTGGGATTGGTTT
>MU223174.1:3739745-3780474 GCA_018584345.1 Thuja plicata | reverse complement strand
CAATCCATGTGCTCTCTTCTAGTGGCATCCTGACCTCTCTTCAGCTTTGCATATGAACCACCCATTTTCAACCCCATTTCCTATAAATAGAAGGCTCATTCCTTCACATTTCATCCATCTTTTGAAGTAACATCATCTTGTCAGTTTTAGCTTAGATAATCCAATCTTTGAAGCAGAGTTACCATGCAGTTTTCAATACCCAATCATCCATCTTGAAGCATTGAAGCACATATTGATTGAGCGCACATCCAAAATCGAGGACACATCTAAAGATCAACAGCGGCCTTGGATTCGGTTTTAGGGAGGTTTGCCCTCCTTAATCTTTATTGTTTTAAGCTTGCTTTTCTATCCAATCTTGTATGTAGCTTGTTTATTTAGTTGTAGAATGGTTTAATCTTATTATCATGTTCCTTTATAACTAATTTTCATAGCTCACATTTTGGCACGCCCGGTGGGACCCACTTCACGGGTTACTTTTCATTATTTTGCTTGCAAACTAACCCTCTAAGCTAATGTGTTTTTGTTGTTTGAGTATGTTTTGCAAGCTCTTATTTTCTTTTGCAGGTTGAAAAAGGCAAGAAGACTATATTCCTTCTATCTTCTTTCTACTTTCTCTCTATTACGCTTCCACGAATATCATTGATACACAAACAGGAAGACTATATTCCTTCTATCTTCTTTCTACTTTCTATTTATTACCCATTTGTTGAAATATGGTCTATATCACTGGGACCATTATTTGTAAAAACATGGGGGAAAGACACTGTAAACCTACAATAACGCACTCTTACTAACTTTTTTTTTTTTTTTTTACAGGTCTATAGGTTAGCCATCTAGTTTGGCAAGAAAGCACATAATCTTTTAATTAAAAAATTCCCATTTCACTTTTTGGTGTTTAAAAAGAATAGTGTATGTACTCATATCATTTCACACTTGGTTTTGGGTTTCAAAGTCAACAAAAGTCAAAGTCAATAAAGTCAAAGTCAATAAAAGTCAAAGTCAATAAAAGTCAAAGTCAACAAAAGTTAAAGTCAACAAAAGTCAATGTCAACAAAAGTCAAAGTCAACAAAATTCAAATGGCAACAAAAGTCAAAAAGTCAACCAAAAGTCAAAGTAAAAAAGTCAACATTTCTTTTTTGGGCTTAAAATGAACATGCACAAATCTCAAATGCCTTAAGAAAATTGAACACATAACTCTTAAATGCATTAACGAAATTGACATCTTGTTTTGAAGTTTTTCAAAGTTTTCTAGATTTAGATTCCTAAAAGATGAACAAGTAACGAAATCAATCTTGAATGACTTAAGCAGAAATTTAACCCTTAATCCAAAAATCAAATCTTGAGTGCCTAAGGATCAAACGTTCTATCTCTCAGTTTTTCAAGTCACGCAAGCAATCAAAACACTTCAAACTTTGGGTTTAAAACTAAACACTCAATCACCCTCAATCTCGAATGCACAAGCAAATCAACACTTTATTTCAATTTTTTTTTAAAACATCCATAAGCATGAACACATCAAAAGGGGAGCTTAGATTTGGTTTAAGGAGGTTTGCACTTCCTTGTTTCCTTATTGTTTAAGTTTTTCTTTTTCGGTTCAATCATGTATGTAGCTTAGATTATTAGTTATTGAATGCTTTATTTATTATCGTGTTTCTTTATAACTAATTTTCATAGCTCACATTCTGGCACACCCGGTGGGAATATAGCTCACCAACCTTGAGTTCTAACTCAACCCAACCTCTTCACACATGCTAACCTAACCAATCCCAACCACCTAACCCTGAGTTCAAACTAATCCCAACCTCTTCACCTTTTCTAAACCTATCTTAAACCCTAATCCTAATCCTAAACTCTCCCTAATGATGTCACATTCCTAATCTTTGGATTATGAATTCAATCCCTTCCCCAAAGTCAACAATCTCAAGCCATGCTTATCCATAAGCATAAATATCCTTTACACCCTCATAAATTCCTCTTACATCCTCATAAATCCCTCTTACATCCCTCATTAAGGCTCTTACACCCTCTTTATGAGCCTTATCTTCTAGAGGCTTCTTGGTCCATTTCCCTAAATGGTCATATTCCTCCCTACTTTCAACCCAATACCCTTGTGACAAGTCTCACAATTTGATGCACTTGAAGAAGCAAAATCCATGTGCTCTCTTCTAGTGGCATCTTGACCTCTCTTCATCTTTGCATTTGAACCACCCATTTTCAACCTCATTTCCTATAGATAGAAGGCTCATTCCTTCACAAGACTGAAGCTCAGGGATTGGGATTGGGATGAGGTAGATATGCATGATGTTGCCCTAGTTGAGCCAAAAGGCCAAGATAGAGGAATTGTGGATGGGGTGATCTAGATGTGGGAATGATGAAATCCCAAATAAAACACAAGGATGTGGGAAGGATGCATCCCAATGATGATGATTAGATTGTGATCAAGACTTGCAACAAGGCTAAAGATATGAGTGGATTGACTGCTTGATGTTTTCTTGTGCTCTTGGATAGCTGGAGGATGCAGATAGGAGTTGCATGCGGTGGTAGGAAGAAAAGAACATTAGGATAGGAATGAATGACATTGGGTGCATGGGGATAGCCTAGAGCTAGATACCAATGACAAGGGATGGAACCAGTGATGGAATATATTTGAAAGGAGGAATTGGGAGATGGAAGCATTAACATACAAGGTTCAATGGATGGAAGGATTTGGAGAGAGGAACATATGGAATAGCTAAGATATGGAAGGATTTTGGTAGAAGAAAGGAGGGGAATAACTAAGAGATGGAAGGATTGTGGTAGAGGAACGGAGGGGAATAGCTGAGAGATGGAAGGATTTGGTAGAGGAAGATGAAATGTGAGGAAGATAAGGATTGGGAGATTGGAGCTGGTGGTAGATAGGAGAGGAAGATGGTGTGTGATAGGGTCTCCAAGGAGTACATCACCAAGGGCCAGGATGCCGCCACTTAGGATACGTCACGTGTGAGGAGAAATTAAGAGGGATACAATAGGATGGAAGATACGATATCAAGAGGATGAGGGAGTTGAAGGAAAGATATGATGAAGTATGGATGAGGGATGCAGATAGTGAAGCAGAATATATAGGAGGAAGGATGGGTGGGTAAGAGGATAGTCAAATAAAGAAGGCTGATGGGAGATGGATGTCAAGATATATCCAAAGCATGTATGCATAATGGCTTCGATTCTTTCATCAAGATCCAAAGGAGGATGGAGGAGGTGAAATAGACAGGACAATGATAGGAAGGGGAGACAGACGGGATGTAGGGAAATGATGGATGGTGGATGGAAGGATTTTCCCCCAAGTATGAAGAGAAACTAGATGGAGGGATTATGCATGCCTATTTACTAGGTTTTCATCATGGTACTTGTCCAAGGTGCCTGTTTACCAAGTTTTCACCACTGGATGAAAGGATTTCTCTTTTTCTTTTTCTTTTATGATTTTTTGACTTTTTTTTTTGTTTTTCTGCTTTTTTGTGTTTTCTGTGAACACGGGATGTTAGTACAAATTTATTTGGGATGAGAGACTTATGCAAATGTAGGGAGAAGATGGGTATGATGGTTGATGTTTGCAGGATAAGGGAGATGGGGGGTAGGAAGTATTCAGATGAAAGGATGGAAAGTGAGTAGGATAGGGGGATGTTTTTAGAACCAACATTGGCACATGTTGCAAGGAGTGTGGAAAGAGTGGATGTGAAGTGGATGGTTCATGCGGAGATGATGGAGGAATTATGGCAGATATATCTGGGACATAAGGACCCAAAATAGATGGAGGAGATGAAGGAGAGGAATGCTTAGCTAGAGGATTAGAAACTTGGGATGCCATTGTGGATTTTTCTTTTAGATGCATTTCAGCTTTTTTCTTTGGGATCCACATTAGTTTTTCTTTTTCTTTGGTGGGCCTTTGTATCTTTCGGAAGGCAGTGCATTCTTTTACTTTGGTGGGCCTTTGCGGCCTTTTAGATACAGTCCATTTTTGGATTGGATATTATTGTGCTAGAACATGTCATTTAAAGGAGACATGGAAATATTTAGACTGTGGATCTTTATCTTTATGCATTGGTGATTTAGCATCCAAATTATAGTAAGTAGCATTGGAAGAGATATGATAACTTGGATGAGATGGAGGAAATACATATGTAATGGTGGAGGTAGGATGGTGGATGGAACGTGTGGGTATGTTCTTTTGTTGATCCTGATTGGGAATGTAAGTGGTGGGATTTGTAATATAGGGTTGGTCGATGAAGGGAGGAGTGGGATAATATGTGGGATGAGATTTTGGGACATAGGGGCCCAAAATGGATGGAGAGGATGAAGGAGGAAAATGGTAGGTTGTTTTGGGTTGCAAGGATGGAGGAGGAGGGATCATGTTATATGATTTAGAGGGATGATAGGAAGATGTAATGGAGGGTTTAAAAGCACACTTGAATTTTGTTTTAGTTGTACCAATAGTTTTGGATGAAGGGCCTCTAGGTGCATAACCAATACCACAAAATCGTGGATGTATTTTAACAGAGATGGGTTCCAGTATACCTTTCTCATTTAGGCCTAAGCCTTTGCCTTGATATTTCCATTTTTTTAGCATTTGAGCCACGATAGGGTACTTCTCTTGTAGGGAACAATATGCGAGTCCATTATCAGGAAGATGGCAAATGGTGGAGATGTAATTGATTTCTTATGTTTTATGTGGACCACCGCAGATGAATGCGAGTGGACCAAGGTGATGGAGTAATGGTGGTGGGATAGTTGGAATTGGAGGTGATAAAGGAGGATGAAGGGGAGGCGATGGGATGCTTGGATCTTGACTCAGATGGAGTAATGGATTTAGCTTTGGAGAAGATGGAATGGTAGGATCTTGATGCAAAGGAGTGGATGAATTAGGAAGTGGAGTGCATGGGATGCTTGGATCTTGATTCAGATAGGATAATGGATCTAAAGTTGGAGGAGATGGATCATGTAATGGAGAGAGTGGGATGTTAGGATCTTGATATGGAGTGGATGGAATGATACAATCTTCATTCAAGTCAATGGATACTTCAACATGCTTTTCGACAAGGTCTTGACATGATTGGATTGATGTGGATGGCTTGATAGGGGATATATGGATGGATTATTCAAAAGATTTGGATGGAGGGATGGTTTATCTCGTTAGAGAGGGAAGAAGGGTGGATGCATGAGGTTCATGGGATGGGGTGTGGATAGTATCAGGAGGAGAAGACGGGGATGAAGATTGGATGAACTCAATGGATGAGGGGACTTCAATGGTGCTAGGAGATGGAAGAGGATCAAAAAGTATGAGATTGGGAAGGGAAATAAGAGGTATGGGAGATGGAAGAGGATTAACAAGTATGAGATCTGGAAGGGAAATAAGAGGTATGGGAGATGGAAGATGATTAAAAATTATGAGATCTGGAAGGGAAATAATTGGTATGGGAGATGGAAGAGGAATGATGGGTGTGGGAGATAGAAGAGGAATGCTGGGTGTGAGGGGTGGAAGAGGATCAATAAATATGGGATTTGGAAGGGAAATTATAGGTGCAGGAGATGGAAGAGTAATGATGGGTACGGGAGATGGAAGGACTTCATCACTAGTGTTTTCCCATGGGGGAGTGATATAGTGTGACTCTGGAAGAGATGGATTTTTTGCTGGCTTCCTTGTGAAACTCCTTGGAGACTTACATATTGGAGATGGAGGATCTACAGGCATAGATGGTGGGAAGTTAGGGTAGTCCACATATAAATATGTGGCAATGTATTGTGAACTTGTATGGTTGAATGATGGTGTAGAGATGGATGCATGAGATGGTATGGCTAGATAGTTCACATAGGTAGGCATGGGAATGGTTTGTGAACTTGATTGAATAACTGATGGAAGGGGAGGGATGGATTGGGGTATGGAATATGTGTTAATGTAGGTAGGAATTAGAGATGGTAGATTGGGATAAGATGGGGGAGATGGATAGGATAGAGTGGATGATGGAGGAGCAATATTATGAGAATTCTGGTGATGGATTGGAGGAAATGGAGGACTAGGATCAGGGATTTGAACATGGGTTGGAGGATAACGAGATTGGGGATTAGGATTAGGGATGTAGCTAGTAGTGTTGTTTTGGAAATATGGAGGGTGGGATATAACCATGGGATAAGATGGAGGCATGTATGTATAAGAAGGAGATGTGGATGGAGGATAAGAAGGATTTCCCTTGTCAAAGGTATGATAAGGAGTGCTAGTGGGTATGCATGGTGGCATGATGGGATAGTGTGGAGGAATGAATGGAGCTTGGAGGATGCTTGGAGCAAGTTTGTTAAGGATTTCCATGTAGGTATCATGATCAACAAGACCTTCATCATCAACCTAAGATGCAAGGGAGATATTTTTAAGGTTTTCAAAGTATGCATCATGATCAACAAGACCTTCATCATCATCGAAATAGGATATAGACATGACCGCGGGTAGGATGGAGGAACGATTGGAGTTTGGATGGTATTTGGAGAAATCTTGCTAAGGTTTTCAGAATACACATCATGATCAACAAGACCTTCATCATCAGAATAAGATGCAAGGGAGAGATTTCTATGGTCTTCAAAGTATGCATCATGATCAACAAGACCATCATCATCAGAATAGGATAAAGTTGAGGAAGAGATATGAAAACCAAAATCATCATAATAGATTTGTGACATGATGCTTTTCCGATGAATTGGATAGGGAGAAAGGAGGGAGATGAAAGGAAGACTCAAACTTAGATTAGGAAGAAAGACTGACACAAAAGAAGATTGAAAGAGAATTGGGGTGGAAAAGATAGCCCTGCTGGTCTAAGATATGGGGAGAAATGGAGGAGCTAAATTTCTCATGCTTGATAGAAATAGATATGAGATCAGTTTGATAATGTTTGGAAGATAGTTGCTCAGGATTAGGCAGTGACTGCGACAAGTGTGCCTTGGATTGTTTTTTCTTTTGGAACAAGATATGAGTTTTTTGGAAATTGTGAGAAAATAGTCTTGCAAGAGGAAAAGAAACCTTGCATGAAGCATAAAAATGTCGATCTCCTTGGAAAAAGGACTTTCAAAACTTCCAGACTTGTGTATGATCAAGAATTGTTTTGCACAAGGATTGTAACACTGAAAACACATACAAGCACTTTCTACCTTAAGGATGTGGTGAGATTGAAAACCTTTGTCTGCATTCGTAGGCACACACACAAGAGATAATCAAAATATGACCACCATCAAGCATGCTATGGCTCCATGATGTTGTATTAGCCGAATCCAAATGCTCAAGGTGGCACGAATATGCGAATGTCTCAGGGAAGTTACTATCTTCCTTGCCCAGTCGATTATCAAGCTTTCGGGATGGATCAGGTAGGTTGCTAGATTTATGAGTTTCTATTATTTTCATGGTGTCCCCACAATTAGTTTGTATGACGTGATTCACTTAAGAGCCTAGTTCAATCATGTCGATATGCTGGGGAGTTCACCTAGTCTGGACTACCATCGAACATGACCCACCCGAGCTTGAAAGGATATAGACGCTCTTTTTGTTAGCACCTTATTTATATACCAAATGAAGGATTTACCAGTTTGGGTTCATTCTCCAAAAGGACTCATGCTTCTTCTAGACATGCACCTCTAAGAAGATCTAAAGATTTTCTCAAGAGTAGATCTGTAAAAAAGTTTGAACGGTCACAATCACCTTTTTCTTACACCAATGACCACAAGAGCCAATTGGAGGGGATAGTGCGTGAAGTGAGGTTGCATTCTAAAAAGGATTTGTGCAAGCACACCAAAGACGTCAAACACTTGATTGATTATCCGATAAGTCAGGCAATGTTTTATTTGTATGAAAAAGTAAACTCGCAAGTGGTTGATTTTAAATGCTCCAAGCTGAAATGTGATTTTACCTTGTTCAATTGCTTTAAAGCATTCAAGATTTGATTCATTTGATTTGTTTAATTCATTCATTAATATTCCCTTTAACCCCTAACCTAACCTATCCCAACCACCTAACCTTGAGTTCTAACTCAACCCAACCTCTTCACATATGCTAACCTAGCCAATCCCAACCACCTAACCTTGAGTTCAAACTAATCCCAACCTCTTCACCCTTGCTAAACCTATCTTAAACCCTAATCCTAATCCTAAACTCTCCCTAATGATGTCACATTCCTAATCTTTGGATTATGAGTCAACAATCTCAAGCCATGCTTATCCATAAGCATAAATATCCTTTACACCCTCATAAATTCCTCTTACATCCTCATAAGTTCCTCTTACATCCCTCATTAAGGCTCTTACACCCTCTTTATGAGCCTTATCTTCTAGAGGCTTCTTGGTCCATTTCCCTAAATGGTCATATTCCTCCCTACTTTCAACCCAATCCCCTTGTGACAAGTGTCACAATTTGATACACTTGAAGAAACAAAATCCACGTGCACTCTTCTAGTGGCATCCTGATCTTTCTTCAGCTTTGCATCTGAACCACCCATTTTCAACCCCATTTCCTATAAATAGAAGGCTCATTCCTTCACATTTCATCTATCTTTTGAAGTAACATCATCTTTTCAGTTTTAGCTTAGATACTCCAATCTTTGAAGCATAGTTACCATGAAGTTTTCAATACCGAATCATCCATCTTGAAGCATTGAAGCACATATCAATTGAGCACACATCCCAAATCAAGGACACATCTAAAGATCAAAAGCGGCCTTGGATTCAGTTTTAGGGAGGTTTTCCCTCCTTAATCTTTATTGTTTTTAAGGTTGCTTTTCTGTCCAATCTTGTACATAGCTTGTTTATTTATTTGTAGAATGCTTTAATCTTATTATCGTGTTCCTTTATAACTAATTTTCATAGCTCACATTCTGGCACACCCGACGGGACCCACTTCACGGGTTCCTTTTCATTATTTTTCTTGCAAACTAACCCTCTAAGCTAATGTGTTTTTGTTGTTTGAGTATGTTTTGCAAGCTCTTATTTTATTTTGCAGGTTGAAAAAGGAAAGAAGACTATATTCCTTCTATCTTCTTTCTACTTTCTCTCTATTACGCTTCCACAAATATCATTGATACACAAACAAGAAGACTATATAGGATGAAATGTGAAGGATGAAATGTGAAGGATCAAATCTTGAATGCTTTAAAGTAATTGAATGATTTATTTATTATCGTGTTCCTTTATATCTATTTTTCATAGCTCACAAGGGTATATGATCCTTGCTTTAAACATTTTATCAACTTCCCTAAATATTGCATCATCAAATTTGGGGTTGTAATTCCTTTGTTTCTTCCTGAATGGAGCAGCCTTAGGTTTTAAGGGAATTTGGTGTTTGAATTTCCCGTTCATAAATTTTTTTAGATCTTCATAACTCTAGACGAAAACATCTTGGTATTCTAGGAAGAGTTTCCTGGCCTCTTCCCTTTCTACTTCAATGCAACATTTCCCAATATTGATCATCTTGGGATATTTTTCACTTCCAATATTAATTCCCTCATTTTCACCGGTGACAGGGCCTCTCTCAATTCTCTTCATTTTAACAAAAGTATCATGCCTGTTGAAAAGTTTTTCAAGTGTGACTAAATGGGGAGGGATGATATTAGCTTGCAACTGGATGATATTTGACTTATCCTTCTTTGGCTTTTCATGACAGTTTCCTTTATGATTATTAGGAGTATCCCTATGGAAATCACCACTGCTCTCCAAAAAGAGGAGGTTCTTGTCATCTTCAAACACTTTCCAATCTTCCACATTATCAGGCACAGACAGTATATACACAACCTCTACTTGGTACTTCTTATCATTGAACTCTAGGTGAGGGAGGAGTAATGAGGTTGATACCGCTAAGGAGTACGCCTTGGAATTCAAATCGCTTGGCATAGATTCAATAAAGAATGCATCTAATGCTTTGATTTCATCCCATACTCTGTTCCTATAGTTTTTTAATATATGATTCTTCACAGAGTATTGATTCTTGTATTGGCGCACAATTAACTTAGCATGACCCCAAGCTCTAAAATTTTTTACACCTTTCTCCTTTGCAGAAATAATTCCTAATAGTAGGGCTTCATACTAGCTATATTATTGGTTTTTCTGAAGTCCAATTTATAAGCCACGGGCTCACATACTCCATCTGGCAATATTAAGACTATGCTTGCACCAGATCCTGATGACGCATAGCTACCATCAAATTCAAGATTCCAGATCTGTGGTGGTGTTTCTTTTGTAGAAGACTATTTTTCCTCTTTTCCAAGTTCATTTTCCTCATCATGATCATTTGTAAATAGCATATAGTTTCCAAATTCTAATTCCCGATACACAATTTGGGCTTTAGGGTCATCAAATTTTAGCACTGTGAACTTAGCTTTCTCTTCGGGAAATAGCTTTATCTTTTTGTTACCCACTGGGATTAAATCTTGGGACCAATCCAGCTTTATTTCCCCTCCTAGGTCTCTGCAAAAACTTCTACTTAGCAACAAACCGTAACTAGCAGGTATACCGGCAAGAAGTATTGTTAACAACATTTTCTTCTCAGGGTGTGCCGCTAGAGCCACTTGGGCATCTTTGATTTGTCCAACCAGAGGTACTTTCTTGGGATCCATGGAGTAACACCTACCATGGGATTTAGTGAGGGTAAGACCTAAAGCTTTAGCTACAGCTAATGGCATTACATTGTTTGAGGCTCCTGAATCTATTATGCAATTTCTTAACTTGCAACCATTAATATACAATGACACATAGAATGGGTCAGGATTTTGGCCTGCGAAGGTAGCCAAAATAGATGACTCTCCTTGCTTAATTAGGTTTGCAAATATAGACTCATTTTCTATAGCAGTCATGACATTTTTGTTTAAATTCTCATTCCCTTCTTTATAGTAATCTACTAGTTTTTGCAGTTCTATATGATTAGACTTAAGCTAGTCTATGGGGGAAATCTGAATTTTGGAATCTCTATAGAATTGAACAATTTTGAAAGAGTTTTTTTCCTTACCCGGTTGTAGAATCTTCACTCCTTGGTTGGCCTCCTTAGAATTGGAAGTAGATGCCTCATTATTTTTTGGTGGAGGTGTGGAAGTAGGGCCTTTATCTTTCTGACTTCGGGTCAATACTATGTAGGAGGTGTCATATATGGTAGTATAACATGTTTCTTCTCATTTTGAATCTGATTCATACTATAAATATAAATTTTTAGAGTCACCATGTGAGTATGAATCTAGTTCAGCTCTAGATACTCCAGCATTCCAATGGTCAGTCTGATGCATCTGCCAAGCACGAGCTACATAAGGTAAAATTTCTCCATCATGATCTATCATTAGGTGAAATGCACACATGTTTCCTCTTTTAGGAGGAGATTCTATAGCTAGCCTCTATGGTGGAGGTGTCAATTGTAATGTCTTTCCATCAGCATTCCTCCCATCATTGTTTCTTCCAGGTTGCTCTTGAAAGTTTTGCTGGTAGGGATTATTAAATCTGGGAAGTTGCCTCTTGAAGGAAATGAATTCATTGGATAATTTCTAAATCATCTCATCTGATGATGTGGTATTACTAGTACTGGCTCTAGATTTTATTTCTCTTTTCCACTTTCCCGACGAGATCATGTGGTCTTCAAGTTCTACAACAGTTCTTTGTGTGGCATCCAAATATGCCGTGTTTACTCTTCTTAAATCATAGTTGATATCAGGTGGCATAAAAATTATAAAGAATTTTTTCAAATTCCCCATAGTAGGTCTATCAGCTGCTCGAATATGATTTACAAGCTTGTTGAATTTAGCCACAAAATCCCTCATATTGATAGAAGACTCTTTCTTGATAGAAGTCAATTGTGTCAACAAGGCATGCTCATCCTTAGTAGTTTTAAATCATCTTTCAAAAGAAGTTCTCATAGAAGCCCAATCTGTGATAGAAGAATTGGCAAAGTGGTGAAACCAATCAGTAGAACCTTCAACAAGTGTTTCCATGAATAATCTGATGACCACATCTTCTTCTCGTACTGCTAAGATATTAACTTAAGCAAAGATTGCAGCAATGTGTTCATCCGTAGATACTTTCCCATCTGCGGAGAATTTGGGGAAATTATTCCTTGAACCTAAGGGAAGGGGATTATATGTTGCTAATTGTAGTGATCCAACTACAGTGGCCCAAGGGACTACCATAACTACTTGAGGTAGATAGGGTGTTAGATTGACAACAGGAGGAGCAACCACTCTGTGCAAGGTTAACACTTGGCAAGTGGTAGACAAAACAGTAGATTGTTTGGGAGGTGAAGTAGGTTTGCTCTTGCTCTTGGTAGTTCTGTTTCCTCAATGAGGTACTTCAAGTAGAGAAAAATTAATATCTGTAAATTTCTCAAAGAATGGGTCTTTACTACCTTCCTAAGAAATCTTTTAGGCTCTAGGGATTCAACTAATTCTGCGGTCTAGCTTCACGCTCTACTTGGCATTGTGCCCTTCTTAGATTTCTCCTTTGGATGGAACCTTCAAGTTCTTTTTCTCTAGCTTCTTCCTATTCGAGCACTTGACTGGCGTTTCTATAATGTTCAATGTTTCTTCTGTATCTCCAGACAAAAGTATTCACTGAGGAAATGAGATCCTCTTGATCGTCTTGGAACCCAAAATTTGGGTGGAGCACAAGAATTATGTTTTCATGGGGAAGCACCATCTTTCCTCATGGTATGCTTCTAGTATAATGACTATTCATTTCCCTATTAGAGTCACCAAAAATATGCTGGTAAATAGATTGTTCTTCTTCACTTAAACTCCAAAATACCCAAATATTAAAGAAACAATCGAATACAACAGTTGGGAAATGTAAATGAATAACTAATTTCCCTCTGAATTTGAAGGTACAACTCCCTTAAATGAATATTTTCAATGATTATGAATCTTTCCTAATCTAATAAGGGTATGTTCTAAACCTGAGAATAGAAGAGGTAAACCAAGCTAGGCCTAGATAGGAACTAGCTCAGATAGATTAAATTCAACTAAATCTAGCCAATCTTGAGATCTTAGTAATCATACGAGCTCTAAAAACTGGTAATACAAAGACAAATAATGAAGCTGCAAATGAAAAACTAAGGATTAATAATAAAGCAACAATAAATCGATCTATTTCATAGGAACATCTCCCAAACTTAGAATAACACCAAATTTCCCTCTAGTTAACTGTATCAAATCATAATACAAAACTCTGGTTCAATCATAAACTGTAAATCTAATTTCAAGGAAATATTCAAATTGATAGAAAGATACAATGGTATTCAGATGTACACAAATTTGACTCAGAAAAATGTCATCCTTCACACCAAAATTTAGCTGACCGTTTATTGATTTTAGAAATAGTACATATAGAGTTCTAGTGTTGGAACATTACAAAAAGGGTAACTGAAATGGTTCAACTTCTCTAACCAGAAATGATAATTTTTTTTTATCCGTTACAATATTTATCAAAATTTAGTACAAGAGGGAATCTATCTATGCTTTAGATTTCTTCCCCTTGTCTAATTTAGTCCTATAGGTGGTGAGACTTGTAATGATTGGGATGAGCTCTTCGTGCCTATTGATGTAGACATTAGTATATCTGATGAGCCACTAGGAATGATCTTTGACCAGAACTTTGACAATGTCTACCCAATCCTTTAGCTCCTCCATAGCCTTGTAGATAAATCCACTCAATTGCTGGAGATCTGGTACTTTATCCAGGCAGGAAGAAGACTGCTTTGCAAGTTTGTCCACATAATCTGAGAAGGATTTTTGCATGTTGGTCACTCCAATAATTTCCTTTCCATGACCACTTGTTTTTGATTCCGTGTGGAGACCTTGAAGGAGTTTAAAATCTCTATTATGCTCCTCTTTGATTTTGACATATGTCTGCTGCAATCCTGCTTCAGCTTGGATGATCATCTTAATCTTAAATTCCATACTTTGGAGCCATTCAATCAAAGGCTCATCTCCTTTCTACAAGATCTTGGCCTTTATTGCCTCCTTAGTCTTCATATTCACTACTACATACAACATTACTATGCATTCTTGACACTTCACTCTTTCCACCGTGAGAGTTTGTAAGTTCTGGTCAATGTTATTTCTCTCCTTTTCCAACTTTAGGAGAGTATCACCTAACTGCTCAACAACCACAAGCTCTTCAGACCTGAGTCTCTTGATCCAATTCCTACCAATTTTCCCAAAATGCCTATCCTCTTGCAACTTGGAAATGATAGCTTGATTCTGTGTAGCATTTGGATTGAAAGTGATTTGAGCACTGGGAACACTTGCGATTGGAGTGATGAGCTGCCTGATGAAATTTATCAACTCATTAACTTCTTCTTTGAGTTGCACTTTAGTAGTCTTGATATATTTGAGCTATTCTTCAATCACTACATCGGTAGACTTCCACCAATCCACCTTGGTGTCATGACAAGACAACCCCATATCAAATGACTGCAACTAAAAATCAGAGGCAGTCATGTCCTCAAATCTTCCCTCCTTCGCAGACTTGGCTACTTCCATAGTGAAATGCCCAGTTTTAGGATCTTGGCCTAGTGTAGACATTGTCTTTACTTTCTTCACTTTACTAATAGTGGTGTTGGGTTATAAGGCTCATGAAAGGGTATCTTTTCTAGATGTCCCTTCCTCTACTCTCTTTGTTGTGCATTCTCGAGTGTTCTCTATCCAAGATTCACCACTAGTAACTTTGGAAGTGGAGACCAATTATTCAATGAACAACTTCCTGATGATTGGAGGAGTAGCTTTGGGTCTGGAAGTAAATAGGTTCACTAAAGTAGGAGAGGAGGAGACTAATTTAATGACTTGAGAAGCTTCCTATTGCTTCCCAACTCCCTCATCTGATTTTGTGGCTGAAGTACTATAGCTATCTTCACCCACATCTACTATAACAGGGGATCCTCAGCTTGAATCGAGGTGTTGACTTGTGTATCCATAGCACTATCCTTAACTGATTTTTCAGGTCTTGCACTTTTAGTGAGCTCAACTGTAGACTTGGATAGGTCCTTGGAGACTACTTCTTTAGTTGAATCGATGTCTAGAAGCGGGCCCTCTCTACATGTCTTCTCTAGTGGGATCTTTTTCGTAGGAGGTTCATCGCCTCCACCCACTGGCTGAACTAATCCTTTAGCCATAGTTGAGGTTTTTACTGAGGATGTTCCCTAAATGTTCAAAGTCTCCTTTACAGGAGTTCATTAAGAAGGAGCTTTCTTTCCGACCTCTTCCTTCTGCCTGTTGTCCATTCGACCCACTGCTCTATCCTTTTGTAGATCCCATCCATCAAGGTCTGCAAGTCGCTAATGGATTGACCTAGCATGGGTTTGAAACTTATAGGGAGGGGATTTATCTTTTCTAAATATGTATTATCATACATATACTGGCCATCATCTTCTAGCCCCTCAACTGCAATGTTAACTTTGAACTTTTTGATTTGTTCAATAGTTAATCTTGCATAGAATCTTTCTCTGCTCTCTAAGTCATCATTGCAGTTGGCCCAATAGTCTTCAATATAATCAATGTGATGGATAGCATGACTCATTTGTAGGTGATCTGAGGCATAATTCACAGGATCATATTGCGGCCTCA
Organism: Thuja plicata; assembly: GCA_018584345.1. Classification (NCBI taxonomy): domain Eukaryota; kingdom Viridiplantae; phylum Streptophyta; class Pinopsida; order Cupressales; family Cupressaceae; genus Thuja; species Thuja plicata. The sequence goes on along the minus strand of MU223174.1, from coordinate 3,764,883 downwards.
AAACATGATATGTCTCCAATTGAAACCTTTTTGAGAATGTTTTCAGAACATTATTTTCCTCGGATCGGGATACACAACTATAAGCTCCAATAGTCATTGGAAAATCATAGCCTTTCTTCTTGGCATCAGCACAGATCAGATTCACTTGGAATTCTTTCCTCATCACTTCAAATAGAACGATCATGTCATCAGGATATTTGGGCAGCGTCAAAGGGAAGTCATCAAATCCTGCAAGACGAATATATGAGAAATATGCAAATTGAGTAAAGTAGCACCCAAACTGGCTGATAAATGCCATGGCTTTAGGAGAAAATATCCTTTCTAGGAAACCTTGTATCTCCCTACATAGTCTCATTATGAATGCATCATTAACTTTGAGATACTCAGCATAACTGTCATGTAATTGCAAACAGGGGAAGAATTCATAACTCTTAACATCCTATGGGAATTATTCTAATCTAGGAAGCCCTTACCAAATTTGAATTGTAGCCCATATATATAAAAGGATCAAAGACATGTAGAAATCATTCTGATGTTTATCTCTACTTAGGGCATTGGAGAGATTTTTTCTTACCATAAGGGCCCAATCGATGAAATGGTGTTGAGAGAAGATCACCTGGACTAAGAAGAAATGGTGTTCAACAAAATTTAGTGCATCACTCTCACCTCTGATCTTGTGGAACAGTACCAAGATATCTACAATTTATGGCTTCAGGTTCATGTCGTATAATGTTTTAGGAAACTTTCCCTTGGCGCTCCTCGGCTCTTGAAACCATGACTTCATTATTTCCTTCTTCCACATGACCTTTTTTTTTCTCCATACTTAGTATTCGCCTGGCTATATGTCATCTTTGAGTATTCAACCTGCTTTGGAATGCACAGAGAGTTCTAGATGGAGTCTCGATCAATGGAGAGTAACACCGTGTCATTGGGAAGTATAATTTGCTTAGTATCTAGATTATACCAAGCTATACATTCTTGAATAAGCTCCGGCACTTGAACTACAACGAGAAAACTGGCGGCTTCAACCAATCCACTTTCCTTCAGTTTTTTAGTGACAGGGTGCATTTGATCCGCCCCCAATCTATTCTGGAAGCTCTACATATCAAAGAACTTCAAAGAGGTGTCTATTATTTTATGTCAGTCAGAAGTGATGCCATTCATCCCATCAAATCCTATAAATTTAGTAGCCATGCTTTGATTGATTTGATTTAGGAATTAGGGATATCTCTCAGGAATGCAAGAGCAGAGAAAAACTATTGCCAAGAGCTTCAAATTTAGACTATTTGTCAAACAGATGGTAGTTCCTATTTGCAATATTTCACTAATTTTATAACTTTTGAATTCTTATCGTTTAACGTCCGAATTCCCATGCCACATGAATGAAAAGACTAAAGAATTTATGAAAAAGTCCGTTATGAAGAAAAACAACTTTATTTAAATTAATTACTTTACCCCTCTGGGCTGTTAAGAAACATATTTTCACTTTAGATAACCGCAACAACAAATTTTTGGAGGTGGCAAAAAATTACTTTTTTGCTTCCCTTTTGGGTGGAGAAATGCTTATGGAGTGTTTTCTACCCAAAAGTCCATTGAGAGAGAATTTTAGCCTATTGAGATGCTAAAATGATATGTGTCATTTTCATCAGCTTTCTTTATACCTTGGTTCACCTATGAGATAGATTTTTCTTCAAAGCTCTTCCATTTTAATGATTTGGCAGATAATGTACTCCGTAGGTCAAAACCCACCTATTGGAGTAGTGGAGAAGCCATTTTCCACTTTTTCGCCAATAAGCTTGCATCTTGGATTATTCTTCATTTAATCTTTCCTTTTGGCCCATAGAGGTGCATTTTGAATGCAATAATCTTTCTAGCCCCCAAATTATCCACTTTCAAACTTTACTGACTGCTGAGACATTTTGGAATGGTCATCTGTGGAAAACACACTCTGTAGGTGGTTATCTTATAGGGAGGAGCCTGAAACCAATTTGTTGTCGATAAGGTAAAATGAAGTATCAGAGCTATAGAGTAAAAAATCACACAAGATAAATGTTAGAAGCTTCTGAATTGTGACCTTTATCAAATTTGGGAGCTTAACCTACCGGATGAAACACGATCTCAGATACCAATCCCCCTAGCTCACAAAAGAGAAGTAAATTTGGGAAAATTCGATAAAGGCCTCCTAGCCTAAGGGGAAAACTAGACTTAGACTCAAGACTTACAAGATGATTTCAAGACTACTACCAAGTATGAGACATCCATTTTTGTCTAAAGGTATGCAGAACAAAAATGGGGCAACATGATGCACGGATTGACGCTTGCCTTGTAGACTGTGCAACTATTTGTCTTTGGTGGATGAATTTCCATGATTTCTTTAAATCTTTTAGGATCTATCTTGATGCCATGCCTTGATATGATGAAGCCAAGGAGTTTTCCTGATATAACTTTGAAGACACATTTCTTTGGATTAAGCTTGAGACCATAATGTCAAAGTCGAACAAACACTGCCTCTAGATCATTTAGGTGATCCATTATGTTTTGTGACTTAGCCAATATATCAACCATGTAATCTTCAAGGATCTTATGGATCATGTCATGAAAGATGACGATCATGGCCCTCTGATATGTTGCTCCAGTGTTCTTGAGCCCAAATGGCATCATGTTGTAGTATAAGGTACCCCATGAGGTTGTAAATGCTGTCTTATGCTGATCTTCTTCTGCTATACAAATCTGATTATATCTTGAAAATCTGTCCATGAGAGACAACATCTCATGTCCGACAATGAGGTCGACTATCATGTCAATGTGAGGCAATGGAAAGTCATCTTTTGGACATGCTTTGTTTAGATCTTGGAAGTCAGTACAGATTCTGATGGAGTTATCTAGTTTAGAGACTGGGACCATATTTGAAATCCAGCTAGTAGTCTATGGCTCTGATGATTCCAACTTTCGAGAGCTTTTCAAGTTCTATTTTGACCATTAGTGCAACTTTGGGATGCATTTTCTGGAGCTTTTGTTTGACTGGTTTGATATTAATATCCATGGATAGATGATGTACTACAAGTTCTAGATCCAATCCATGCATGTGAGAGTAGGACCATGCAAAGATGTCTGAATATTCTCTTAAAAGAGTTGTAAAGGCCATTTCTTCTGCTTCTATCAAGGATGCTGCAATGTGAGTGAGTCAAGGATTTTCCTCTGTACCTAGATTAATTGGTTTGGTTTCTTCAATGAGAATAGATGACTATTCTGACCTATAATCATGGATGATAGGGAGAGGAGATTCTCCATCTCCTGGCACCTTAGAAAGGTTTTCACTAGGAGATACGCCTTTTATTTTTGCTTTTTTCAGATCTGATAGTGCCCCAAAAGGGTTTTCACTAAGAGATACATTTTTTTATTTTTTATTTTTTTGTTCAATTTTGCAGATAGAGTCCTCCTCTCCCCAAAAGTATGCTTCTGGGTTCAAGGTGTACACATGTGTGGAAGTCTTCCCCCAATCTGGGTGCTGATCTGTAGCTCCCATGAAGTTTAGGAGCGTGGCCATGCTTTCAAACCTGTCGATCATGATGACGCTTGGTTGGTCCTAGTTAATGAACTTAGGATGGAGGAGTGGAAGATCAATGAAATGGATGGATAATTGGCAAAGGATGGATTTACTGAGGAAGATGTCATCGTCAATATCATCATAGGCTCTCATAATTTTCTCTTCTGGGTTATTTTTGAATTCACATATGTTATCCAGGGGGATGTGATAAGTAAGACTAGTTTTGTTAGTGCCCCCAGTCATGTTATGGCCAATGCCATATGTATTGTGTTCAAAGCCTAGATCAATGTGTCTTTTTTGTCTAGTGCTTTTAATGAGCACTCTCATGCCTTGTTCTTCAGGACCTAGTCTGCCTCCTTGATAGTTCCACTTTTTAGTGACCATTTTATGGGTGGAGGGATACTTGCCTTTGAAATGATTCAAGAGGCCACTGTTAGGAAGTGTGAGATCTTTGTAGATCCATTTATTGATATCAGGTGCCATTTCTTAGCTATTCAGAATGCCATGAGAAAGAAAGGTGGTAGGACCAAATTGTGTTTGTTTAGGAATCTTTTTCTCAATGTAACTGGATGGACGGCCATGTGTAGATGGATCAGCTGGAAGGGATCCAACAATGAAAGCATCAGTTAGACTCTATTCTCCATATCCTTGGAGGTTGATCTTAACAGTGGATAAAGTGGATGAAAGGATGGTGTTTGGATTTGGAAGGGTTGTAGAGGAACTGGTGATAGATGTGCCAATGCCAGTCCTGGGAAAATGATTTGAATCTGTATGGGAGGCTTCCAACACATGGAAGTATGCAAAGGGATTGGGATCTACATGGATAGTGATCTCAACTCCATTGTGTGGAAACTTGATACATTGATGATAGGTGGAAGGGATGACCTGCATAGAGTGAATCCATGGGCGTCCAAGGAGTATGTTGTATGGGAGGTCAAGATCAACCACATGGAAAATTGTCTCTTGTACTACCAGGCCCACTTGAATGGGCAAGGATATTGTACCTTTTGATGTTCTTTCTAGATTTTCATAGGCTTTGATTGTGATGAAATCATTCATTATATCAGCTTCAGTGTATCCTAGTTACTTTACAAATTTTAAAGTACATAGATTCAAGGCCTAGCCATTATCTATCATGAATCACTTAATGACAAAGTTTCAGACCATGATGGCGATGCGAAGAGGGAGGATATGATCAATCTCAATAGATGGGATGTCAATGGGTTTAAAAGATATAACATAAGATGTGGATAAGTAACCCACAAGGTTTTGAAACTTATCAGGATCCATGTTGTTGGGAATGCGTGACTCTTGCAAAGCTTTATTCAAGATATCTTGATGGACGGGTGATGTGTGCAAGAGATCCAAGATGGAAATTTGGGCGGGTGTATTCCCTAGATGTTCCACTAAGTTATATTGTGCCCTAGAGGATGAGGCAGTACTAACACCTACAATAGTTATGCGTCCGCAACATGTTGTAACAACACAATTAGTATTAGAACCTTTCACATAAGTGACATTGACAGATGGCTCGACTTGGGATATACAAATGATGAGGATACCATACTCAACATGAGTAGTGGTGTTATTACTGGTATGAGTGCTTTGTTTGACTTTGTTCTAATTGGATGTTGAAGTAGTGTGTGCGTTGGTAGGTCCCATGTTATTGGCATGGTTTGGGAACGCATTTTGGTAGATCTTCAGATTGCTATTGGGTGATGTTTTCTTTGTATAATCTAATTCAATCTCCTTGCAATCAATTAGGTCTTGGATGTAGTTCTTTAACTTCATGCACTTGATCCTGGTGTGTCCCTTAACATGGTGGTAGTCACAATACTCGTTGTCATTGAACCATTGCAGTTTTGGAGAAGAGTCCTCAAAAGGTTGCGTTGGTGGAGGATATACTACCAAGTTTGCTACCACCATTCTTTGGAAAATGACATCGATGGGTTCACCCAAAGGGGTGAACATGCACTTAGGTGCATTTTGATCTCTTCTTGGTTTTCTCTGTCCTTGTTGGAGGGATATTGCATTAGTATGATTCTGGAGTTACTGAGGATTATGCTGATAATTGGGTTGGTTAGCTTGCTGTGGGTGTATGGTTTTCTGTTGCGCGGCTTGGTGTTGGGTTGCTTGTTGATATGCTAGGGGAGGTTAAAATTTTTGATATTGTGGTTGTTGATAGGTATGCACTAGGGAATTCTACTGATAGGTCTACGATTGTTGGTATGCATGCGCTGGGGATTTCTGCTGATAGAGCTATAGTTTTTGGTATGTGAGAGAAGATGCTTGAGGACCTGCCACAACAATCTGGACATGCTTAGTGTTAGTGGCTCCATCAGTTATGACATTCTTATTTTTGTTCCAATATCTAGAGCAATCATTGTTGCCTCTATCAGGTTGTGATTCTTTACAGTGCTTGATGGCACCATCTTCTACAAGAATTCTTTCAAGATCCATCCTTTGTTCTGATGTCTTGATGAGTTTGTATACAATACATGTGCATATGGTAGGAAAGCTTGGGATGGAGATTGTTAATAAATATTTTTGTGGGATGTTTCTCAAGGGGTTGATAGGAAAACCTTGTAGTAAGCCCTTGCCAATGTTGAAGGTAATCTGCCAAGCTCTCTCCTCCCTTCTGTTTGGAATTAAATAAATTGAGAAGGGAGAGTTCATTCTCTATATTGTGCACATATGCAGCTACAAACTTCTCTAAGAGCTCTACAAATGTGGACACCATGCCACAAGGGATCTTGTAGAACCATTCAATCACGGTCCCTCCCAAACTCTTGGGGAATAAGCGCATAAGGAAATTATCACTATATGCCACTTCTTGGCATGCCATGTAGAATTCCTTTACATGACTAACAGGATCTCCCTTTCCATGGTATTTTTCAAACTTGGGTGTTTCATAGTGTTTTGGAAAGGGGATACTTGTGAGGGAGTGGTCAAATGGATAAGGACAAAATTCCTCAAATTTGAAGGTCTTTGCTTCATTTCCAGCACGTAGCTCTTTTAGAGAATTCTTCATTTCCTACCACTCTTGACTGGCTGGTGGGGGATTGTTATTTGTTGGCATGTTGATCCCGCTCATGAGATAGGGGTCGAATGGAGCTGGTGAATATAGAAGGTTTTGTGGAGGGTATTTTGGTGTTTGGTCAACATAGATAGGTTGTTGGGGTGATGGGAACTATAGCTGAGGGGAATATTGTGGTGGAGGAGGTGGAAATACTTTATGTTGATGTTGTATCTTAGCTGGAAGTAGGCCTATATCTGCTGAGGTGTTGGATAAGTGAGCTGAGGTGACTGTGCACTTGCATTGGGTGGTGGTTCCATAGTGATGAAGGATGGTGGATAGGTGTTTTGAGTTGGAATGCCCCCACTAGGTGGAATGAAGTAGTTGGCATTGCTGGGAATACTGGTTTGCTGTGGTGGAGGGGCTACTTTTGATGCAATGGAAGATATCATAGCTAGGTATCTGGCATAGGTGGGTTGATACTTCTAGGTAGACTGGGTGATGAATTGTGTATTTGTAAAAGGATTTGCAATTTTTTGCAACACCTTTGAGATGAGGGGATTGGGATTTTGCGCTGATGGTTGTGGTTGCTGGGTAGGTTGAATAGGAGGTGGCACTGCGGTGAAAGGCTTGTATTGTGGCTATGATTGAGAAGCAAAGGGGTTTATGATTTGGGGCTGGGACTGCTGGGGTTGTTGCTATTGGAGAGGTTGCTGTTGTTGGATTGGTTGTTGCTGCAGGATAAGTTTTTTCTGCTGGATTGGTTGTTGCTGTGGGATTGGGGGGATAGGAATTTGCATAGGGGCAAAGGGATTGAATTTTTGTTGCTGTGCGCATGATGTAAATGGATTGGTGGTCTGCTACTGTGCAGGGATGCCCAAGACTTGCATGGTGGCTTGAGGTTTATTCCAAGTGGATGATGAAGCACCTTGTATGATTTGACTATTTTGAGGAAGTGGTGGTGGAGGATTTGGGTTGGATTTTTCTTGCAGAAGAAATACTAGCATATGTTGTGAGTGTGTTGCTGGTGGAGTGTGGAAAGTAGGCCCTTGCAAAAAAAGGGTTGGTTATAGGTGTTGGTAGGTGGCATACCTATGGTGAAGTGTGCTTGCTGCTGTGGGTATGCTGTGGAGGAAAAGGGTGGAATAGGCATGGCGATTTGGGTGCTTTGATGCTACAAATTGGTTGATGCATTTTTAATGGGCTGAGTGGGGATGGGTGGAATGTTGGTTTGCTGAGTGCTGACTAGTGGTGGTGGGAATTATGCAAAAATTTTTGGGATTTATTGGGAAAGTGGAGTGACTATGGTTTCAAGAGGCGCATGTGCTTGCATAGTGATGGGATGTATTGCTTGTGCTGCTGATGGTGGATTAGGAGGCAGGGCTCCCATGACTATGAATGAGGTAGATGAAGGTGTTGTGTGCACTATGGATGGTTGTACCATCTATGAGATAAGAGATCCCACCTGAAAAGCTCGCTGAAGGGGATCAACAACTTTGTTTTGGATGGTATAAGGACTTGCTCCTAAAATTATGATAGGTTGTGTGATAAGCATGGGTATAATGCAAGGTGGGAATTGAATTCCTTGTTGCTAAATATCTGAGTACTTGATTGCATTTGTGTCCACTCATGGCACTTACCATGTGAACATGCGCTAGATGATTGATGAATTTTTCTATATTACTCATGGTGGGAATCTCATTAGTGTCTACCCAAATGTGCTAGATAGGTATGTTATGTCGTGGATCAAAGGAATCCATCGCGTTGGAGTGATTGATCATTGGGTTAGATGAACTAGCTCCCTAATTAAAGGCCATGTCTTTCCTCTTCTTAGTGGCTCATGTGATGGGTGACATGAAATGAATGTCCTAAAGAGATTGATGGAAGATGCAAGATAAAATGCAAGGATTTTCCTAAAAAAGACTAAGGATGATGATGCTAAGATGATGATCTAGGATGATGATACCTATGATGATGGGGATGCTTCCTGAAAGACTAAGGATGACTTGGTGAAAGAGACTGATTAAGGATTTCTTTCCTAATGGATGATCAAGGTGGATGTGATTGTCACAACCTAGGACAAACTTGTGGTCTTCGGTTTGACGAGATTCTCGGTCAATGTGAACCAACCTTTTTCTCAAGGTGATGAGGTTTCACAGATGGAGGGGGTTATTTTATAACAATGTGTCATTCTAAAGATACCTAAGATGATGATCCTTGATTTAGGATGAAGGGTAAGAAACTCAAAAAGAGGCTAGGACATCAAGTGAAGGTTGCACTTTCTAGAATGATTAGGATTGCTTAAAAGCTGATGCAAGGTTGTTAGGATTGATCTAGGATTTGCTAATATTGGTTTAGGATTAACTAGGATGGTTTAGGATTGGTTTAGGATGGCTAAGGGATGGTTTAGGATTGAATGCAGGTTTATGCTAGGATTATGCTGTGGATGATGTGTGATGTGATTCTAGGGATGAAAAATAGGGAATTACCAAATTCAAGATAAGTGATCTAAGAAGAGGAAGAGTGATTGATGATGAAACTAGTCATATTGCTCATGTGTGATGAAGGTCATGTTCAGATGGTAACTTCTTCAGAAATGGACAATCTTGCAATTGTAAAGGACCTTCTTGTATTCTTTGCATTTATGGGTTTCATCCTTAATTGATTCAATGATATGTTGATATTGCTTGGCCTCTTTGGTTATGGCTTTCTATTCTCGGTAGATATGAGGCAAAAGAGTCTTCAATTTCTAGTGCTTGGTGAAATGGGACATGAGTTCAATCAGATACTATTTAAGGATTAGGCAGTGACTACGAAAAGTGTACTTTGGATTGTTTTGTTTTGAACAAGTGATGATTCTTTGGAATTTTGTGAGAAAATAGTCTTGCAAGAGGCAAAGAAACCTTGCAAGAAGCATAAAATTTTGATCTCCTTGGAAAAAGTAATTCAAAACTTCTAGACTTGTGTATGTTAGAGAATTGTTTTTCACAAGGTTTGTTACACCGGAAACACATACAAGTAACTTTCTACCTTAAGGATGCAGTTAGCTTGAAAAAATTTGTCTGCATACATAGGAAAACACACAAGAGCTAATTATAATACAACCACCATCAATCATGAGGCTCCATGATGTCATATTAGCCAACGCCAAATGCTCAAGGTGGCACGAATGTGCGAATGTCTCGAGGAAGTTACTATCTTCCTTGCCTTGTCGATTATGAAGCTGTCAGGGATGGATCAGGGAGGTTGGTAGATTTATTAGTTGTTAGTATTTTCGTGGTGTACCAATAATCAGTTTGTATGGTGTGACTCACTTAAGATCCTAGTTCAACCATGCCAGTATGCTGAGGATATTCACTTAGTATGGACTACCATTGAACATGAGCCGCCCGAGCTTGAAGGGATATAGACAGACCTTTAAGTCCACCTTATTTCTATACTGACCAAAGGATTTACTAGTTTGGGGTCATCTCTAGAAGGAATCATGCTTCTTTTGGACAAGCCCCTCTAAGAAGATCTAGAAAAAATATCGAACGGTCACAATCACCTTTCTCTTGCACTAACGACCATGAAAGCCAATGGGAGAGGATATTGCGTGAAGTGAGGTTGCACTCTAAAGATTTTGTGCAAGTTTACCAAAGACACCAAACACACAGTTAATCCCTTTGACAAGTTAAGCAATGTTTGATTTGTGTAGAAATAAAACTTGCAAGTTTTTTTGATTTTAAGTGCACCGAAGTGAGATATTGTTTGCCTTGTTCAATTCCTTTTTATGCATTCAAGATGATGTTTGATTGAGTTGTTCATTTTTAAACCCAAAGTTGAAGTGTTGTTTTCTTTCTTTGCCTAATTTCAAAAATGAAAAATAAAGTGTTAATCTTTTATGCATTCAAGATTTGATGTTCTGATTTGTGTGTTCAATTGCCTTAAGTCATTCGAGATTTTATTGCTTGTCCGATTTTAGGAACCCAAATTTGAAAAGTTTGAAAAAACAAACTTTGAAACAAAGTGTTGATTCTATTTATGCATTCAAGAGTGAATTCATTGTTGAGTTGTTCAGTTTTTTTTTTGAAGGAATTCAAGAGTGATTATCAGTTTGTTTTAAACCCTGAAATAGAAATTTGAAAAAAAAGTTGACTTTTTGACCGGATTTGATTTGGGCAAAGATTTGATCTTCTTTCAAAAGAGGATTGGATTTTGAGAATCAGATTGAATTGGGTGGTTGCATTTGGACAAGGACATTTAGAAAGGTTATAAAAGAAATCAGAAGGGTTGGCTCAAGGCATGGATGTGAAGGCACAAGAATCAAGGCAATGGTTGGGGGAGGCACCGCTGAAAGGTGCTGTTGCAGGTCGATGAGATTTCGGGTCATTGAGATGCACTGGGAGCTCAGCGAGCTGGCAAGCCAGGTGAGATGCACTGGGATATTGGCAAGCTAGATGGGATCTTGATAAGCTGGTGGGTCAGCTAGATGCATTGGGAGCTCAACGAGTTAGCGGGCTAGGTGAGCTGCACTAGGAGCTTAATGAGCTGGCGAGGTAGGTGAGGCAAGCAAACTGCTCGGTGAGGCAAGATCAGGCTACAAAGAAGGAATATTGTGGGGGTATGGGAGCCGAGTTGACTTCTGGCGAGGTGAGATTTGGTAGGGAGGCGGGGTGGTGAGGGATGAATGGAAAAAGTGCAGGGAAGGCGGAGGGTAGAGGCGGAAGACAGGATGAGAAAGGGAGGGTCCTATGCAAGTGGAGAGGAGCAGCGGGTGGTGGAGGGAGGTGGGGCTGTGGTGAAGCAGGGAGGTGTGGGAAATGATAGGAGTGGTAGGGGGTGCAGTGGGAAGAAGCAGTGTAGGGTGGGGAAGAGAAGATGGGCATGGGGTAGGAGGGAGAGAAGATGGGTGTGGGGTAGGTGGGAGAGAAGATGGGCACAGGNGGTTAGCATGGGAGGGAAAAATAGGGGTGAGCTCTGGGCTTAGATGGGAGTGCACCAAGAAGCTCAGCGAGCTGCCAGCTCAGCTATGGGCTCGGGGAGGGACTTAGCTTTTCTGTGAGCTTGACGAGTTGACAGAGTAGAGAAGAGGTAGAAAGGTCACTAAAGGGACCTCCTCTTGATTTTTAGGCAAAGGAGGAAATTTTTTAGACTTTTTTTAAAAAGATGGGGGTTAGATTTTTGGACAGGGAGTCAATTTTATCCTTGGTTTGCATACCATGTTGCCAAGGTGCACGGTTTGGGGCCCAAATTTAAAGGTCTCCAAAATGGGAAAGCCTTATGTTTTTTTGACCAGGAACCTTGATCTGAACATGATGGGAGCATCCATTTCACACCAAAATGCCTTTTTAAAACCTGTAAACATGAAAATTCCTAAAAACAAAAACTCTTAGAGTTAGTACCAACCTGTGAAGTGGGTCTCACCGGTCGTGCCATAAATGTGAGAGGTGAAAATCAGTTATAAAAGAAATACAATAATAAAATTAAAGCATTTAATAACTAAAAATCAAGACTACACTCAAGATTGAACTAAAAAGGAAAATTTAAAATAATAAGGAACTAAGGAAGTGAAAACCTCCTCAAAACCGAATCCAAGCTCCCTTTTGATGTGCTCATGCTTATGGATGTGTGCTCAAGATGTGCTCCAAGCTTCAAGATATGAGTTTTCTTTAAAGTAGGTGTTTTTGAACTTAAAATGGCATTATAAGTTTGGATGAAAAGTGGATGAAAAATGTGAAGGAATGAGTTTTCTTTTATAGAAAACAAGTGAGGAATCAAGGGCCAGGATGCAATCCTGAGGAGAGGTCGAGATGCACCTAGAAGATAGCACATGGATTGTGCTTCTTCAAGTGCATCATATTGTGACAAGTGTCACAATATGATTGGGTTGAAAAGAGGGAGGAATGTGACCATTTAGGGAAGATAGCCAAGGAGACTTTAGGAGATAAGGTTATTAATGAGGGCATAAGAGCATTTATGAGGCATTAATGAGAGCATTAATGAGGCATGGGTGAAGGGATAAGATAGAGCTTGAGAAAGTTGAATTTGGGAAAGGGATTGAATTCCTAATCCAAAGATTAGGAATGTGACATCATTAGGGATAGTTTAGGATTAGGGTTAGGGTTTAAGATAGGATTAGCAAGGGTGAAGAGGTTGGGATTGGTTTGAACTCTAAGTTAGGTGGTTGGGATTGGTTAGGTTAGCATGTGTGAAGGGGTTGGGTTGAGTTAGAACTCAGGGTTAGGTGGTTGAGATAGGTTAGGTTAGGGGTTAAAGGGAATATTAATAAATTGAATTAAATAAATAACATATTCATTCAATAATAGGGGAATAGGGTTTTAATTATTAAGCTATTGATTGCTTTTAATAATTAATCAGGACTATATCCAATTAATTGAATTAATTAGGGCTAGGGGATGACATAGGTACATTAGATAATGCTTAATTACTTAGCTAATATGTCCCAGAAGGCACTAAATATGATTGAATTAGGTTAATCAGATTTAGGTGTCTACACAAATGTAAAGTATCAATGTTGAAATGTAAATGCATGTAAAGTAAAAAATACACATACATAAGACTGAATGCTCATAAAAATAAATATCACCTCAGTTTGAATGATAATACCTTCTGCTCTTTTCTTCTTGGTAGCTTTGCCTTAGTTCTTTAAACTAATTTTTGCAATGTAGTCTCTTTCTAAAAATCCCTTGTCTGATCTCTGATGTGTATATTATGGTGGCTACTTGAACATTTCTTGATCAACATACATAACAAAATTTGACATCTATACGTTTATATATCAAATGATATGACCTAATTAGGGTTTAACAATTACATCCTTATCCTAAGATCAATGGTGTACAAAATTTACCTTGATCATCTATACATAGGAGACATAAACAATTAATGCTGTATATCAATAATTAATTTCCTCCTCTATCATGTAAATCGTTATCTAGGTCGGCTAAAAATTTGTTACATAGATTGATGTGTCATAAAATTTTTTTAGGTGGTCTTTATTCCACTTGGTTATATCTATCTCTTGGTGCTCGGTGATGATGTGTATCTTGGTTATAATGGTGCTCAGTTATGCTTGAAGCTCAGTTTAGTCTATCTACTCGGTAATCACTATAATTGGTTTACTCTGAGTGTGATCAGTTCTCTTGGTTGACTCTGCACTTCGATGATTAAACTGACTATCCTGTTTGTGACTCTATTACCGTCTATCTATTATGTCTACTTGATAAATAATGACAAATTCAATGTGAAATTGGAGTAACATTCTCCCCTTTTGGTATTAGTATCAAAAACTTAGTGTTGTATATAATGATATACATAGTGACTCACCCTTTGCACATGATCCCCCTTTGTATATACTTGGTATATGTATATGAACTCATATAGATGATTATAGTATCCCGCTTTTACTATACATATATACATATATTTCCCCCTTTTTTGAAATTAATGACAAAATGCTTATAACTTACAGTTTGTCAAAAATATTGGGATGAGCATTCTTGAGAGTTTCCAATAATTTCTCCCTTTCTTCCTTTAAATGATCGAGGGTGAGTAGCTCTAGATTTAGCTGAGCATGCATATCATATATGCTTTCTGTCACTGATAACTCTGGGGTGGCAATGAGATTATTTTATTTTGTCACATGTTTTTGCATCACAACTAAATGCGGTAGTAACATCTCTTGGAGATTGGTTACTTTCTCTTTCAGTTGTTCCTCTTCTTTCTTTAGTTCTAGGCTTAACCACTTATTCTAAAGTACCTTGATGTAATGCATCTGCAATGCATGTTGCTCGGTTGATAGACTCTGTGCACTAGCCTTTAGATCTTGATCTATCTGCTTTATCTTTTCACTAATCTTGGTAGTGAAGTGGTTTAATGTGCATAACTACTGTAGAATAGTAATGGCTTCTGATATGATAGTTTCTAAACCATGTACTAATTCTAATAGAGTTACCTTAAGTAATACCACTACTTGGCTGATTTTCTCTGTAACTTTATATTAGATCTTCTTCTCTACTTGTTCTTCTATTTTTTGCTCGACATCAATATCAGGATGGTGAATTGCCTCGGTGAGAAGTTCAAGTTGTTCTAGTATGAGGGCTCATTCATCAATGCGAATATCCAGTAAAAATTGTATTAAGATCTCTTTTTCTTTCTCTAGTAGTTGAGCACTCATTGCTTCTAGTCTAAACTTGTCTTGTTCTTCCTTTCTGGTGTAAATTTCTTCTTCTTCTTCTTCTGACAATTTTAGCCAATTCCACATTTGTGATTCTAGTAGGTTCTTCTTCTTCTTCTTCTTCTTCTTCTTCTTCTGACAATTTTAGCGAATTCCACATTTGTGATTCTAGTAGGTACTTCCTCTCCTTGAGAGTCTTCTATTTTTTCCTCCATTCTTTTCTCCTTCCAAGATCTTAGCAGCCTTTTATACCACCTGATGTAGAGAGCACTACAAGAAGACCTTAATGGGCCCTAACTCTTTATCACTCCTTCAAATGTCAAAATTGATCAATCCCACTCCACACAAGTCCTCTTAGGATGTCTCCTAACTTTTCCAAGGGGTCAATAGGCTTCCCCTATTCCCTTTTGGTTCTTCAAATAAATCTATGAAACCAAGCGATTTCTCTTTTAGGGACTCTTTACCTAAACCACACTTCAAAGTATAAAACTTCACCAGAGGATTCCAAACTCCATCCTAAGTGATTGGAGACTATTAATAGACCCCAAGGGTCAGGAATCCAACAATGGATTTGGTCTTTTAGACCCAAGAGTAGTCGAATCCCAAATGGTCTAGGATTCCTTGTAGCCCTAACCAGAGGGTTTTTCAGACTTAAATTTCAACTAAGGAAGGATCTGACTGAATTTATTGGGTTTCTAGGCACCCTTTATGGACTTTTTAGACACCCCAAAGCCTCAACACCTCACTCCAATCTTGAACCACTAAACTCTCACAAAGCACACATGCCTAATTAGCTAGTTTAGGCTTGGTTTGTGAAGAAAGTGTTAGAAGATGGGTTCATGGTCTAAATGTAGAGCCTTGGATGGATTCTCCTACTCAAAATTAGTCTAGAAACACCTTTGGTTTGATCCTCCCACTCATATATTGCACATGCATGTGACTGTACTAACATACTAGGCTAATTACATATGGATAATTAGCCTAGGGCTTTGTCATGCAAATAGAATGACTAACTTTGAATGCTTAAGCCTTTGGATTATTAAAGACCATGATCCTAACTTGTATTTTCCAAGTGGCCAAGTAGATCTAATAGATAAATCTCAAGTTAGGATCACATCTTTGTGCCTGACCCAGTAAACCTTGTTTTCTCAGACAACAAGAATGTAAAATTGATAACTCTTAACCAACTTGATGAAAACACCTCAAACCAACTACAATGCTTTAGAAACTCAATAAATCACAAACTTCTACAACTAGATCCATAAGATGAATTCGTACCAGGCTGTACACTACCAGAATGACTCAATACACTCTTCTATTTCCTTGCTTGAACATCATACTCTGTACACAGTGAAATCTTATCTTCACGAAAGAATCACATCTTCTAATAGCATCATACAAGAATTTCAGATGCTTTAGAGAGTGGGTGAGGTTGGTTACAAATAATTTTTCATACTCCAAGAAACATTTTGTAAAAGTTGCTCATGCAACATTTTGCAAAAAGACAACTTTTTGGCAATAAGTGACAGAGTTGCTAATTTGGGAAAAATCCAACCTTACTGACCTCCCAAGGTGTGGGAGAGGTCCAAAACATGACTAGGACCTAAACTAATAACTTAGAAACATAAATTCTAACCAAACACACAAAATCTACAACTAACAAGGTCTAACCATGGTTTCAGGAACCTAGGTTTATAACTCACCTTAGGTCCTTCACCTTACATCAAAGAACCAAACAAACAAACACAAACAAGGGTGATCTCATGGATGCACCTTATTACAAACACAAAAAGAAAGAAAATTTGGATCTTTAGGAGGTTCCCTTCACCAACCTAGGTGCTCATATCCAGGGCAAATCTTCTTCGAATGCAGAGGAAAATCATTGGTAGCACCGGGGAACTAGTGTTACAGAAGTAAGTAGCCATCAGGGGTGTTTGATTTTGGCTAGACTAAGCATTGGTCCCCATAGTTATCTAAGGAGCTTTTGTTTTTTGAGGTGTAGCAAATCCTGAGACAAGGTTGGCAGGTTGTTTGGTCTTCGGGGTCCTTTTCTTTCGGGCAGGAGGCTCGAGTTCAACAAAATTTACAAGGTTTGTGTCTGATCGAAGGATTCTTTCAAAGTGCACAGGTGAAAAATATCTAATCCCACTGAAAGATTGATTCCTAAAAATATGGCTTGGAAAACCCTCAGGCGGTGTAAAGTTAAAATCTTCTGAAGGGGACGAGCTCATGCCCTCCTTCTAGCACTAGTTTCTTCTTCTTCTTCTTCTTCTTCTTCTTCTTCTTCTTCTTCTTCTTCTTCTTCTTCTTCTTCTTCTTCTTCTTCTTCTTCTTCTTCTTCTCCTCCTCCTCCTCCTCCTTCTCCTCCTCCTCCTCCTCCTCCTCCTCCTCCTCCTCCTCCTCCTTCTTCTTCTTCTTCTTCTTCTTCTTCTTCTTCTTCTTCTCCTTCTCCTTGTCCTTCTCCTGCTCCTGCTTCTCCTTCTCCTTCTCCTTCTCCTGCTTCTTCTTCTTCTTCTTCTTCTTCTTCTTCTTCTTGATGACAGTGAAAGTTCTAAAGCTAACTGAGCCTTTAGTATATGTATCTACTATTGTGTCAGGATTTTCTTTTTTACCTTCAGCTTTATCCTCTGCAGCATCAGTGGTATCCTTAGGTGTACCATCTTGTATCATCCCACCACTATGATTGGTGTCCTTACCATGATCTTCACCCTTATCTTCAGCTGTATTTGTTTCTTTTTTGGGTAACTTTTGTGTTTTGGTATCCATCTTAGTTTCTTTGACTAGCATAGGTAACTAGCCAAGTGCATTCACTTGGGCAACCTGTGATGTATCTTGCTCATCAATAGTCTTGGTTGCTCCAATCAACTCATCTTCCTTGGCCTTTTCATACAGATCTCCTTTGGTTACATCAGTAATTATGATATCTGGGTGACCTAAATTAGTCAAAAGTTAAGGAATACCATCTAATGCATTATCAATTTCTACATCATCAACTATTATAGGTTCTGTCCTTGGTCCATTAGATGCAACAAGATTTGATTTCTTGGTATCCTGTATATCTTTGATTGGATTTAGAAATTCATTCCAAATCTTGGTGCTCTCAATATCCACTCCCTTCATATTACCTTGTAGGATATTCAATGTTCTTTGTTTCTTCAAAAATTGCTTGGCATATTGCCTCATTATATCATGAATTTCCTCAACTGTGCACTTGACTTTTATAAGTGTGAGAGTTGCTTCTCTCATCTGTTTCTCAGTTTGGAGTGCATATGTCCATCTAGATGATATTCTATCATATAGTTCTGATGGAATAAAAGTAGCAAACTCAACTGAAACTTATTTAAAGTTAATCATCATACCTATTATTGCTTCTTCTAGCTTATCCTTGTGCTCGGTGGTCAGATCAGAATATGCATGTATCTTCAGATGAGATAACTATTTGGTAGTCTTTATTATCTCTACAATCTCATCAATTGTTTGTGATGGCTTATTCTGTACAACCTTAAATTGTTTTGGATTATCATCAGAATCATCCTTGTCATATTTTTTTAGCACATATCTCCTCTTTGGTTTCCATGTAGTAGTAGTACCTTTCTAGTTTCTTGTCTGGTATGTAAATTTTGGTGAGGGTCTGGTTATTTTTGCTACACCTTTCTTCAAAGGTGGTGAATCCTTTGTCATCGACCGTGAGCTAGTCTTTGATGATGATTCACTCTTTGTATTCTTTCTCCATTTGGCTTTAGGTGCCTTAATTGGTTCTATATCTGACTCGATATAATTAGTATCATGATCAAATTCTCCTTCTTTACCAAATGAGGTATACTCCCTAGTTTCCTCTTCAGATTTGTTCAATTCTTCATTGGATATGGCAAGTTTCGTCTTCAAGGTTTTGACAATCTTTGTCTTTTTCCTTCCCAATTGTTGTACTTGCAATTGTACTACTATGCATGACTTTTCCTCTTCATAGGTTCCAAATCTCATGACAAATTTGTCTATAGGCTCATTTAACCATTTCTCAATAGCCTCAGATGCAACATCAATGTCTAACTCATATTCCATTGGAGGTAGCCATGCAGTCCTTAGATCTTCTGCTTTGATCATGTTGTATCTATATATACTACAAAAAATGTCATCTTTGTATTTTTCTACTATTTTTAAAGGAATCTGGAATCTCTTCTCCATCCTAGCTTTGAACTTACAGAAATAGTCATTCATTATAGGTTCAAATTTCTTTCCTAGACTTGTTATCATTTCATCAATTTGGACTGTGACTGGTCTGTCTGTCTTCCACTTAACTTTACCGATTGATGGAAAGAAATTTTGCATGTAGAATAATATGCAAAGAAGTAATGAACTGAAATTACATGTATTTTTCTTTGCTGATCTGAATGTTTTCTTCTAATTGCCTCTGCAACAACTCTGATAGATCAAGTTGTAGTCCTTTCTTGACTATCTTGTAGGCTATATCAATAGCTCCACAAGGTACACTATTAGGTCTCCTAGACTGGAATATCTTATACCCAATGAAATAAGCACCAAATCTTAGTTCAAGATCATGGATACAGTTAACCTTCAATCCTTTGCCATCCCACTTGGCTAATGTAATATTTTCCAACTCGGTTCTTGGTAGGTGTCTTAGGGCTTTGGTTTTATCCAAGATAGGGTATCTAGTAAATGCATGAATGACATCCCTTGTTATCTTTTTAGGTTCATCTAGTCATAGATTTTCTTCATGTACTTGACTTAGTACAATGCAAATCCATTAGTTTCAAAATAAATTCAGGAAATATAGCGCATTGGTTAAGCCTTTAACCTATAGGTGTTTATTGTTATAAACAGTGAGAGGGGGGGGTGAATCAGTGTTTGTCTATATATTAATTTTCAGCAACTTAAACATAAATAAAACATTCATTTAATGAAGCTTAACATAAGAACTCATAACACATGATATGATTATGGGGAAACCTTGATCAGAGGAAAACCCCGGTGGGAATTAGTACCCACAAATATTGCACTAGTATGATGAACCTATTAAAGTTCCTTTGCCCTGTTAGGAGCAGTCTTTATAATGAAAGTACAATGACCTGGTTAAAGGTCTGACCCTGTTAGGAGTCTTTTACAAAACCTTGTTAAAGGTATATGGCTCACTGCCTAGGATCACTACCCAATAAGATGAAGGCTGCAACCTTCTGATAGTTGATATACACTATATCAAAAGTGAACTGCTGTGATGACACTGTTGTCTAATTAGTTCCATGTATGCGTGAATGCTCTTACTCTCTTAAAGAGCTTTATCATATATTGACTTCAACATACTGATCTTCTATATCTTCCTCTTACATAATAATTTGACACTTGTAACATAAATTTACATTACATACTTATATGTTCATATTCGAATAGGTGTGACCCAAAACAAGACTTCGGCCCTAAAACATAATACACAATGCTTCTGAACAAGTCAGCTCAAGTGTGTTTACAAAAATTCTAATTACATCATTAAAAACATATAATCAAAGGTGCTTAGCCATTACATAACAAAATAACTCACGCTGATCAAAACACTAGTCGACTTTTATGCTTTGTCTTTTGGACTGTTGGTGTACTGATATGTCCATAAATTCTCTATACTATCATTCCATACTATTCATGTCTGGACATAGTATGTACACATCTCATAGAACATATATCTGAACACACATACTCTGATTCGATCACTTGCATGTGCGCTAATGTGCTGATCGCTGAATACCTCTGTCTGCCCTGTTTCCATACTTAGTCATTTTATCTTCTGAGTTATCTTTGACAAAAACTTAGCATGACTTTGTTGCCATGATGACAACACAAAATTAGTCATATGTCCTCTAGGAGTCAACTTGCCAACAATCTCCCCCTTTTCCATTTATGGAAACAAAGGAATGTGGCCAAGTTTCCCAAAATGACTTAACACAAAAAAGTAATTGTATATCATAACATATTTTACATATATATATATATATATATATATATACTGCTTCATATATGCACATTCTCTATTACTCCCCCTTTGACATTAATGAAAAATGTGTACAAAAATTTGTGAGTCTCAAGATACTTATTCCATGTAGACTTCAGGGTACATAATCTGAAGAGATTGGATCTCTTTCTGCATTGGATCAACTGTCTGTAGATGTCCGCATAAGGCATATGTCAAATTCTCCATTTTTATCATATCCATGCAAGGAACTTGATCATATGTCACAATGGTAGAATCAATCTATTTTATGTTCTCATTTAGGACTGCTAGAGAGGGCGCAAGTGCATTTCTCAACTGAGTTTGTCTGACTCTTATCTTTCTGATTTCCAACTTAGTGTCATGCCAAAAACTGGGGCAAAACACACACACAATTTTTTTTTTAAAGCACATAAGTATGTACAACTAACAACGGTTGAGTTGGAAAAGTGATAGCAAGATAGAGTTAACCTGCGAATACAAGCTAAATACGTAGGCTGAATAAGGGTCATGCCACAAAATGATGCGAAATAGGGTATCAAATGGTTCCTTGGGTTATATGAATACTCAACCCAGATTGATCTAACACAGATAACATGTTTAAGAATCAAGATGGTAGTTAGAGGTTATGAACACATGTTGGTCTAGGTTGTCTTAATGCTTATTTAACTATACACCTAGATTACAACCTAATCTGCTAAAGTCCATTTTCAACTAACATTAACTACTAGCTCGAGTCCTGTCAGATACATACTCTACTCCCAATCATTCATGAAACATTTAACAACTGACAAGATTAACATTGAATAATAATTTCACTATATCCACAACCATCAATTAAAAATCTAAATCTAAGATCAATTCCGATTTCCTAACCTACTAACATCATTAATAAAATTATTCTCCTACGATAAAGCACACGCATTCCTAATCCATCAATTCCCAACATACGACCTTAAATTAACCTTTCATTTAGACATTTAAAATATCTCCAAATTCAACATTTAAATTTACTTTTAATTACAATCGAGTATAAACCCTAATCCCTCTGAACACAATAGAACATATTCCTTTATTTTTTTTTGTAATAATACAACTTATATTACCATTACCTATACATCCAATTTACTTAATTAATTTTGCTTCTCTAATAGGAAAATCACTTTATTAGACCAAATTCTCTAATTATTAGATTCGCAAAACTTACAATGATAAGATACCCTAATGTTAAGGTTCCATCTAAAAGATAAATTACTATATTGATAAGTGGTTCCATCACCAATTTAAAATAAAAACATATTAATAAATTCAGCCATCCACAAAACACTATAGTTATTTTCCTAAGAATTATGCTACAACAAAGAAAATTAGTTTATACACCTAAAACCACTACATAAATATTGATTAAATCAAAGGGAATTAGATCTCATTTACCAACTTAATTATCTACTAGTTACTAACTAATCTAATCTAACTATCTAAAGCTTACAACATTAATAAATCTATATAAATGAATAACATACTTCTCAAAATTTAGAATTAAAACAATAGGGAATGAACCTAATTAACAACTTTAAACTATCAACTAAAAAGCCCAAAATCTAATCTAATTACCTACTAACCACTAGCTTATTAATCTATTACTATTTAATATATTATCCCCCATCCACAAAGTCAAAATGGAATTTCAAGGGAGGGGATCAAATTCCTATGAGGATGCATGTTGAAGAGGACTGATTTGAGGGGGAGTAACCACCACTTGTCTCATCATCCTTGAGCATGGGATTTCTCATGGGAGATAGAGCAGCAAGTGTGGGGCGGTTTACCAAGCAGGGAGGCCCAAGGGAGAAAGAAAGAATTCGCATGAGGTGAAGTGGGGGTGAGTTGACTTGTCTTGGGGGGCCCACCAACTAACTACCCCATCCTCTCCAAGAAATTTTGAAAGCAATGAAAAGGCAGCAAGGTGGCACACTTTTAGAAGAAGGGTGATGGGATTGCTATGGCCCACCTACCAAATCTCCCATCCTCCAAGGTGATTTCGAATGGAGAAAGGGGAAAGTTGACTTGAGGTGTAAGGCATATGACATGTCAGATTGTTTAGGGAAGTGGGCAGCAAGGGAAAGGTGGCGCCACTTCCAAGTAGTTCAGCCCCATTAGATAAAGTGATTTATTTTTATATTGAACTTAGCACAATACAATGTTTATGAAAAAAAAGGTGAGAGAACAAAGTGGGACCCATGGAAGGGGTGAGAATAAGATGAGTTTAACTAGGTAATTAGGAATTAATTTGCATGTTTAATTTACTGAGATATGATTTCAAATTTAATTAGAGGGAATCCCATTTGGGAAAGAAATATTCTCTGTGGTAAGAGAATATTTCCTTTCCCATACAAATTCTACAGGGCTTTTTATGCTCTAAATCTAGAAAATGTTATGGGCTTTGTTATTAGCTCTTACATTTTAGATTTACTTGGTTCATTTTTTTTGTAGAAGATCATAGTGCACAATAGGATTGATTTAAAAAGGTAATATACTAAGAAGGTTAAATACCATAAGTTGATTAAATATTATCATACTAAGAAATCTGGTTTGTTTTGATAGCAAGGATTTTTCTTCTTCACAAGAGATGCAAATGAAATGGAGATTTTTCTGTTTGAAGGGAGTTGAATCTATGAAGGTTACAAAATGTAAAATTTCTTAAGATTGTAGGGAATGAAACTATAAAATTGTCCTTCTCTTTCAATATTGGTCATCCTTCTATTCATGGTTGATTAACTTCTCTTCTTTTAAGAATTAAAATGCAACATTCAAGAACTAAGGATTCAATCTTTTACAATATGATAATCTTATAATATACATTTCAACATCTTCAAAGTGATAAGTTTACACAATGTTTGAATGGTACACAACATGTTTTACTTTAATAAATCATTACATAAGAAGGATATCTCTCCACATCAAGCTTGAGAAGCTTCAAGATTAAACATTACAACAATCAACAAAATGAATTTCAATACAAGAGTGACTATGCAACATTGAAGTTGCTTGCACACAACTATCCCCAAATAGGGATTTATTTCAAGCTTCTTGCACCATCTTCATGACTTAAAAAAAAAACTTACAAATTTCAAGAGGGGAAACCATGGGAAGCTCACCTCCCAAGCAAGGTCTCAAGGAGGCCACCCTCGAGCTTGGAGAACCAAGGCTAAACAAGGTTTCACATCCAAAATTATCACAACATTTTACATGCATAAAGACAACAATAAACTCCCATTCAAGGTTTGACAAATGAGTTTTACAAACCCATTGAAGAAGGGTGAAGGTGGGATTTTCTAAGGAGGATAATGCCATTACAATTTCTAAATTTTCAACAAGAGTTTTCCATGCCTCTCTAAGGCTATATTGACATTACCTCCATATATACATTGGCCATTTCTATGCCAAAATAAAATATTTCCAACATGGCTTCATGGAGCCCATACTCCATGAATTTATCCCTCTTCTCCAAGAGAAGAGACTATCACTACAATGGAAAGCCCAACTAGCCCCTTCACCCAAGGCCACTTCTTCCCTTCCCAAAGGGTGAGTAATGCCTTCACTCCCATGAACAACACTCCCAATTCAAGGAAACAAAGGGTGATACAAAAAAAATCCAAATGCATTCCCTCCCCAACACATGAAAACAAAATTTACATACTACAACACTACACAAGATTACATACATGAATCTCATACAAGATCTCATATTCATAAAACAATACATCAAATTTTCTTGCAACAAATCAAGCACTACATGGCAAGAGAAACCAACCTTTCAATTGTGTTATGGAAAAATGAAACTTGAGAAGAGCCCAAATCCTTATCTTTCCTCCTTCCAAAACCCTAATTGTCTCTAAAATTAGAGAGTGGGTGAACACCCACTAAGTCTCCCAAAACCCTCTAAAAGACCTCCAAAAGTGCACTCAAGAACTAGCAATGATGAGATATGACAACTAGCCTTTTTGTCTCCCCTCTTAATTGTGAGGTTAGAGAGGAGTGTGGGAAAAGTTAGGTGCATAAGACCATCTCTATTTTCGCCACTTTTAAAAAGTAGGCATTTTGGAGAGTCATAATGGTGACCTAGGTTTCTCCCATAGGTTAAAATTAGCTCTAACACAAGGTACCCCCTTAGGGTTAACTAATTTTGGTCAAAAATACACTCTAGGGTCACTTTTAATCCCTTCAAGGTACCCCTAAGGTTCAAATCCGAGTTCCAACATGATAGGATCCCTGAAAGACATCTATATGCAAGTGATTAATATAATGTCATATAACCTATTAAGTGATTCTTGCCCAAGCCCTAAATGACATGTCACTATCCACATGGACAACACAAGTGTCAAGTGACACCAAACAAAATACACA
>MU223174.1:3659251-3714262 GCA_018584345.1 Thuja plicata | reverse complement strand
TCAAACATTCATTTAATGAAGCTTAACATAAGAACTCATAACACATGATATGATTACGGGGAAACCTTGATTAGAGGAAAACCCCGGTGGGAATTAGTACCCACAAATATTGCACTAGTATGATGAACCTGTTAAAGTTCCTTTGCCCTGTTAGGAGCAGTATTTAAAATGCAAGTACAATGACCTGGTTAAAGGTCTGACCCTGTTAGGAGTCTTTTACAAAATCCTGTTAAAGGTATATGGATCACTTCCTAGGATCACTGCCCAATAATATGAAGGCTACAACCTTCTGATAGTTGATATACACTATATCAAAAGTGAACTACTGTGATGACACTGTTGTCTGATCAGTTCTGTGTATGCGCGAATGCTCTTACTCTCTTAAAGAGCTTTATAATATACTAACTTCATCATACTGCTCTTCTATATCTTCCTCTTATGTAATAATTCAATACTTGTAACATAAATTCACATTACATACTTATATGTTCATATCTGAATAGATGCGACCCAAAATAAGACTTTAGTCGGCCCTAAAACATAATACACAATGCTTTTGAACAAGTCAGCTCAAGCATGTTTACAAAAATACTAATTAAATCATTAAAAACATATAATCAAAGGCGCTTAGCCATTACATAACAAAATAACTCACGCTGATCAAAACACTAGTCGGCTTTCATGCTCTATCTTCTGGACTGCTGGTGTACTGATCTGTCTGTAACTTCTCCATACTATCATTCTATACTATGTGTGCCTGGACATAGTATGTACACATGTCATAGAACATATATCTAAACACGCATACTCTGATTCAATCTCTCGCATGTGCGCTGATGTGCTGATCGCTGAATACATCTGTCTTCCCTATTTCCATACTTAGTCATTTTATCTTCTGAGTTATGTTTGACAGAAACTTAGTATGACTTTTTTGCCATGATGACAACAAAAAATTAGTCATATGTCCTCTAGGAGTCAACTTACCAATATTTATGGCCATCTTTTATTTTTTGTCTGTGCACAATGATTGGTGAGTAGCCATTAACTCAAAATATCTGATTTCACCAATCTTGGAATGAATGAATGCACGCATGTCTTGCACTAGAAAAACCCTAGGTGGGATGGAAAAAAATGTGCCTTTATCATCTAGTTGTGCTACAACCTGTGGGTGAATCTTGTAATTTGGCTCCGTGCAGGTGGAGTTCTTCACCAAAACAACCTTCTTATCCTTATCCATTTTATCTTTCATTGTTCGTGAAGAAGATTCCATATTTTCTATTCTTAGGGCTTCCATAAAATGAGCTCAAATAGCTCGGTAAGTTCTAAATGCTTAGCAACTAACCTCTATGTGCTCATAATCTGCTCAAAATATCTGTTGAATGCTTCAAAAATTCTTTTCTGCTACTTCGCTCTATTCTCTGTTCTACTCCGTGAACACATTGTGAATAAATGAGTTCATGTCAACAAAATTTATAAATAAAATCTTAGGGCAGTGCAATAAATGCTCTTCACCAACCACTTGGTGAACAAACATTTTTCTTGGTTAACACTAACAATATTTCAGCTCTGTGAGTATACTATATACTCGGTTACCATAGTAACTCGATTGTCTCTTCACAATTTTCACCAACTGATAGTTCTTTCTTGATACATATTAACCAACACAACTAGATCATAGTGATCAAAAGTATAATACGATAGTGCATCTTAATTCATGCTGATTTGGCATATGTGCAATAAATATAAGAACTAATGTAAGATATATCATTGCAAAACATAGTTCCATACCTTCTTGTATTGCTTAGTTGGAGACGGTGGAGCCATCTAATCCATTAGATGAGGTGTCACTGACTATAGTGCTTGGTCTTGCAATATCATTTGATGCTCTTTTCCACATTTGATTTCTGATCCTCACAATTTTCTCAATTTTATTGCCATTCCCATAAGTTTTTATTCATTCTGCACAATCTCTACTTAAGTGACCAACTCTGTGGCAGTGAGAACATGCCATTCCAGAGCTTGACCAATTTCTTGATCTGATTTTCCATTGTCTCATACAATTTTCTGCTATGTGTTCATATTTACCACATGTTTCACAACTGCTCCAAGTGCTATAATCCCATGCATAAGTATTGTCTTGTCTTCTCAGTTGATTTACCTTTTCTTGTCCTTTAGGCTTCCATATTTTCTTTGTGTTCTTCTTGCATGCTTGAGATGTATGATCATGCATGTTGCAATTTTGATAGTATTTATCCATGTATGGTTTCTTCTGTGGTTTTTTCAACTTACATATACACTCATGTGCCTGATGTCCATGCTTATTATAGTTATAGAAAATACCATTAAATTTAGGAGGGTTTCTAGGAATACCTTTTGCTTTGCTTCTGCAAACATTTGATGTGTGGCTTGGTTTTCCACAATGATGGAAAGAGGGATTCTTTGGCTTTAGGCTTGAGTATAAATTACTTTTTTCAACTTTATTTGATGATTCTCCTTTCTCAGTATACCCTAATCTGGTATTGTTTTTCAGTCTTCTTTGATAGTTCATAAATTCATCCATTCTCTTAGTGCTTTCTTTAGATCTCTTAATCATTTCATTATGTTGCTATAACATCTTCACTTCATTTCTCAATTTTTCATTTTCTTCTTTCAATACACCGGTATCATCTATTCTCTTAATTGCAAGTTTAGTATTTACTCAGTTATCCTCATGATTCATAGTAACCACTTGATTGGTAATCTCAAAGTAATCTTCAGTAAGTCTCAATATCTCAGTTTCTTTCTCTTGTAACTTTTCAGTCATCTATCTTCTGTCATCAACAACCATGTTTCTATCTTGTCCATCTTTCTTTGCATCATTCAAAACTTCAACCATTCTAACCATTTGTGTATCTTGACCAATCTGTAGTTCTTTCACTTGTTCAGTAAGTTACTAATTGCTTTTAGATAGTTTTGGTATGATTCCTTCAGATGCATCAGATGTGCTACTAGATTTAGATCCAGATGTATCAAATGGGTCATGAATATCTTCTTCATCATAATCAACCTTATGAAAATGAAGTTCCATTTCCTTTCTCTTAATCAACATCTCCCCAAGTTTCTCTTTAGCTTCCTTATATTGTTTGACATAGATATGCAGCTGTAACTTCTGATTCTCAATATTTTTATCAAGTGTATACCTCTCCACTGTAAGATCTTTTCTCTTCAGCTATTAAACCTTCAAAATAAGAGAACTAGCTCTGATACCAATTGTTGTTCCAATTTTGGGATAATGAAAATGATGTGTACTGAGAGGGGAGGGGTGAATCAGAACCCTTATAACTTTTTCAATCAAATCTTGTAATCTCTGTTCTTCATTAACCGACTCAGTAGATTTGCATGTACCAAACATAAAGTATCAATGCTGAAATGTAAATGTATGTAAAGTAAACAATAAACATACATAATATTAAATTCTCATAAAAATAAATATCACCCTAATGTGAATGATAATACCTTCTGCTCTGTTCTACTCGGTAGCCTTGCCTTAGTTCTGTAAACCGATTTCTGCAATGTACTCTCTTTCTGAAAAATACCTTGTCTGATCTCTGATGTTTGTAGTATGGTGGCTAATTGATCATTTCTTGATCAACATACATAAAAAAATTTGACATCTATACATTTATATATCAAACTATATGACCTAATTAGGGTTTAACAATTACATCCTTATCCTAAGATCAACAGTGTAACAAATTTAACTTGATCATCTATACATAGGAGACAAAAAATTAATGCTGTATATTCATAATTAATGTCCTCCTTGATCATGTTAACTGTTATCTAGGTCGACTAAAAATTTGTTATATAGATTAATGTGTCATAAAATATTTTTAGGTGGTCTCTGTTCCACTCGGTTATATCTATCTCTCAGTGCTTGGTGAAGCTGTGTATCTTGGTTAAACTGGTGCTTGATTATGCTTGAATCTTGGTTTAGTCTGTCTACTCGCTAATCACTATACTCAGTTTACTCTGGGTGTGATCAGTGCTCTTGGTTGACTCTACAATTCGGTAATTAAACTGACTATATTGTTTGTGAATCTATTATCGACTGTCTATTATGTCTTCTTGATAACTAATGAAAACTTCAATGTGCAATTGGAGTAACAAAGACATCATTTCTCTTAAAGAGATATGGGCTTCCAAATATGATATCACAATTATATAATGGAATGACATCTACAAACACTACATCCTTTAATTCAGGAGAAATTCCAAAGACAACTTACATTTCTTGTTTATGGTCCTTTCTATTCCTTTGTGTAGGCATCCATAAACATATGGATGTGGATGGTCTACCAGCTACAAATAAATTTCACTAACCAAATAATGAGACATGAGGTTTACATGTGAACATGTAGCACCAACTTTCTTACATCTCATTTGAACTTAGGTGTGGAAAAGTTATCTACTTTCCATTGTCTGAGCCAACACAAACCTTGGAAATACTCTTGCGAAGAATAGCACAAGCCAGCCTAATATTCACTTCAGAATTGTGTTCAACCTCTTTGACTTGCCTAATTTGTATAGTGTTTTTGTTAGGAATAAGGTGTCTCAACCTTGGATAATTCCTATTCTTATTATTTGTTTTGTAAAATGTATTACTTGCAAATAATGTTGATGTGTCGGCATCTTGAATTTTGGGATTCCTATTTTCTCGGAGAATGGTAAAAACCTACTACGGTTATCTTTGAGAGTAGCCCTAAAAAGTAAAGCGCATGACATAAGAATTTTTTAGGGTTGCGAAGAGAAGTGATGCGAGTGTATTGTTGGAATGCTTTATGCTGTCGTGTTTTGTCTTCAAGGGTTTTGAAATCTTCTGAAAGAACTTGCATTGCAAGTGTATTGTAAGCTGTAATAGTTTTGATCAATACATTGTGCAGGTTTTGGAGTGCTGGGGTTTTTTCCGAAAGGTTTCCCCAGGGTATATCATTGTGTCATTCTCTATTTTTCTGTATGCATGGTATGTGGTTGCAATATATTTGTTAAAGTAGTTAACGAATCTATAATTGTAAGGATTTAAAAGAATTTGCACAATACTTTCCTTTAGAGATTAGCGTAGGAAGCTGTTTCCACACCTGAGTTTCCTTACAATTTTTATTACCTTGACTTAGGCTAAGAATGGTTCAAATTTGGGCGTAATTTCTGATATCTGACCTCTAAATGCTCATTTTTATTACAACTGTACAATAAAGTTTCTTCTTATTTTTTCCCTTGTAAAGTGTCATTAACCTTTCTCTTGACCACCTTAACTTTAACCCTTCTCACGACCACGTTGTTACTCTTCACCTTTCAATGTTTTTTTGTAGTAAGAGAGCTTCTCTAATTAGCTAAATTCAAGATTATGGGCACCACTTGTGCAACATTTTTAATGCACTTTTAGTGAAAATAATTACTAACCAAAATTTAAAACTCATTCGTTAGACTTTAATAATTAATAATTATTTGTGTAAAATGTCCATCCAGAATTTACAATAGCCATAAACACCCTTGTACCATGACTTTGTGTTGCAACATCTGTAAGTTGTGTCTAGCATGAAGCATGCTCTAATTAATTTCATTTTTGTCTACAACTATCCCTCAATATCGCATAGTTGGGTAGTTGAATTAGGAGCATTTCTAAATTTCTACTAGATCATCCTAGCTTGATACTTTTCCTGTGCATTGGATAGTTTCATTTTTCCAAGAAAGCTATGCAATGTTTCATGCACATCAAGTTACGTTTTCAATCTGAAAGGATTGATAAGTCTATAAAATAAAAGTAATACATACATGATCTGAAAAATAAAATAAAATTGGAAACTAAACATAGCAGGTAGTATTTTCATCACTGAAAATTCATTCAAGTAGAAAAATCGACATAGAAATAACTTTCATTATTGCAAAAAATCATTTTTTCTCCAATATGATAATGAAACTGTCAGACTTTAGTCTTTTTATGAGCGAAAAACATCAATAAAAAAAGTCACATCAAATTTTTTTTTACATTTATGTAATCATGTAAAATCTAAACATGAGGCTTTAATGCATGGGTGAAACAAATGCCCAAAATAACACCCAATTATTTTTTTCAATAACTTTTGAGGTTGATCCCATGTGTAGAAAGTGTACAACAAGTATCTGACAATATCAATATAACTTGAAATAATTAATTGTAGGGGACATGCATCTCCTTGTGAGACACCCCTTTGGTGTGAATATTTTATTATGTAAATAAGTTTATGTTAATATATTAGTGGGAATTTATTTTCATATAAAATTTTGTTTGATTAAATGAGATTTGTTCTATAGGGTAGTTTAATAAGATTTTAAAAGAGCTAGAATTTAATGTAATTTAATTTTAATTTATTTTTAAAATAATGTATTCAAGCACTAAAAAATATGTGTTGTAGGAAAATGGAAGACGGGTGATTGTTTTGTGAGTTGATTTTTGAGAGTTTGTGAATGAATTGTTGTCAATGAGAACTAGAAATGCAATTATAGCCAAATGGGAATGACAACCCTTTCTATGATAAAAGAAGACACATTACAAAAAAAAACTACGTAGAAGCTTGCGCATTTCAAGGCATAAAAGGTGAGAGATTCATATAAGAGGTATTGACAATTAATGACCAATAATAATATTAAATAGATAATAGGCTATTGGAGTGGGAGTGGGAATTGTAGTGGGGACCATAAAATGGATTGTTGGTGGACCAACCAGTTATAAGATAGATGAGTATTTGAAAAATATCTCAAAAAATGAATTGTAGAATCTAAGATGCCATAATAGTAGTAGAAGACAACTTCAACATGTGAATGTGAATGTTGAAGCAAAGTATAATTCATATTTGAAGAACATTGAAAGAAAATGTGAAAGAAATGTATGGTGGTTGACATAGAAATTAGTAGTGTCCAAGGAATACATTGATGGCATGAAAAAGATTAGGTTACAAAAAGGACTAGTAGTGTTGAACAAAGTAAAGACAACATTATTGTGAATTAGGGTAGATATACCATGTAGTAATGGATAATCTATTTTGATATCATATGCCACTTAATGGGTTTTATGTAGTTGAGAAAATGATGATTACCCTTAGGGGTACATAACAATCAAATAAGATGAGCACAACATGTTTTTCATCATTTATGCCACAACTCACAAGGGAGAGATATTCTATGGTAATGTACATTAGTTGATAATGCCATGATGTATAGTGTGCCAATTTGAAAGTGCAATAGAAATTATTTGTTAACTTCATAGTCATATGCTCTAGATCATATCAATTATTAGGTTTGTAATCCAAATATTAAAACATCTTGAAACAAATAATTATATGGGGGCATGCGTTGCCATTTAAGACCCCCCTTTAATATTAAACATGTATGAGTAATTTATGTTTTTGATTATATAAAATTGGAAACACTAGTCCTAACCTTATTACAAAGAAAGCCCACAATTTGAAGTGAACACATCAAACTCCAAAATAGGATTAAAAAATTTGCAATGAAGATGCCAAGCACTAAACCAACACAACTACAACCAGAATGAAAACAACAAAAAGGGACCTAGGGATTTAGCCTAAACAATGATAGACCCAACTCTATTCAGTCTCATACCCCTTATTCTAGTATGATTTTGGATTGTTTTCATCGATATAAAATGTGAGAAGCTACTTATGCAAGAAAAGTTTAAGTATCCTTTGCCCATGTCTTAGTGGAAGAGAGATTAAAATGGAAGAAATTATATCTATAGAAAGCAACTTGATATTAAGTCTTTATAATGATCATTGTGTTGTTATTTGGATTAAGAATGTTATACCTTTATCCTAGTTAACCTTTTGCGATGTGATGTTTTCTAAGTGGAAATAAAATAAATATTTTATTTTCTAAAAGGGCTGACCCCATGCCTTGAGAGCCCATTTTTTAGAAATTAAAAACTAAAATACAAGTCAATAACTTGCTAATTGACCTTTGAAGTAGAATCCAACATTGGCCAAAAATAATTAAATAAAAATATTTTACATTTGTTGGCTGACCTAATGCTATCGAGTGCCCAACATTAGAGGAAGGTTTAATATACAATATTTTTTTAATCTCTTCCTTGATAGACCTATGTGTGGAAGATGCAATTGTTGGTAAAATGAATCTTGGAGGTGTATACAATAAAAATGTTTGTGGATTATTTTGACAATCATTCATTCCACTTCTTTCCTAATTCAAGAGAAAATATAGAACAAAAAAGGAGCCAATTTATGAGTAGAGACCAAAAATCTTAAGAGAAAAAAGTAACCATATTTGGAGAAGATCTAATGCACATTTTTGGAAAAGATTAATTTCAGCTTTGAGAGCATTTATTGAACATCTTTTTGCATATTTGAGTGGGATAATTTTATATATTTAAGAGGAGATTTTGAGGCAAAGGTTGAATTTTTTTAATGGATCTAGGGCCAACAACATTATTTTTTAGTGTTGGGAATTAATATTTACTTGAAAAGTCAATTTCCTCTTGTTTATTGTAGAAATATTCCTAAGGAATCTCTACATGTCCTTTGTCCTTATGAGTTCTCACAAAGCCTGCTAGAATAGCCGAATAAGGAACTATAGCGGCAACTTGTTGGGCCCCTCTTTTATATTATTGTGGGTGGGAGACCCTTTAGCAAGATGTGTGCTTTATTTTGTATATTTAAAATATTAGATTTTATCCTTATGAGGATTGTGACACATTACACCCATATAGGATGTTAGATGTCATCCTTAGACTTGGGTGTTTTGTATCGTATCAAACCTCCCCACATGGTAGCGATCCAACTAAAGATTTTGATTCTAGTGGGGACAACTGTGATCATGGTAGCTGCGGTAGAGTGAGTACACGTATCAACATCTGGGCCCACAATAAAATTATGATGAGCCCAAACAAGGAATCCAAGAACACCAATACTTATCATGGCATAAACCATGCTCAGATACCTGAAGACTCTCTCTCTCTCTCTCTCTCTCTCTCTCTCTCTCTCTCTGGTACAGGAGCACCCTGAATGAAAAAAGTGTTTCTATAGAACCTAGGGGTTCCCTCAAGGTCCTAAGAGGTCTTTAGTGATGTTAAGACATTGGGTTAATCACTAGACCACCTTGTAAGGCCACAGTTCCAAGTTTGGCACCTTATGAGCCCTTGGTAAACTATTGGTCATTAATGGTCCCAAACCCTAGGAATATTTTTTTTTTAGGTTTTTCATGTTTTGATCCACTAGGGATCACAAAAATAACATTTTGAACAAAGTTTGGTCATCAGATTTGCAAAATTACAAAATATGTAAAAGTTGCTCAAAAGTTGTCAAGCAACTTTTGAGCAAACTTGACAACTTTTTGAAAAAAAACTCCCAAATGGTCAATTAGTTCAAATATGTTATGTAACCATTGGGAGTTCGTACAAATATCCATTTTAGGTGGGTGGTAGGCTAATGATGTAATTTGGCATTTGAAATCAATAAAAAACATATCCATTTCTCTGTAAATACTGAGAATAGTCAATCTGTATGGATTGGTATGGACAGGAGGGCATGAAAATATGACACCAGGAGTTTGTCTTATGAACCTTCTTCCATTTTTTTTTTTTTCATGTGTTGATCAATCCTAGTTTAAAAGTTATTGAATTTGCAATTCCCCTGCCTGGTTTGTAGGCCCTAATTTAGGGTTTCTAAGAAAATTGAGTGTATTTCCTCTTTCCACCATGGGAATTCAATGACCCTTGGTGGAAAGCTTATTTATAGGATTATATTTAAGGTTATGCAAGATAGGCTCTCCAAAATGCAGGGAGATGGAGTTACAATGATTCCCTAGGTGTATATCCTTATGTATGCACCAATCCATAATTAGGGCATAAATCATAACTCTCATTTGAGGATTGATCAGAGGCTCTAAATCGGAGGAGGAGACCATTGTAGACAAACTAACATGATAAAATAATAATTTTGGAATTTGGATGCATCCTAAAGGCACTTTTAGTGTATGTGGAGGCCTAATTAACCCTAATTACAGAAGCAATTTTGTGTTTCATCCTATCTCTTTCTTATTTCCATGTTCTAGGCTTTGAGTCAAAATTCCTAGGGAATAAAGGGTGTCTAAATCCCTAATTAGTTAAGGGGGTTATGTGGAATAATCTCATTTAAGATCAATTTTCCTTTGGAAAAAGGCTACAAGCCTAGTATTGAGTTTGTGAAGGAACCATGTCCTATGGGTTGTAATTGAGTGAAAGAACCATTGGAACTAGATGGTAGGGACATAAATAGACCACACCTATGAGAATAGGTCACCCTTGGTCCTATATGTCACTTTGGGGGTATTTTTGAGAATTTGGGTCTAGTGCTTGTGAAGCCACTCTTGGTGGTTGGTGTTGTAGGATTGGGGAAAACTAGTGATTATATTTCCTTTGGGAACCTAGGGTTGTGATAACCTTAACCAAATCCTTTCCCACACTTGTGATAAGTGTGAAGAACTTTGGCTTTAGACAATTGGAGTTTTGGGGTGCATTGCCCTATTTGAGTCACCTAGAGGCTTCTTGTTGCCTACTTTGCATCAAGTGGTATCAAAGCTATGTCTGCTCCTGAGGATGAAGATATCCCTTTAAGGGTTACAAACATTGAATTAGAAAAGATGGTGAGAGAACATAAGACATCAAATGCCACCTTGACAAGAATACTTCAAGAGTTGGAGAACAAGGTAGAGAGGGGTAAAGAGGAAAATTATAGTGGTGAAGAAGGGAGTGATTTAGATGATGACACCCCTGATTAGGATGTGAACATCCCTACAAACCAGAGACCCCTTCTAGATGCCTTAAAATCTATGGGGAGAAGAACCATGGAGAAGTTGGATTTACCAACTTTTAATGGAAAGATGAATGCAGAATTGGCCTTGGATTGGATAGAGGCCCTAACAAGATTATTTGAGTGTGAGGACATCCCTGAGAAGTAGAGAGTGAAGATAAAAAGATCCAAGTTGAAGGGATCAGCCCTAACTTGGTGGAACTTCATCCAAAAAAAGAAGGTGCAGAATGGGAAGAGTATGATCTCTTCATGGAACAAAATGATTGCATTGGTTAGAGAGACCTATGTGCCTGAAGACTATGGGGTACAAATCCATAAGAGAAAGAAAATCCTAAAGAAAAAAGATATGGATATGGGCTCATACACCAAGGAGTTCCTAAAGTTATGTATGAAGAAAAATGTGGCAAAAGAGGAAGAAGAAAAATTAGCAAGATATATGAATGGTCTTAAGGTATCGATTCAAGAGGAACTTAGCCTACATTGCCATACCACAGTAAAAAAGTGCTATCAAATAGCACTCAAGGTAGAGGAGAAGTGGAAGAGAAAATAGGAGTTTGAAAAGGGGAAGAGCAATGATAGTGGGAAGAACTTGAGAGGAAGACAAACCTCTTGGAATAGAGGACAATACAGTGGTAATAGTAGTAGGTTCCCTGACCAAGGAGACAAAGAAAACAATGATACAAACTTTAGAGGTAAATATAGAGGGAGAAGACCCTTCAATAGAGGGAGAAAAAACATTGGAAGAGGAAATGGACCCCTAAGGTGTTACTATTGCAATCAATTGGGACATCATGCAGGCAGGTGCCCTGAGAAGAGAAACAATAACAATCAAGGAGAAAAAAGAGCACAACTCATTCAAGAGGACAAGAAAGAAGACAATGAAAATGCAAGGGAATTAGAACCAGAGGAAGGAGCATGTTTTATGATGAGACAAGTCTTCCTTCAAGTTCCACAAAGCCAAGAACCTCCTCAAAGAAAGAATCTCTTCCGGACAAAGATCAAATGCAATGGGAAGTATGTAATTTACTTAAAGATTCTGGCTCAACTAAAAATTTAGTATCTTGTGAAATGGTACAGAAGTTAAAACTCCCTAAGAAGCCTCATACTTTTCCTTATCATGTCTCTTGGCTAACAAAGGGTCAAAAAACCTTAGTAACTGAACAAGCATGGATAGAGTTTTCTATAGTAGACTTTAAAGACAAATTTCTTTGTGATGTTATTGAAATGGATTCCTCCCACATCCTTCTAGGTAGGCCTTGGTAGTATGATGTAGATTCCACACACCATTGTAGGAGAAATACCTACTCTATCACTAAATATGGGAAAACATTCACCATGAATCCCTTGCCTAATACCAAAACAAAGAAAGAACCTACTGTCATAACTATGGGCGAAAGAGAAATTTTAAAAGTTTTAAAAGAATCTAAAACTGAAGCTTTTGTCCTAATATCCAAGCCTAAGGATAGTATAAGGTTTGATAATGATGATCCTATACTAGATGAAGTGAAATAATTTCTTTCAAAATATAGTGATTTAACTATTAGTGATCTACCCAAAACCTCCCTCCCTTAAGAGATATCAGTCACCAAATAGACTTGATACCTGGTTCCTCCTTGCCTAACAAATCCCCATACAAAATGACACTAGTTCAACATGTAGAGATTGCAAGGCAAGTCAATGAATTGTTAGAGAAGGGACTAATTCAAAAGAGTCTCAGTCCATGTGCTGTCCCATCAATTTTAGCTCCTAAAAAGGATGGAAAGTGGAGATTGTGTACTGACAGCAGAGCCCTAAAAAAAACAACTATAAGATACAGGTTTCCAATTCCAAGAATGGAAGATCTATCGGACCAATTAGGCACTGCTTGTTATTTTATAAAGATTGATTTAAAATTAGGCTATCACCAAATTAGGATAAATCCAGGCGATGAATGGAAGACAACGTTTAAGATAACTGAGGGATTGTTTGAGTGGCTTGTTATGCCATTTGGCTTGAGTAATTCTTCTAGTACATTCATAAGACTCATGAATGAGGTCTTCATTGATTTTATTGGAAAGTTTGTTATCATATATTTGGATGACATTCTGATTTACAGTCATAGCAGAGAGGAACATCTTGATCATGTTGAGAAAGTTTTGAAGAGACTCCATCAACACAAGTTATTGATTAACTTGGAAAAGTGTATGTTCATGAAGAAGGAACTTGTCTTCTTAGGATTTGTCATCTCCCAAGGTACCTTCAAAATGGATCCAAAGAAGGTTGTGGCAATAGTCAACTGGCCTCCACCAAAGAACCAAGATGATGTTAGAATTTTTCATGGTTTAGCAAATTTTTATAGAAATTTTATTAAGAATTTTAGTCATGTGTGTGCTCCTATGTTGGAGACAATAAAGGGTGGAAAGAAGACTAGATTTGAATGGACTAAAGAAGTTGCAGATGCATTCCAATACCTCAAGAATAGAGTGGCACAATATCCAATCCTCGTGCTCCCAGACTTCAACACGGTATTCATAGTTGAAACAGATGCAAGCAACTTGGTTATAGGTGCTATCTTGAGCCAGGAAGGTAAGGCTATAACATTTTTATCATAAAAATTTAATGATGCCAAGAAGAGGTATTATACTTATGATTTAGAACTTTATGCAATGGTACAAGCCCTTAAAATTTGGAGACACTACCTACTCCCTAAAGAATTCATTGTTTATACTGATAACCATGCACTAAGTTTTCTAAATAGTCAGGAGAAGCTTGGAGTCAAACACATCAAATGGATGGAGCAATTGCAGGCATATACCTTCAATATAAAACACAAAAGGGAGTGGAAAACAAAGTGGCTGATGCCTAAGTAGAAGGGTTACATTGATTGAAGAAGTACAACTTTAGAGTGTAGGGATTGATTCCCTAAAACACCTATATGCTGATGATCTATAATTTGGAGAAGTTTTTAAGGTATGCACTAAAATGGTTGGCAAATACCATATTGATTTTTCTGATTTCCTAATTTAGAATGGACTCTTGTTTAAAGGATCCCAATTGTGCATTCCTAAATGTTCCATGAGAACAAATATTATTAAGGAGAAACATTGTGGTGGCTTAGGAGGACATTTTGGGATAGATAAGATCACTGATTTAGTGAAAACAAGTTACTTTTGGCCAAAAATGGGGAATGAATTTAAGAAGTTTGTTGAATCTTGTACTATTTGCTAGCAAGAAAAGGGTGTATCCACTAACCAAGGATTGTATCAACCCCTACCAATTCCCTCTAGGCCATGGGAATCAATTTTAGTGGACTTTGTTATGGGCTTGCCAAGGACAAAGTAGGGTTATGATAGTGTTTTTGTCATTGTGGACAGATTTAGTAAAATGGTGCACTTTTTTCCTTGCAAGAGCACAAATGATGTTTCCCATATAGCACACCTATTCTTTAAGGAAGTGGTCAGAATCCATGGTCTACCACAAACCGTAGTCTCTGATAGAGATGTGAAATTTTAGGGTCACTTTTGGAGGACACTCTTCAAGAAATTGGGTACAAATATGACTTATAGTTCAGCATACCACCCACAAAAAAATGGGCAAATGAAGGTGGTAAAAAAATCTCTTGGAAATCTCTCGAGATGCCTAACCAAATAGTACACCAAAATTTGGGACATGATCCTACCACATGAAGAGTTTGCATTCAATGACTTGATGAACAGATCCACTAGAAAGACACCATTCCAAATAGTGTATGGAATTCATCCCAAAGGTCCATTGGACTTGGTAGAGTTACATCTAATTTCAGAGTTAGTGCACAAGGAGAGGAACTAGCCAAACTGATCTCTAAAGTGTAGACAGAAGTGAAAGAGTCACTACAATAGTCAACTATGAAATACAAAGCAAAAGCAAACAAGAGAAGGATAGAAGTTCATTTCAAGGTTGGAGATAAGGTATGGGAATACCTAAGGAAGGAGAGACTACCTAAAGGTAGATATTCAAAGTTGCACATGAAGAAAATTGGGCCTTGCACCATCCTCAACAAGATGGGTGAAAATGCATATGAAATTTCCTTACCTCCTACTTTACTGATTTCTCCAATTTTTAATATTGTAGAGCTCACTCCTTACAAGTGTATTTCAGACATTACTAATGTGCAAGGATCACAAGTTGAAGATGATGGAGACTATGTGACAGATCTTCCACCAAGAAAGCAAATGGAGTTAGACACAATTTTGGAATCCAAAGTATTGAAGCAGACAAGGAAGAATAAGTACATGTAGTACTTAGTGAAATGGAAAGGACTCCCTCTAATAGATGCTACTTGGATGACAGAGGACCAGATCCAAAAACATGGAACCACTGTTGACTAGTTATCCTCAAGTGGGAACTTGAGTTCAAATCTCATGGGGAGTATGGTGCAAGAGCAACCTGAATGAACCAAGTGTTTCTATGGAATGTAGGGGTTCCCTAAAGGTCCTAATAGGCCTTTAGTGATGTTAAGACATTGGGTTAATCACTGGACCACCTTGTAAGGCCATAGTTCCAAGTTTGGCACCTTATGAGCCCTTGGTCAACTATTGGTCATTAATGGTCCAAAACCATAGGAATATTTTTTTTTTTAGGTTTTCCATGTTTGGATCCACTAGGGATCAGAAAAATAACATTGTGACCAAGTATCATCATCAGATTTGCAAAATTGCAAAATGTGTAAAAGTTACTCAAAAGTTGTCAAGAAACTTTTGAGCAAACTTGAAATTTTTTTGAAAAACAACTCCCAAATGGTCAATTAGTTCAAATATGTTATGTTACTATTGGGAGTGCCTAAAAATATCCCTTTCAGGTGGGTGGTAGGCTAATGATGTTATTTTACATTTGAAATCAATAAAAACATAACCATTTCTCTGCAAATCTTGAGAACAATCGATCTGTATGGATTGGTATAGATAGGAAAACATGAAAATATGACACCAGGAGTTTGTCTTATGAAATTTCTTCCATTTTATTTTTGTTTCATGTGTTGATCAATCCTAGTTTAAAATTGATTGAATTTGCAATTTCCTTGCCTGGTTTGTAGGCCCTAATTCAGGGTTTCTAAGAAAATTGAGTGTATTTCCTC
The DNA here is from genome assembly GCA_018584345.1 of Thuja plicata. Lineage (NCBI taxonomy): Eukaryota > Viridiplantae > Streptophyta > Pinopsida > Cupressales > Cupressaceae > Thuja > Thuja plicata. Next base: position 3,698,332 of record MU223174.1, on the reverse strand, counting down.
TTTCCACCATGGGAATTCAATGAACCTTGGTGGAAATCTTGTTTATAGGATTCTCTTTAATATTCTGCAGGATAGGTTCTACAAAATGCAGGGAGATGGAGTTACAATGATGCCCTAGGTGTATCTCCTTATGTATGTACCAATCGAGAATTAGAACCGAAATCATAACTCTCATTTGGGGATTGATCAGAGGCTCTAAATTGAAGGAGGAGACCCTTGTGCACACCCTCACATGATACAATCATCAGTTTTGAATTTGGATGCATCCTAAAGTCATTTGTAGTGTAAGTGGAGGCCTAATTAGCCCTAATTATAGAAGCAATTTTCTATGTCATCCTATCTCTTTCTCATTTGCATGTTCTAGGGTTTGATTTAAAATTCCTAGGGAATAAAGGGTGTCTAAATCCCTAATTAGTTAAGGGGGTTATGTGGAAGAATCTCATTTAAGATCAATTTTCCTTTGGAAAAAGGCTACAAGCCTAGTATTGAGTTTGTGAAGCAACCATGTCCTATGGGTTGCAATTAAGTGAAAGAACCATTGGAACAAGATTGTAGGGACCTAAATAGACCACACCTATGAGAATAGGTCACCCCTGGTCCTATAAGTCACTTTGGGGGTATTGTTGAGAATTTGGGTCAAGTGCTTGTGAAGCCACTCTTGGTGGTTGGTGTTGTAAGATTGGGGAAACCTAGTGATTAGGTTGCCTTTTGGATTCTAGGGTTGTGATAACCTTAACCAAATCCTTCCCCACACTTGTGATAAGTGTGAAGCACTTTGGCCTTAGACAATTGTAGTTTTGGGGTGCATTGCCCTATTTGAGTCACCTAGAGGCTTCCTGTTTCCCACTTTGCACCTCTCTCTCTCTCTCTCTCTCTCTCTCTCTCTCTCTCTCTCTCTCTCTCTCACACACACACACACACACACGATTTTGTCATCTACAAAATATTGGTGTCTTTTTCTTTGGTTTTCTCCCTTACAAATATCACGTCTCCTCCTTGGATCTTGGTGTGTTTTCTCTTCATTTGAGTTTCATTAATGCTAATATTCACTTTCAAAATTTCTTTTGAATAGTTAATTTCTGATTTTCCATGTTATTATTCTTTTAGTTAGGAAAATGTGTCTCAACCTTACATTTACATTTGGTTAATATTTATAGTACGTTTCTATTTGAACTTGAATTTTTAAAATCTTTTTTTTTGAAAGCTTCAGATGGACTAGATAAGCATGCTAGTAAATTCATGTTGCAAGATCAGGTCTATATTTCAAAATATTAAAGCTTTTGTTTTTGAAGTTGTCAAAGAAATTTTAAGAATTCAATTTTGAAGGCCTTAAAGGCTCCAAAATGACCCAAAAGTGTTCATTAGAAACACAACCAGTTATAGTTTGAAAGATCAATTCACAAGATTTCTAACGCTCAAACAATTCGTCAATTGGACACCTAGTTCAAGTGTTATGGCCACTGGAAGTTGGGTCTCCTAAAATAGGAAATATAAAAATGTGTTGGACACATAAATCAGTTGTAAAATGGATTTACATGTGTTATGGTGTGTTTTGACACATCATAAGACATCTTAGGTTGGAGATAAGATGAACATCACTTTTTAGCCCATGATTTTTTAATATCGTTTGATGATCTCATGTATTGTATTAGTTATATATTAGGTGAGTGAGATAGATTTTTGTGTATGAGTCTAAAAGTTGTTACATCTATATCTCTAGTTGGTGATAATCTTATGAGAAGCTTTCTATGTAAGTATATAGTAATCTTTTGTTGATTTTTAAATAAATTGGATGGATTTTAGTGTGGAGGTTTCCTTTCCAAAGGGTTTCCCTATGTAAATCACCATGTTGTGGTATGTTTTCTATTTAATTTTATTTTTGTTAAGTTTCTGTAACTATTGTAAAGATCTAAGAAATTTTTTACATAACCCTCATATAAATATTGGTGGAGGAATTTTTTCTCCTATCTTAATCTTATTACAAGTGGCATCTCAGTTTGATCACCTTGTTGCAGTATTGAGAAGAATAAGTGAGTTTGGATAAGAAATGATTCAATATATTTATTTTGGTATGATTGTCATTGATCTCAACACACTGTTGTATTAATGTCAACATGTTTCAGTGTAGCAGTGATCAAAATTTTTCTCTACATGTTATATATGTTGCAAATTTGATGGTGAGACTTTGATATGTTGTTAAGTATAGTTTGGATTTGTTAGATTCAAGATTTCATGGTTCAAAACACAATGCAATGAATTTGGTATTTGTCTATGTATGATTGTTGTTGACAATATTTTATCTATGAAATGTATTTTTCACATTTCTTCGTGTAATGGTTTATGATGGTGCATTTTTGGAAATGAGTTGATAATATCCTTATATTCATTCATTTATGTCAACATGAGATTTTGGGCTTCAGAGACATGGTTTCAAAGTTTGATGGTGTTTCTACTCTAGGTTTGGCCAACCTGAGGTGTTTGTACTTCAAGTATTTGTCTCAGTGTATGAAAGAAGATATGTAACATGTATGGTGTTATTTTTGGTATTATTTATGATGTGTTATGGTCACCTTCTCATTCCTCCCCATCATGGGAATGTTTAGTGCCGACCTAATTCAAATCTTGTTTGGTCCTTTGCTTGGTCGATAGTGGGAGACTTTATGAATGTTAACTTGGTATAAATTAAGGATGAATCATTCAGGGATAGTGTGGCTTGCGACATATGCGTGTATTTGTGTGAAAGTTGTGCAAGTTTATGTATGTGCAATGGGAATGTATGAAAGAGGATCTGCCACCCTGATTGCATAAGTTGAGTATGAAGTGTGGTGTGGAGCATTGTGAAATTTAATGTGTTAGCTACTGGAAGCAATGAGTCGAAGGAGACTACAAATATTTTAGTGGTGTCATATTTGTATATTAGTAGTGGATCTATTCTCTCTTATCCTTCTTCATATGGGCAATGAGCCCTTCAATAGTGAGCCTCTAACAATGAGCCTTTCTTGTAATCCACCTTATCTAGTGTTCATATATTTGAGAATAATATTGTCAGTGTTTTTACCCTTTAAAGGGATTTCCATGTAATTTTTGTGTTTCATGTGTTTATGGTTGTTGCTCTTTTCATGTTCATATATTTTTGTAATCAAAAGTTTAAAGTAAGCTTGGTGGAACTGTTTATAGATTTTAAAGTTATAGTTTGTGGAAAATTGATTCACCCTCTGTCTCAGTTATCTTGCACATACAATGCACCTTTGGTTTTAGTTGTTGGTTGTTAAGTTTTTAAACTAATCTAGACTTGAGTGGGAGCTTGTGTAGAAGATACTTTGTGATCCTATTGTAGGAATTTTCAGATGACAAGTTTGTCAGAGATATAATGAAGGTGGAATTTTTTTTTGAAAATAATTTTTAAGTGTGGAAGATGAAGATGGAGAATATGTTAATGGATCGAGATCTATGGGAAGAAATTGATGAGAATGTCATGTGACCTATAGATATGAATGTAGCTGCTAAATATGATGTTATGGACTATAAAGCAAAGAGTATAATCAAATTGTGCCTAACACACTTTGTTATAATCAATGTCTATCAAGAGACCTTAGTAAGTAGACTATCGAAGAAGGTTTGTGAGATGTATTGAGAAAATTATTTAGAGAATAATATTCTCTTAAGGAAAACATTACAATCCTTGAGAATGGAGGTGATGACATTAATTTTTTCCATTAGTATACTTAAAGGGAAAAACATGATGAAGGTCATCGGTATAAGCATAACCGGTGGATAGTAAGCATAACCGACGACTAGTTCAAGTAAGGAACACCGATGGAGAAGAAAACCGACAGACTGACAGAGCAGCCTGACCATCAGAATCGACAGTCAGTTAAAGAACCCGCAAAAAGTGGATCTGATTTCACACGTCAGACAAAGCAATGTAATTCTATTTATAGAGTTTTTATTTGTTTTAAATCTTAACTTGAGGGTCAAGAAAGCTTATTTTAAATGTTTTAAAGCATCCTAACAGATCTAAAACATATCTAACTAAAGATCAAGGTCAAGTTGTAAACCTTGGATCTAGAGTTAATTTTAAAAGTGTGAATCAAGAATAGAGCTAGAAACTAGTATAAATAGATGTTCCATAATTTGTAATACAAGAGACTTGTAATCATTTGAAGAATGATAGTAGCTATGGAGAGCATCTAAGCAGAAGAAGAGAATTCATGCAAAGTTCAAAAATAGATCACAACAGTTATCAAGAACATAGGAAGGCTACCAACGAGCAGAGACAAGGTATTACTCAATCACTCAAGGTGATTACATACATACATTGTAAGCTATACAGTATCTGTTATCAGCAATTAGAGATTGCATTCACTATCAGATCAACATTTATATTGTAGTTATATTCTAACAAGTGCATCAAAATAGAAATCCTTTTGTAGGAGGTGGACTTAACAGTTCTTTAACAAATCTCTTAACAGAGTGCACACCTAACGGTGTTGGTAAAGCTTCAAATGAAGTAGATTCTAATAGGTCTCCACTCTAATACTCTTAATAGGGTAGATCATCAAAAGTGATCATTTGTAAGCCTTTACTAGCTCCCTTCTTATCTGCAGATAGTGAATTTTTGTGGGTAGACATCCCCACCGCAGTTTTTACTTCCTAACAGGAGTTTTTTGTGATATCATATCATGTGTTATGTGTTATTTGTTTTCATGAATGTTTCTTGAATGTTTATACATGAAAATAACTTATAGTATGATCACACATACATAATCAAAGATGAACAGATAGATAGGTATATACAAACCTGATGACACACAGGTTAATGGGCCAATCACATAAAATGTTTTAGAGGTACTGATTCACCCCTCCCCTTTCAGTACATCATTCCAATAAATCCAAAAATTGGTATCAAAGCTAAGTCTCTTTCTTGAAAATCTTAAAGAATTAAGAGAAAAGATCCACACGATGGAAAAGTATAGACTGGACAAGGCTATTGAGAATGGGAAATTGCAAATTCAGATTTACTATGAGCAGTATAAAGAGGCGAGAGTAAGCATGAGAAAGTTGCTTGATGAAAGAACGATGATGGAAACTAGGCTTAATGAAAAAGATTATCAAGAAGAGGAGATCCCAAACTACTTCAACAATGCTGAATCATCAACAAGAAAAGCTTCAGACACATCAGTAGAAGAGATCACATGTCTATGAGAAGTCAATCTACATCTGACGGAGCAAATCAAAATGCTGCAAATCAGTCAAGAAACTCAGATGGTAAAAATGATTGATGTCATGAATGATTCAAGAAAAGATAAACCAGAGAGAACATTGGCTATTAATGATAGAAGGAAAATAACAGAAAAGCTACAAGAAAAAGAATCAGAGATTCAAAGACTTACTGAGCATCACCATGAGATTACCAACTAGATTATTCTTATGAGTCAAGAAGCAAACAAATTAAATAATGAACTCATTGAAAGAATACAGATCATCGGTGAGCTAAGAGAAGAAAATGAGAAACTAAAGCATGAAGTCATAATTTAGAATCAACATAATGACTTGATCAAGAAAGCTGAAGATAGCAACAAAAGAATGGATGATTTCCTTGATGGTCAAAGAAGAGTCAACAACTACACAAGAATAGGTTACACTGACAATGGAGAGTCATCAAATCAATAACATCAAAAGAATGCTTATGCAACTCCAAAGACCAAGAATCTGTCATGAAATCATTGTGGAAAACTAGGCCACACCTCAAATGTTTGCAGAAACAAAATGAAAGGTATTCCTCAATCACAATCTACTTTCATTGATAATTGTTATAAATGTCAAAAGCAAGGATACAAGGCATATGAATGTAGATCCAAGGTGACAAATCTAAAGAAGGAAACCTATATGGAAAAGTATTGTCCTACTTGCAAAATGAATGGACATACATATCAGGAATGCTGGAAAAAGAATAAGAAGGCATGGACACCAAAAGAACCTGATAATGGCTACAAACCAACAAGAAAAGGTAACTCATATGTTTGGGACTATAACACATGGGTAAATTGCACAACATGTGGAAGGTATGGTCATATTGAAGCCAAATATATGAGAAAATTGACTAGAAGACCAAGAGGAGGGTTCAATCCTGGAATGGCATGTTTACATTGTCATAAAGTTGGACATGTGATAAAAGATTGCAAAGACCGACTGACAGAAACAAGTATTTATCCCAATGGAAATGACATTGATGACATCAAGAAGATGAGGAACAAGATGTGGGTAAAAGCCGCAAACACTGAAGGTTCTGGAACAAGAAATGCAAATGATGATGCCCCATCCAATGGATCTAGTGGCATCACCATTTCCAACTAAATTGCACAAGTATGGAACTGCATTATGAAAAGTTATATTATGCATCGGTTCTATTTACATATTGATCATATAGACAAATCAGAATTATTAAAGATGCAGTATATTTCCAGTTGTAAATATTATTGAAAAATAACCATCGGTTATTGGGTACAAATATGCATTGGTGAACACACACAAAAAAGTTAACACTACTTACCGGAATGTATCGGTCGTTACACAAAGGCCAAGTGGCTAAGTGTAAACCAACGAACATCGGTGATCCTTGAACTAACAAAAGTTGTCTTTACTACTTTACCGACAATCATCAATGAAGTCATCAAAGCTGCTAGCAACCCTGACACTTTATGCCTACACCAAAGATGTTATTTATGCCTCAACCGACGAACTCAGTCTTTGTATACCGAAGAGTTGGTGAGCATTAATGACAACTTAGGGCACAAAAGTTATAAAAGACCGATGACTAAACTCATTTTGCACCCACGATTTTTGAGAAACCAAGAGAGACCATCAGAGTGATTGAAGAGAAAAATCAAAGAGTGACTCCAGCAAGATTCTAAACACCACTCAGAGGAGTCACAAGAAGTTATAGAAATTCAGTAAGTACCTGCATTTGCCGACCACATTGTTTGATTTACAAAAAACCCTAAATTTCTGTAACACGATGGCATTAACTTCAAGAGTTGAAAAGATTAAGGAGGATAATAAGAAAACAATCAAGCTTATCAGTATAGGCACTTGTGTTAAATGAAAATACAAGTTGCACCCAGAAATAACATCACAACCTGATGATTCCGGAGCATTCTCCAGAATCCCGCCTAGGGTTTTACTGGTAGAAGATGTAAGGTCCTATATACACTGTAAGATCTCAGAATTGGGAGATCTAGACCTAGATAATGCACAAGCATCTAGAAGTGAAATGACTCATGAATGCATTACATTTTCCCAGAGTTTTCAAAATAGAATGGATAAAGATAGTTCTTAGCAGAATGCACAACTAGACTCTATGGCTTAATAAGCCAAAATGAATAACAAAGGATATTATTCATGTAGTAACTGGATATCCTACAACCAACAAACTGCAAGCTCACAAGCACCCATCTCTGAAGGAAGTAGAAAAGCTGACTGGTGCAAAATTAGATAAAAGAGCTCTCAAGGTCAACACTATCACCGACACAGAACTCATGTTTGGTGCATGTGTGGTAGGGTACAAAATATTCCAGGCAAGAAGAATGAATAGCATATCAGGCACTGCTATGAGCACAACATTCAAAATCATCAAACAAGGAAAGAAGATGGATCTTGCAGAGATCCTATTGAATCAACTTGAGGAGAACATGAACACCATAAGATGTTCAAGAACAAACACGTGTAAGTTTGGTTCCCTCATTATGTGCTTATTATTTTACTTTGAAGAATAATTTCCTTCCATAGGCAAATTAGCATGGGATACAAGCATACCTGTAACCATATAGATATGTGAGCATATAGAGTCTCTAGGAACAGACTTTGATGATATAATGAATGAGTATTTCAAAAGCATTAAGGAAATGTTGCAAGATAGAACAAGGATTCATGAAAGTTTGATAGAAGAACACAAAGAGGACATATGTTTTATGGTAGATACTGATTTAATGTATATCCAAGTAGTAGTACCTAGGAAGTCCTGGCTTTCACATTTAGAGTATGAAATTAAATCATGATAAGCCAATGAGTGCATCAAGGCACTATTGAACGTACCAATTGACAACAAACAAGCAAGATTTGGAACCTATAAGGAAGCCACACAAAAGATCAAGAAAGATCTTGTTGTCAAGAAGATTATAAACAAAAAGGATAAGATGGTCAAAAACTTAACCAAGAAACTTGCAGTTATAGAAGAAAGTGAAGAGGAAACAAAGGGTAAGGAGGAACAAACTGAAGAACAGTCACCTATTGGTGAAGAAGAGGAAAAGAATGACTCAGAGGGAACACATTCAGATTCTCCACCTCCTACACCCAAAAGAGAAATAATAATAGCTGCTTCAAGAACAAGAAGCCAGACTGCGAAAGAGTCAACTCCCTCACCATTACAGAAAGGAAAAGTGAGGATATACAAGAGAAAACCAGCCCCTCCAAAAGTAAGGCAGACCAAAGGGAGGAAGATGACTAGAATGCAAGAAGATCTAGAAGAATCAGCTATGGATGATTGTGATGTAGAAGTACAAAAGGAAAAATAACCTTTGGTGCCTACAACAATTGATAAAATATGCAAGAATATTTCAGAATCACAATCTATTTTTGATCCTAACATTAGGAAATGGTTAAAATTCAGTGCAGAGGATCAAAATAAGATTGAAGATGCAATAATTGCTAAAATGTGCAAACATTATTATGCTCCACTGGAATTCTCAAAATATGATGTTCCCAAAGAACTATCAGCAAGATTGTCAGCCAGATGGACATTTGCACTACATCAGGAAAAGGAAATAAGAGAAAGAATACTTGTAACTCTTATGCCTCCTGATACAAATAAGGAAGAAATTACTAAGATGATGAAGTATGAAAATGATTTCTCACCAAAAATGAGAGCATATGAATTTGTCAAGGGGAAGATAATTGATCTTGATCAGAATAGCATTAAGAAGTGGTGCAAGATACTCAAAAATCTCACTCAGGAAGCTAGCCCGGAGAAGGAACAAATCATCATTAACGATATACAAGATGGCTCATCTGTGGAATTGGATAGAGAAGAGAGTGATCCAAAATGCCCCAAACATACTGACATTGTAGATGAAGTATGGCTAGACACTACTCTACACAACAATCAAAGTGAGGATAGTCAGAATCCACCAAGTCCACTTCATATTGACTTGAGCAAAGAAGAAGAAGTTACCAAAGAAGATTTGAAAATAAAAGGTAACATAACTGATGATATCAATGATGAATCATGGTTAGATAACATTGTCAATGACAATACAGGAAAAGATCCTATAGAAGAAGTGCAAAAATATGAAGACATCAATACTGCATAGGGCAATACCGACGGTCAGGAAACAACTACTGACAATGCAGAAGTTAATACACAAACAAAAATGAATATGTTAATCGATGCTATTGATATTGAATCAAGTCAGGAGAAATCATTTAAGAAAGATGATGATCTACCCAAGGATATTGGTAATGATGAAAATAAAGATGCATCAAATATTCAAAAGGATACAGATACAGAAATGAAAGATGCAATCGACACTCAGCAAGAAGTGTCTACTAAAAAAGACAAAGGAGAAGATAACAAAATGGATGAAACATTGAGAAAGGATGAAGAGAAAGATAAGAGTGAAAAATTCAAATAGGATGAAAGCAAGGAAGAAAAGGAAGATAAATTTGTTGATACACCCAAGGCAAATGAGGAGATGTATTCACAAAACCAGTCGGTGGACTCAGAACAAAAACAACAAGATGCTTCATCTTCTCGACCCTCACCCACCAAATCAATCTAATCTCAAGGTTTACAAATGGTAGTACACCAATCTACCTCCTAGCCAAAGAATAAAAAGTAAAAGGCATTGAAGAAAGATATCTTGGCTATCACACTTGATGAGGTAATAGAAATACCCAAGTGGGATGTATCTACTTTAAATACTGAAACACTTCAAAAGTTTGGAGTGATGTGTCAAAGAAAGGCAATTCAAGAGAAAATGAGAAAGGCACATAGAGAAGCCCAAGCACTTGAATAGGAAAGGGATATTCTACAACAAATTGTTCCAGATGTCAAAATTGAAGATAACACAACAGTCATGGAATAAATAGCAGTTCTTAGTGACACCATCATAAATCAGAATGCAGATGCAAAGAAGGAAATGGAAGAACATGCAAAAATGAAGTATCAACATAAAATAATTGAGAAGATCAGCCAAGAAGTGGTAGAGAAAAAGGTAAAGCTATCTAAAATAGCAAGTGAATTAGACCCTATGATTGCTGAAGCTGTTACCTTAGTTCAGAAATTATGGACATTGGAGAATTTCACTAAAGAAAATAGTGAAAAGCTGTTGCAATTAGATTTAGATCTAACAAGTGCACTAAGTTTAACCTCTGACACAAACACTATTAAGCTACATCATGAAAAGATAATAGAGGTAAATAGATTGAGACAAGAAATATGGGATGCAGAGACTCAATTTAGAAATGAGGTTGCAGAGCTTTAAGCTCAAATTTTTCCAAACTTCACCACTTTGCAACAACATATTACAGATGCAATAAATTTAATCATGACCCTAGAGATGTCTATGGTAGACAACATATATGACATGCATGTGAGGATATCACTTGAGAATTTGGCTCTTGAGAATTTGAAGGAGAAATGGGAGAAAATGATGGAGGAAATCAAAGCCTCACACTCTCACATTTTTGAAAAGATGTAAGTACATTTGCCCTCATTATCAAAAAAGGAGGAAAGTATACATATGTACAATATAATTTAGTAGGGAAAAGGAGGAATGTATACATATGTACAAAATACATTGAGGATATGTATAATGTATGTACAATAAGATAAACATGTACATAAACTTACACTTACCGACATATGCATAGGGGAAGTCATTTCATGACTAAGGAAAAAGTATACACAGGTGTACATACTAATGCATCAAGTATATTTCACATATCATTTTTTGATACTAATGTCAAAGGGGGAGATTGATGACATTAAGTTTTTCCATTAATATACTTAAAGGGAAAAACATGATCAAGGTCATTGGTATAAGCATAACCGAAAGACAGTAAGCATACCTAACGAATAGTTCAAGTAAGGAACACTAACAGAGAAGAAAACTGATAGACTGACAGAGCAGTCTGACCATCAGAACCAACAGTCAGTTAAAGAACCCGCAAAAAGTGGATCTGATTTTACACGTCAGATAAAGCAATGTAATTCTATTTATAAAGTTTTTATTTGTTTTAAATCTTAACTTGAGGGTCAAGCAAGCTTATTGTAAAAATTTTAAAGCATCCTAATGGATCTAAAACATATCTAACTAAAGATGAAGGTCAAGTTGTAAACCTTGGATCTGGAGTTAATTTGAAAAGTGTGAATCAAGAATAGAGCTAGAAAATAGTATAAATAGATGTTCCATCATTTGTAATACAAGAGACTTGTAATAATTTGAAGAATGATAGTAGCTATGGAGAGCATATAAGTAGAAGAAGAGAATTCATGCAAAGTTCAGAAACAAATCACAACAGTTATCAAGAACACAGGAAGGCTACCGACGAGCAAAGATAAGGTATTACTCAATCACTCAAGGTGATTACATACATACATTATAAGCTATATAGGATATGTTATCAGAAATTAGAGATTGCATTCACTATCAGATCACCATTTATATTGTAGTTGCATTATATTAAGTGCATCACAACAGAAATACTTTTTTAGAAGGTGGAATTAACAGTTCTTTAACAAATCTCTTAACAGAGTGCACACCTAACGGTGTTTCTAAAGCTTCAAATGAAGTAGATCCTAATAGGTCTCCACTCTAATACTATTAACATGGTAGATCATCAGAAGTGATCATTTGTAAGCCTTTATTGGCTCCCTTCTTATCTGCAGATAGTGAATTTTTGTGGGTAGACACCCCCACCACAGTTTTTACTTCCTAATAGGAGTTTTCTGCGATATCATATAATGTGTTATGTGTTATTTGTTTTCATGAATGTTTCTTGAATGTTTATACATGCAAAGAACTTATAGTATGATCACACATACATAATCAAAGATGAATAGATAGATAGGTATATAAAAATATGATGACAAAAAGGTTAATGGGCCAATCACATAAAATGTTTTAGAGGTACTGATTCACCCCTCCCCTCTCAGTACATCATTCCAATAAATCCAACAGGAGGAGAATAAACAAATTAGAGACCACCTAGAAGCATTCAATATGTTGGTGGTTCAATTAGAGTCTATTGGTGTCAAGATAGATGAGGAGGATAAATTTTATATCTTATTTTGTCCTTTTCCCAATTCATGAGATTCTCTTGTTATGGCCATCAGTAGTACTTCTTGTAGACGTTCAAATTTGGTTAACACTTGCGGTGCCATTTTTTGTATTACGATTGAAACATTGTGTTGCACTCTAATTATTCTTCTATGTTAAAAATTGTTATCAAAACCTATCAAATAAATTCAAATTATTATCAAAACCTTTAAAATCAATTCAAAACCCTATCAAACCTATCAAAATCATTTCAAAATTTTTTCAATATCATCAAAATCATCTGAATGAATTCAAATCCTTTTCAATCATTATCAAAACCTGTCGAAATAACATCAAAATCAGTTCTTTGACTCATCAAAATCATTCAATTCGGTCAAAACCAACCAACTCTCCCTCTTTAGGGGTAAATAACCCTTAATTTATCTCTAACTTGAAGTCTTGATAAATAAATATGATTTATTTATCCCCTTTCCCTAACTCTCACAATTAATTAATTTCACATTAATTAATTGGATAGTTTCTTGATTTTGGAATTTTCTAAATTCCCTAAATCCTAATTATTAATTGGAGGGATTACATGAATTTTAAAATTAAAAAATTCCCTCCTTTTTCCACATGGGATCAATCCCTTCTAATTAGCCTTCATCTCCTATTTTCTATCCTCCACCTCCCCTTCCCATTTTCCCACTAATTTAGCTTATCCCTTTCCCTTCCAAATGCCCTTGATTTATGCATACCAAAATGCATCTCTTAAAATTTGTCATGATGTGTCATAATATGACATTTTCCAATTGAAACTCTTCAATTATGATATCTTCCCAATTGTTTATCAATTTGCTAATTTGGTGATTTGGATTCAAAATCCTATAAACTTTCTCCCTTTTCCTTCAATCTACTAACCATCATCTTTAGAATCTTCTTTCTTTCATAGATAAGTATGTTTATCATGGGAGTTACATCAACCTCATTGGAGAAGCAAGAAAGGAATTAGAGCAATGTTGAAAGGGAGTGTTTGTTAATCATTTCATGTTTATGCACTTTCATTTTAATAGATTTAATGTTAGGTTAGGATGCATTTTGTGTGCTTTTAGGGTTTGATGGTTACCTTAGCATGCATTATTACCCATTTTCCTACCTACATTTAGTGAACCCAATGTGAATCATGTAGAATTTGACTAATTTTATGTGCTTTCAGGGACTAGCAAATAGTTGCGAATTGGACATAAATCTTGCACACTTGACTACCCTTCCTGCAAAGTTGGACCCTTCTACTATGTATTTGGGACCAATGTTGCATAGTTGGACATAAGTATTGTGTAGTTAGTCACTAAAGCCGCACAATTGGGATGCTTGTTATCATTTCAGGGTTTAGGGTTTAGTTTTTATTTTGCATGCATTCTGATTTTAATATAAAGGTTTCAAATGGTTAACATGAGCCCTAACATGGAAAATGAACCTAAAATGAACACTCATATTTTATCTTTTATTTGGATTCTTAAAATGAACATTCACATTTCAATTGGGCTCATAAAATTGATAATCACATAGTTTAGGATTGCATGCAAATTTAATTCAATTTGAAAATTCAGATCAATCCTAATCTCAATCTAGCTTAATTAATCAAACCCTAGTTTTATCAATAAAACATGTTTAAGGATTATTTTTTTAAGATTTAGTTTTTTAAACTAGTTTCTAAAGCAATAAAATTTTCTATTTTAGGTTCTACAAAGTTGGCCTTCTATTATGCATAGTTGAACTCTTGTTATGCACAGTTGGCCCTCTATTTTGCACAATTGGGCTAAGTCTTGCGTAGTTGTCCTCTATTTTTGCATAGTTGGACTGTAGGATTGCATAGTTGGTTAGGTTTTTCCCTTTTGTAGCCCAATTTCAGATTCTTCATTTTCATCTTCAATTTTTGCTAATAGGATGGATATTTTGTTTTTACTGATCAGTTTGTGAAACTCCTTGGCAATCATAGAATGAAGATTACATGAAAACAACTACTAATGTATTTAACGAAGGATGTGTGATGAATTTTGGAAAGTGATCTTTTTGGTATGTTATGAATCAATTTTTGGTTGTCATTTCTGGAAACACATCTGGTATATTGATCAATTGGATTGAAGTTAAGTTTTGGTGATTTAGTTCTGGAATTGACTAAGTACAAAAGCAAAAATATAGAGTTGTTTTGGGTATCGAAGATCGAGATCAATGATTTATGACTTGAAAGATTAGAGGAAGATACTATGGGGTATGTATGACCTTCATCTAAGATCTATTTTGTTTTGGTGATGATTACAAAGAGTTAGAGAGATTTGAAGACAGGTGACAACATCAAAACATCAAAACAAAGCAGTTGAACAGTAGCAATGATTTGAGGAGTATGTCATGGAATCTTGGCATGCTAAGTTGGATTATGAATTGGATAATATATATTTTGGTTATGTAAGAGCACTGACTTTGTATTTTCTTTTTACATTATTAATTCTATGTTGTATTGAGAGACGACTATGTAATATTAATGAAGTGAGCCGACTTGGTAATAAGAAAGATATATATATGAAGACTTTTTTTGTAGAGAGAAGAGTATGATGTGGATAGGAGTATGATAAGAGATATATATGTGAATGGAAAAATATTGACAGAGATCATTTGAAGAGATATGACTGGAACTATATAAGCATTGAAGATGCTTGTTTTGTTCATTACTGAGAACACTTTGTAACATTAAGTTTTTTTGTAAGAGCTATAAGCTTAGTTGGCCCCTAAGAGGGTGTTGTATACCTTTAACATGGTTTTTATTCCTTTAACAAGGAAATGTACTATATAATATTCAGATCCTAACAGGGCTAGGTCTCCTAATAGGGACATTATACTTTAGTGCATTCTTGTGGGTACCATCCCCACCGGGGTTTCCTCGACAAAAAATAATGGTTTTATGAGTTTTGTGTTATTTTTTTATGTTATTTTTATTTCAACAAGCTTATGGTTTATGTGGAATTGGTTTAAAGTTTATTTTAATTGTTGTAGTACCAATTCACCCCCCTCTCAGTATTACTTAATCCTAACAATTGGTATCAGAGCTATTGGACCCTGGAGAGAAAGTATAATAGCTTAAGGGAGATCATAATGGATTCAGATAATTTGCAAGAGAACTTTGAAGCAACACTTTAAGACCTTGATAAAGAAAAATAAGAAAATGGTGACTTGAGATTCAAACTAAGGAGAGCAGAGGGATTCATTAAGAAACTAAGAGACCAACTTTAAATTTCCATAAATTAGAGACAAGATCTTGTGGTTCAAATAAAAGAAGATTCAGAAAATGATGATTCAAATCAGATAAAGAAACTTGGAAAAGAGAATGATACCTTGAAGCTTTAGAATGAAATAATGGCTAAAGAGATTCAACAAGAAAAATATGATAAAAACAAGATTGAAGAAACTTTTAAAAATACAAATGTTCTAATGGAACAAATGAAGAATGAGGCTGACCATTCAAGAACAAATATCTAGAATTGGAGAAATACAATTAGATCATAAAAGGTGAACTTGTTGAGATAAAGAAACACATTGAGAAACTTTACATGAGTAGTGACTTGATCAATGAACAAAGAGACAGACAAAAACTAAAAGAGATATGACTGGTATTGGCTTCAATGAAGCTAGATGTTCTAAGAATCAAGAAGAGAAACCTAATGCAAAGATTGATACATAGAAACCTACTCTTGAAAAACCTAAAGAACAGATCAAACCTTTTAGAGGTAGATGTTTTGGTTGTAACAAGTTTGGACACATGAAAGAGATTGCAGAGGTAATACCCCTTTTAAAACTTTTTCTAGTTATTGTTTTAACTGTAATGCATATGGGAACAAGAAAGAAGAATGCAGGAAACTCAATCAATATAGATGTAGATAAGATAATAGAGGAGAACCTACATTCAAACCCACATGTTATAAATGTAAAAACCTTGGACACATTGTGAAGTATTGTAAGCTACAAGTAAATCAGGACAAAAGTCCTCCTATATGCTAAAAATGTAACAATTCAAGTCATATAGTGAAGTTTTGCAGGTATAATAGAGTAAGTGACATAAGAGTACCACCTCCTATGAACACAAAGGATAATGACAATGATACTAGTATAAATCTTGCGGAATACAAAAGTGATTTTGATAATTGTTTCAAGAAAGAAGAAGATAAAATCAGTGGTAAGATATGGAAAATCAAAGAGACAAGTGAGATATTGGTTCAGGGAGAGATAGAAGATGCTACTGGATCTTTTCCTGATGATAATAAAGTAGAATTGGCCTGAATGGTAGATCATGGCCTTAGGGGGAGCATTGGATGAAGATATAAGAATATATCTTGCCCCTGATTATAAGGAGTGAGCTCTAGTGAGCTTAGGTACATTGTGTGCAGACATCATAGAACTTATATCTGAGAGAGAAACATCGGACAATGCATATTATATGATCGTAGGATTTGTAATTGACTAGATAGTATATGATGTTAAGTGTATTGGGTAATGTGAATTTTATACTTGGTGATGAATAAAGAAGATTTGAGATTCATATTTCTTTACCATATGAAGAGTAGCAACCTAAGGAGATCAGAGATCAAAGAGTGATGAACTATATGATAGCTATACTATGTGATCAATCTGATGCAAGGAGAGGCAAGGAGATGGGGCCAAAGGCTCTCCCAACTACGAAAACACCTTGCAGAACTAATGAGGAAGCCAAACAACACAGTGAGAGAAGAAACAACAGATATCCTTTATATTAACTTGATCAAAATCATTACATGTCAGGCTGTAAGGCATTCCTAGTTTTGGCCATATATACAATGAATTACAATAAGATCTTCATACAATAGAGATCATAGACCGTCAATCTCAATATCTGATCATTTTCTTTCTTTCTCTAAGAATGATCCCCTAAACTAAGAACATACAAAAGAATATATACAAGAGTCCACCAAAGAGGTCGACACTCAAATCCCTAAGAGAGACCCAAATTTAGGTCCACATAGATCCCAATGAGAGACCCCAATTCAATTCAGCAATGGAAATTAAATGAAGAAGTTGGCCAAAGATCCAAATCCTAAAATAAGCATCTCAGACAAAGCATGACCAAAAATCAGCAACCGTCGGTAAGAGCATACTTGAGCGATAGGAACCAAAACTCGAGTGTCAAAAGAGAAACCAGAGCAACATAAAACCCGTCGGTAATCATGAATGAGAAACATAATAAAAACATGCCCGAGCAATAGAACCCAAGCAACAGAGACAAGAATTACTGAGCGACAGAGACAAGCTTTATCAAGATACAGAGGCAAGCTTTACCGAGCATCAGAGCTTGAGTAGCAGAGTATTTCTCGAGAAACTTCCAAACAAAAAAAAACATATTTTTGGTTGAGAAGGATTTCCAGGGACCCAAGATACTCCTGTATCAGACACCTAGGGTTACAAGAAATGTTTCCCCAAATCATGTATCAAGTCCAACCTGAAATGAATCCAACTTATATTGAGAAATCCAAGATGAGTCCTCAATCAGTATGTTCTTCCACTTTAATAGGTATTCCATGTATTCCTTTCCTCTTGTGCTTCTTCCAAATCTTTGTTTCAAAATCCTTTCAACTTCCTCTATTCGCTTCTTAGGATAATCATATGGTACTGTTACTTCTTCATTAGGTTCATGATATTCATACAAGTCTGAAATATTGAATATAGGTGATATATCAATGTCATCAGGAAATTCAACTTCATAAGCATTTCCACTGTCAAATCTTCTCAGTATTTTGCAAGGACCAAGTTTCTTCATCTTCAATTTACCATATGTTCCAATAGGAAATATTCATTTCTTCAAATGAGCCATTACAGCATCACCAACTTCAAATGTTTTATGTCTTCTTGATCTTTTTGCACTATCTTTGTACTTCTTATTACTTTCTCCAACAATTTTTTTACATCTTCATGCAATGTCTTCATAAATTCTAAAAATTCTTCTTCTTCAGTACTTCTTTTATCTTCTCCAAAAATATCTCTCAAATCTAATATACCTCTGGGTTGTGTGCCATGAACAATCTCAAAAGGTGTCTTTCCAATACATTTATTCACTAAATTATTGTATGGAAATTCTGCTTGTGGCAACATCAAATCCCAATTACTTGGTGTGTCTCCAACTAAGCATTTCAAAAAATTACCCAAACTTGGTTTACAACCTTTGTTTGTCCATTATTCTGTGGATGAAATGTAGAACTAAACTTTAACTCAGTATCCAACTTATTCCAAAGTGTTCTCCATAAATAGCTAACAAACTTACTGTCTAGGTAAGAGATGATACTCCTCGGTAACCCATGCAATCTAAAAATCTCCTTAAAAAAAAGATCATCTATATGTACTGCGTCTGATGTTTTCTTACATGGTATGAAAAGTGTCATCTTAGAAACTCTATCCACAACAAAAAATATAGAATCATTACCTCTTTCTGTCCTAGGCAAGCCAAGAACAAAATCCATGCTGATATCACTCCAAAGTTTCTCAAAAATAGCTATCAATGTATACAAACTAGTATTCTGACTTACTCCTTTTGCAACTTGACAAAATCCACATCTTTTTACAAACTTCTAAACATCCTTTTACCACTAAGTCCAAAATTACCTCTCCTTCAGCAAAATCAATGTTTTATCAATAAAAAAATGTCTAGCCAATCCACTACTATGTTTCTCTTTTATCAAATTAGTTCTCATTGAACCTCTTGGTATGCACAACTGAATACCTTTGAAATACATATCTTCCTAAATGAAATAGTTTTCATACTTACTTTATTGTTTTGAATTAGGTGCTCTGCACACTCTCCACTACTCTAAAAAATCAGGATCACTTTCATACAAATTCTTCATGTCATCAAATCCAAGAACCTCAATTCTAATTTTAGTCAATAAAGAATTTCTTCTACTCAATGCATTAGCAAATCTATTAGAAAATCCACTCTTATGCTTGATCACAAATGCAAAGCTCTGCAAATACTCTACCCATTTCATATGTCTATGATTCAACTTATTTTGACTACCCAAATATTGTAAAGCCTTATGATCAGTATACAAAAAAAATTCATTTGACATCAAATTATGTCTCCACTTCTTCATAGCTTACACAATAGCGTAGAACTCCTGATCATAGAAAAAATATTTCCTTTTTGCATCATTCAACTTTTCACTAAAGAAAGCAATAGGTTTACCTTCTTGAGTTAACACAGCTCCAATTGCACTTCCACTTGCATAACATTCAACTTGAAAAGCCTTATTGAAATCAGGTAGGGCTAACACAGGTAATTCAACAACCTTCAACTTCAAAGATTCAAAACTCTTAAAAGCTCCATGTGTCCATTTGAATTCTCTTTTGTCTCCTCTGATTGTCTCAGTCATAACATTACAAATAGAACTGAAATATATGATAAAATTCCTGTAAAAACTTACCAATCCATGAAATGATCTTACCTTGGTGACATTTTCAGGTGTAGGCCAACTCAGTATAGATTCAACCTTCTCTGGATCCATCTTCAAACCATCAGATGAAATCACAAAACCCAAATACACAAGTTCTTCTTTCATGAAGGAACACTTCTTCAAATTTATCAACAACTTTTCTTCTTTCAATCTCTGCAACACTTGCCTTATATGCATCAAATTCTCTTCTCTAGTCTTATTGAACATCAAAATATCATCCAAATATGCAATCAAACACTTATTTAGGAATTTCTTTAGAACTTCATTCATTAACCTCATAAATGTATTTGGCGCATTAGTTAAACCAAAAGGCATAACCAACCACTCATACAAACCTTCCTTTGTCTTGAAAGAAGTCTTCCATTCATCTCCTTCCCTGATTCTGATATGATGATATCCACTTTTCAAATCAATTTTGGTAAAATATCTTCCTCCACTCAAACAATCCATTATGTCATCCATTCTTGGTATAGGAAACCTATATTTGATTGTGATCCTATTAATTTCTCTAGAATCAATGCACATTCACCATTCTTCTTAGGTGCCAATACAATAGGTACTGCACATGGACTCAAAATATCATGGATCAAACCTTTGTTAAAAAATTCATGAACTTGTCAGTTTAGCTCTTCATTTTTGGTAGGTGTTAACCAATTTTGTGCTTTGTTCAAAAAAATAGCTCCAGGAATCAGATCCATACAATGATTGATATCTCTCATTGGTGGCAAACCATCAGGTACATTATCTTAAATGATCTCCTTGTACTCAATGAGAAACTTCTTAACTTCTGTAGGAACTTCACTTTCGGTATCTTTACTCAGTTTGTTAGGAATCAAAGCATAACATATATCATTTCTTTTCAAATATTTAACAAACTGTCTACCTTCCATCAAACAAATGTTCATAGATGTACATACCTCACCAACAGATTATTCAACGAAAGGTAATAGAACTTTCTTCTTACCATCAACCCAAATAAAATATCTATTCAATCTTCCATGATGTATAGCATGTATATCATATTTCGAAGTTCTACCCAACAAAATATGACAACAATCCATAGGCATAATATCACACAACACCTTATCATAATACTCTCCAATTTTCAGATTCACAAAACAATGTTCACTCACCATTAATGTATGATCATCCTTGATCCATGAGATCTGATAGGGCTTTGTGTGCTTCATTCTTTCCAATTGAAAACTTGCAACCATTTCCTCAGATGCCAGATTCTCTGAGCTTCCACTGTCAGCAATCACTTTCCAAACTTTGTCTGCAACTCTACATCTAGTCTTGAACAAACTTTTCCCGATCGGATCTTTCTTTTCCTTTGCACTCCATAGTATCCTTTGGATCATGAAATTTCCTTCCTTTTTAGCTTAATTTGGTGACTCCTCTTGTACCAATGCATTTCTGCTACTACTACCTTTCTTTCTTGCATGTGTGCATTCAAAGGATTTATGTCCTTCTTCTCCACAATTGTAACAAGTTACTTGGAATCCTTTTCTGCTATAACCACCTCTAGAGTAATTACCTCTTCCTCGGTATGAATTTCCACCTTTCCATTTAGTCTTTCCCTTGTCTTGAGATGTGTTTAGAATTGAATTTTCTGGTTCAAATCTACTTTTCTCACCATGAGATCTACCTCTTCATCTAGGGAATCTACCTCCTCTACCTCTTTTTCTTTGTTCATATCTTCTAATCAACTTTTCCTTGGCTTTTAGGGAAAATTGGTATGCCTCCTCAATGTTGTCCATCTTGACCAAACTGAGCTCATCTTGTATAAAAATTCTCAAGCCATTCAGGTATCTTGCTAATCTTTCCACTTCATCTTCAACATGTCCAGATCTGATGTCCAATCTATGGAATTATTTAGTATAGTCTTTTACTGATTTGTATTTCTACTTCAAACTTTGCATTCATTGGATTAGGTTAATCTGATAATCACAAGGTAGAAACTTGCCTTTCAATTTGTTTACCATCTTATCCCATACCTTGATTTTGTCTTCACCTTTCTTCTTCTGATCCAATTGAAGATGTTCCCACCATAAGGATGCATGACCTTTCAACTTTGTGCTTGCAATCTTCACCTTCTTATCCTCTACCACATTCTCATATTCAAAATAATTTTCCATCTCAGTTATCTTGTCAATCAATTCATCAGAATCCAATTTTCCACTATACTCAGGAGGATTAAACTAAGGTGTGAATTTCATACTTGTTAAAGCTTGTAGGAATATCTCTTCTTCCTGATTCATCATAGGTGCAGGTGCAGATTCACCTTGAAACTCTTCAATTTCATCATCACTAACATCCTCAAGATGTATTCCTCCACGTTGGGCTATCTCAACAACTTCCAATATAGCATCCATCTGTCTAAGCATATCAGCTAGACTTGGATCTTCATTTCCTCTCCCACGAACCATCTTGAATCCCTCTACAATTGTAGGTCAGATCGCAATTTGCCACCCCACAACAATACCAAATAGGGTTAGGGTTTCAAGAAGGAACTTAGATCTCACCATGCTCTGATACCACATGATGCAAGGAGAGGAAAGGAGATGGGGCCAAAGGCTCTCCCAACTACCAAACCACCTTCCAGAACCAATGCGGAAGCCAAACAACACAATGAAAGAAGAAACAAAAGATATCCTTTATATTAACTTGATCAAAATCATTACATGCCGAGATGTAAGGCCTTTCCATTTTCAGCCATATATTCAATGAATTACAATAAGATCTTCATACAATAGAGATCACAGACCTTCGATCTCAATATCTGAACATTTTCTTTCTTGCTCTAAGAATGATCCCCTAAACTAAGAACATACAAAAGAATATATACAAGAGTCCACCAAAGAGGTTGGTGCTCAAATACCTAAGAGAGACCCAGATTTAGGTCCACACAGATCCCAATGAGAGACCCCAAATCAATTCATAAACAAAAATTAAATGAAGAAGTCGGCCAAAGATCCAAATCCAAAAATAAGCATCTTGGGCAAAGCATGACCAAAAATAAGCAATTTTTGGTAAGAGCATACCCAAGAAACATGAACCAAAACCTAACCATCAGAAGAGAAACCCAAGAAACAGAAAACCCATCGGTAAGAATGACCGAGAAACATATGACAAATATGCCCGAGCAATAGAACCCGAGAAACATAGACAAGCATTACTGAGTGACAGAGAAAAGCTTTAGCGAGCGACAAAGACAAGCTTTACCAAGTGATAGAGCCTGAGTAGGAGAGTATTTCCCAAGAAGCTTCCAAACAAAAACAAACATCTTTTTGGTTGAGCAGGATTTCCAGTGACTGAAGATGCTCCTGCATCACGATCGAAGTAGGAATTCAGAATTCAGCATGGTTAAGGTATTTACATCATTTACATCTACAGAAGCTATGGATGCACTTTTGATATATGATGTTTTAGATTGAACTAGATAGAAGTTTAAGAAACATCCTTTTAAGTCTTGTGAAGAAGACCCTGAAGGAGCATTTTCCTAGACACCACATGACATCTTTCATGTAGAATATATTAGGGCATACATTCATTGCAAGTATGATATACTGGGTATTGATGAGATTTCTATTGAAATGGAGTACATGACTGATAAAGGAAAAATGAAAGATGAGCTCAAAAATATAGATGAGTTAAACATTATGAAAATAATGGACTTATATGAATTCGACGAAGAGGAATGGTTTAAAATATTGCTGAGTAGAGTTCATGATCACTTTATCTAGATAGGTGAACAACCTATAATTTTTTTTAGTCAATTGATACATGAGATCATTAGATTGGATAATATTGGAGTCATCCCTATGGTAGAGAAGCACATAAATAAACAATTTGAAACCCTAACACACTAAAAATGGGATAGGCTAGCTATGACAATTAATGACATTTATCTATAGGATGTGAGATTGATTGCAATGATACTTGGATACAAATTTTACTACAGAAGTAGACCTAATTCAGTATCTATAGGAGTCATTATGATGGCTTACAAGATGGTGAAAGAAAACACTAAGTATAACCTATGTGAAGTATTGGCACAACAATTTTTTGAGAATGTTAAGTTGATAAAGAAAGATAAGTCAAAAACCTTCAGATTTGGTTCACTACTAGTCCATATGTACATTCACATTGAGCACAAGTTTCTAGGCATGCACCCTAGAGAATGAAGAGAAGGGATACCTACTGGTATTCATACTTCATAGAGTTACATAAGACATAACAACGCTTGGGTTGATGGAGAACTATTTGGCATGATTAAGATTATTTAGAGGCAGATGAAAGAAATATACAAGATTCCTGAAGACTTAGTTCAAAAGTACAAGGATATAATCTATTTCATGGTTGAAACCAATTGTGTATGCTTTGAGGCAGTTGTTCCAAGGAAGAAATGGTGTTACCCTATGGGTTATGAGGTTAGTTCAGAAGTCTTGAATATGAAGATTGAAAATGTTCTAGCATCTTAAGTAGATACATCTGAGGAGAGATGGGGCACTTATGAGGAAAAATCAGCTAAAGTAAGAGAAGAAAAGACCATAGGTTTGAGGAAAAGGAAAGTAGATAACATTATTGTTGAATGTGGTATTAAGGATGGATTGACTAAAGAAGAGTTGAAAGAAGAAAAGAAGAAGCTAGTAGAACGTTCTTCTAGATTGGAAAGTATTGCTACTGCAGACCTTCTACCTCCTAAAGTTGTGATGGTAGCTACTCTACCTCCTATAGTTATTGATGTAGCCACCCCTTCATCACCACAGAAGACCTTGCATGTAGTAAAGAGTTTTCCTTGAGTTAACACTAGATCCACCAAATTGGATTCACCCCCTAAAGAAAAGAGGACTGAGGGAGAAGATAAGAAAGCCAAAAGTGACAGACAAGTATGGAAACCAGACTTGAAGATGATTGAGAAGAGAGCTATTGAGAAAGGTAAGCTAGTTTCAATAAACAAGTACTATGACAGGTATGAGGAATTTGATAAGCTTAATATTGAAGATATTGTAGTAAATCACTTACTTGTTTGAAAAAGAAAAATCTACTAGAGATAGAGGGAAGTGTACCTAAAGAGTTGTATGGTAGACTAGAAATAAGAAAAAAACTAGCACATATTGAAGATGAGACTATTAGGAATCAAGAAGTTGACAATATGTTACCTGTAGTTTCTATGCAAGGGAAAGATATAATATTTGGTGAACTAAATCCTTTGTTGAGGATCAAGGAAAGATTAGTGAAGATTATGGAAAGAAAGTATGAAGAAGTTACAAAAGAGACTTAGAGAGAATTGGATAAGATACTAATAAATAATACTCTTGAGAATAATCCACCTCCTAAATCTACAATTCCTTCATCCTTAGGAATTGGAGAGAGTTCTAAAACAACTGAGGAAAGTGTTGAGAAGAGAAAAGATGATATGCAACCAGATTTCTATGTTTCTGGTGTGACTGTGAATCTTAACACTTCACCTGATGAGAAGGATCCATTTGAAGGAATAATTGACTATACAGTGGCTAAGGATGAAGAAAAGAGAGAGGAATAACATAAAGGAATAGAGCAGAAAGAAGAAGAAGAAAAAGTTGAAGTCAAAACTAAAATTGACACTAATTCTATCTTATTGTTGGCAAGAAAAGACAAATCTATTCATGTTGATGTTGATCACATGGATGAGGATGAATTGGTGAGTTTATCCTTCACCACACTCACTAAATAAAAAGAGATATATGAGAAGGAAAGTGATAAGAAGACTAAGGTAATGTCTAGAGAAATTGATACTGTAAACAAATTGCTTCAAGTACCTATTGTTTTCCAAAGCAAAGATGATGTAGAAAACTTGAAACTGGTACTTGATAATTTTGATGGTCACTATGAGACCCTAGTGAAGATTGTAGAAGGAAAGGCAGAGAAGAGCTACTTGGAGAAGAAGCTGATGGAATTTTTCTACTCTATTTTATGGGACTTGGGAATTCTGATATCTTTTATAGTAAAATCTAAAAGTTGTGTTGCACATGGTAGGATGCTATTTAGTCATTGCATAAACCCTATCAGACATGTTCAGAACATCGAAGAAATTATTTCAAAGGATAGGGAAACCTTGAATAGTATGATGGAAATTTGTGAGACCTCCTCACAATTTGTGATAGAAATGGATAGAGAAGTAACAATGATTTGGACAAACTGAATGTATTAGATATAGAGACAGGGAGAGTCATGACAAGGTTTAGTTTTTTGAAGATTCTAATCACTCCTAAGCTATCAATTCTTGAAATTAACTTATTTGACATGGAGAATACTTCAAAAGGATTGACAAACTCTATGCCCACAGAGTTGAAAGTAACATAGACTTCATCATATGCACTAAATGGACTAATTCACATTAGTCAACTATTGGTAGAATCATGGAATGCATCAATGAAGATCTTGGAAGATTCTCCTTCAAGATATTATAAAAATGGTGAGAAAGCACTAATTATATTATTTTTATGCACCTTTGTCATTTTTTTCAAAGGGGGAGAAGAGAGAAGAAAAATGAGTAAAGGAGAAGAAGAAAAGAGAAGAGACAATTTTTGTTTTTGTGTTGGAACACTTAGTCATTTTTCTGTTAAGTGTTTCCATCAATGCCAAAGGGAGAGATTGTTGAAAAGTGATATTTTTTGTATATATGAATCAATTTTTGGTTTTAATTTATAGAAACACATCTAGCATATTGATAGATTGGATTGAAGTTAAGTTTTGGTGATTCAGTTCTGGAATTGATTAAGTACATAAGCAAAAATACAAAGTTCTTTTGGGTATCAAAGATTGAGATTGATGAGTTATGAATTGTGAGATTAGAGGAAGATACTATGGGGTATGTATGAACTTAATCTAAGATTGGTTTGGTTTTGGTGATGATTATAGAGAGTTAGAGAGATTTGAAGATAGGCAACAACAACAAAACAATGAAATAGAGCATTTGAACAGTAGCGATGATTTGAGGAGTATGTCATGGACTCCTAACATGCTAAGTTGGATTATGAATTTGGATAATTTATATTTTGGTTATGTAAGAGCGCCGAATTTTTATTTTCTCTTTATATTATTAATTCTATTTTTCATTGAGAGTCGACTATGCAATATTAATTAAGTGAGCTGACTATGTAATATTAATGAAGTGAGCCGACTTGGTAATAAGAAAGATATATATATATATATATTAAGAAATTTTGTAGAGAGAAGAGTATGATGTGGATGTGAGTATGATAAGAGATATATATGCGAATGGTAGAAGATTGACAAAGATCATTTGAAGAGCTATGACTAGAACTATCTAAGCATTGCAGATGCTTGTTTTTCATTACTGAGAACACTTTGTAACAGAAAGTTTTGTTGTAAAAGATGTAAGCTTAGTTGGCCCCTAACAAGGTGTTGTATACCTTTAACAGGGTTTTTATTCCTTTAACAAGGAAATTTACTATGTAATATTTAGCTCCTAACAGGGCTAGTTCTCCTAACAGGGACATTATACTTTAGTGCATGCTTGAGGGTACCATCCCCACCGGGGTTTTCCCTTAGCTAGGGTTTCCTCGATAATAAATAATGGTGTTATGAGTTTTGTGTTATTTTTTTATGTTATTTTCATTTCAACAAGCTTATGGTTTATGTGGAACTGGTTTAAAGTTTATTTTAAGTGCTTTAATACTGATTCACCCCTCTCTTAGTATTACTTAATCCTAACAATGAAGACCTTGTGTTTTTGACAAAATATTTGTGCTTGTTTTTAGTAGTTAGAAAAACACTTCATTTGGTACATAAAATGAAAAATATCTACTTGAAGTGTTTGGTAAATTTTTTAAATCCCAAAAGGAAAGAATGGATGTATCCTCTCTTCTCACCTTTGTGAATCTTGGGTGTAAGAGAAATTCATTCTATCTTTTTTAGAGGGCCTCCCTTTGGATAATCCCATAAGGTTGGGTGAGAGGGAACAACCCAAGTGGTAACAAGTTAAAGCCAAGTCTCCATCCAAACCACTGTATAGATGTGTGGTTGTGACCAAAAGTCCAATGAATAGAGTGGATGCATGATATCTCTCCTCTAGAATCCTTGAGATACATAAAACCTTGGTTCTCAAGGCTGGGAGACTTCCTAAGAGATTTTATCATGACACCCTTTGAACTGGATGTCCCAAACTAAAAATCTTGTTCTAGTTTTCCAAAATCCTTCTAGTTGCTGGCATTAAAGGTTCGAGACCGAATAAAAAGCCCCACACTTTTGTGGTTCCTAGTAGAGATAGAAAATTCCTTTCGATGTGATGACCCTTGGAATTTGAAGTTTGGTGTGCCCAAGAAGTTAATGCCGTGGAGGGGAGCCAGTGCCACCAAAGTTATAAGCTATCCACTTTGAATAAGAACAAGTGGATTTTATCCAAGTGGGGATTCAACAAATACTTCCCTTCAAGCCTAGGTTGTGAAGTGTTTGTGCATCAAAATCATAAATAATTATTTCTATTTGATGTGTTTTGTGTGCCTTATAAATTTTTTTTCATTATTAAAAACCTCACTAAAGTATTTCAAAATCCTGTCAAAGCATTTTAAAGAATTTCAAAACCTTAACAAAACATTTTAAATAATTTCAAAACCTTGTCAAAGTATTTTAAAGTATTTCAAAACCTTTTCAAAGAATTTCAATCATTTCAAACCTTTTCCTAAACCTTTAAAAAATATGGATATTCAAA
The DNA here is from genome assembly GCA_018584345.1 of Thuja plicata. Classification (NCBI taxonomy): domain Eukaryota; kingdom Viridiplantae; phylum Streptophyta; class Pinopsida; order Cupressales; family Cupressaceae; genus Thuja; species Thuja plicata. The sequence continues at coordinate 3,669,767 of MU223174.1, read as the reverse complement.
AATGCCTTTAGATCTTGTTGCAATCTTAGGGTAGCCTTTTTATTTAGGTCTTGCATTTAACCTTCATATCCAATCATTATATTCTTGCATTACCCCTCATTTCATCATCCTTTTCCATAATGCATAATAGCTTTACCTTTGTCATTTAGCCTTTGCATTTCATTCCAAAATCATTGGCATACTTGCATAATTGAACCTTCATTATCAACCCTTATCAAGTCTTCATTGTAATTTATTTCCCTTTTCATTAATCCCCTCATTTTGCATTTAGAACCTTTTCAAAAACTTTTTAAACTCCCAAAAAAATCAAGTCTTAGAGTTTCACCTTATGTTATTGAAATATAGATCTTGACTTTGTTTCAAATAGTATCTTTTGTCCTTTTTATCATTTGGTCAACATGCAATCTTGTCACGATGGATTTGAATTGATTATTTTTATTTTCATTATGTCCTTTTGGTCCTTGAAAGTCAAGATCCTAATTCAATTTCTTTAGGTCCCACTCTTAGGTTTTCATTTCTAACATTTTTCCAAAGTTCAAAAACTCCAAAAGCATAGTTTCATTATCATCCTTAATCTTGCATTTTCCAAATTCCAAAAAATCCAAAACGTGCATTTTTCATGTTTCCCCATACCTTTAGGTGCATTTAGTCATCATGTCAATTGTAAAAATATATCAAGCTTCCAAAAGACAACAAGGTTCATATTAAACCATGTTAACCTCAAGTGAAGACACACAAGCACCTTTTGGCCCAAGAGAAGGAGTACCTTTGCAATCATGAGGTTTTAACCCAAATATCACATACCCTTCAAGAGAGGATACCCAAACACTCCTTGACCCAAGACAAAGGACACTTTCATACCCAAAAGACAATGTCAACACACAAACACTTGTTTAACCAAGACAAATGGAAGGATTTAATCCAATCACAGGATACCCTACAAACAAACCAAGTTTTGACATGATTAAATGGGGACCTCCACCACAATTTAAACCAATCTTTGTACCCATGAAACCAAGATGTGGTAGTGTTTCACCAACACCTCAAGAAGAAAATACTGTGACATTTGAATTTAATGAACCAAGTCAAGGTTCATTTAAAAAAGAATCATCCTAAAAATGGAACCAATGTACCATCATGGATTTAGACATAATTCACCATCACTATTTACAAAAGAACCAAATGACCCATTGGATAATTCTTCAGATTCAAACTCATCAAAATCAATTCACCTTTTCGTCATGGACTTACCCAAGGAATAAATTGAAGAACCACTCAAAGACAAGAAGCTTAAAAAAACCTTGGAATATATTATGACCAAATATGCGAAAATATACTTCAAGATTTTAAAGAAAATGAATCTTGAGTTATTATTGGAAGATCCATATTTTTGAAATAAAGTGCAATTCACTTTGGACGAAAGCCAACCAAAATTGACTTTAGAGAAAGAAAATGGGAATTTTTTTTGGACCAATCAAGGGTAATGAAAAAAATACCACAAAAGGAATTAACTATTGAAATTCCTCAAAAGAATAAATTTGAACAAGTCAATAACCCCTTGTTTGATACGATATCTCCACTCCCTAAAGAAATAATTGATGTTAACAAGACTTCCAGTGTTAATCTAGAAAGGACACTAAGGATTATTTTCAAATAACACATATCAGAAAGTCAACAAGAAACATCAAAAGATGTATTTACACTTTCTAGGAGAATTCCAAATATACCCCCTTTGGAATAAAGAAAGAATACACAAAAAAGTGGCACATTATTGCTAACTTATCCAACAATGAAAGAAAGGACTTCAACCATTATACCACCTAAGGGACTGAGTGAAAATGTATCAAGGGTATATATTCCTAGACCAATGGATGTATCATGTGTGGCTACAACATAAACTAATCCAAATACGAAGAGTATCATTAATATTTCACCAATACCACCAAAAGTTGCACAACAAACACATGTGAACCTGGTATCTTAAGAGAAGCACTCTAAATCACGTAAGCATAAGCATCAAAGTATTGGTAGCATAATCGTACCATTGCAATATAAAAAAGCATCAAAATCAGAGAAACATGTTCCAAGAATGCAACAATATCAAATGGGACAAGGATCTCAACCAACTTTTCAACATGTTCAATACCCACCAAAAGTACAACATATGTACCAACAACTATCTTAATAGAAACAATTATCACAATATCAACAATTGCCTCCACCAAAAAAACAATTTACTTATCCACAAACTCAACAAGTGGTGGAACCTCAACAATATTCTGGACAATAAATGACACAATCACTTCAACAATTTCCATGATATCAAAAAATATAATCAATCCAACATTAGAATTCCGCCATGATACCACTAGAAGATATTTCTCTAGAATCATCAGAGTCAGATACTCCTAGATTATCACATTTAAATCAATATGAATATTTCCCAATAAAGGGAATAATTTACAAACAAAGAGGACACCCTGGAATGACTGATACATTCGTAAAGCCATCACCTAGTGATGAAATGGACCAAAAAATTAGAGAATTGAGAAGATAGGTTGAGGCTTTACAATACAAAGAAAATAAGATAACATATATAGAGAAAGGATTATGTCTAAAAATATTTGATAAAACTTTGTATTTTCCTCATTTTCCAAGGATCTTTGAGGTACCAAAGTTTGAAAAATATAGAGGGAAAGGTAATCCTGAAGATCATATCAGAGAATTCTACAATGATTACATAGAACTAACATATGATGACACATATATCATGCAGATTGTTCCTTGAAGTATCAGTGGGAAAGTTATGAAATGACTCAAAGTTAACAAGAAACATAAAATGATGGAGGGAACTGGCTGAAAAGTTTATTTCTCACTTTGCTTTCAATATTACAAATGAGATCACTTTGTCCAACGTATGTTCCATGAAGAAAAAGGTTGGAGAACCATTTATGAAATTATTATTATGATGAAGAAATATTGTCAGAAATGCCCATTTGACATCAAGAAGAGATTTTTACTTTTCCTTATTTCTCTCTGCTCATCCTGACGATGGATCACAAAGTATGATCCGAAATGTTGATGCTAAAAAACATACATAATCAAAGCCAAAAATTCATCTCTAAATCAATGGATTGTGGAAATCGGATCGATTTAATCAAGAAGAGAAACAAGGGAACTTATTTATTAAAATTATTATATCATAAATGATGTATGAGCTCAAGATTAAAAGTCCAAGTATGATTGAAAAGATCATAAAAAAGGGAAAAAAAAATTGGAAGGAGGGAGAACTGAGAGGTGGGGTGAATCAGTGTTCTACAAGCTTTAAATTTAACATTCAAATTCAAAAACCACTTATTGCATGAAAAGAAAAGTAAAGTAAAGTGCAAGAACATAAAGCATATGAGCATCAAACCATAATACATGGATTTTTTTATCATGGAATCCCTGTTAGGGGAAAAAAATGGTGGGGATAGAACCCACAAGAGTATACTCTGCAAAAATATTGTCTTACAATGATTAAGGAATGCGCTTGCATTTAGGAACACTTCCTAGAGCTCAGTTCTCAATTAGAATAAGATAGGGCTACAACTCATAGAAGAAGGTTCATTTACTTACAAGATCAAACTGATGATCAAGAAGTATTGAAATTATAGAATAACATCTACTAATGCCTAGTTATAGTTCTATATAAGAAAAAAACACACCTGATACACTTTTTCTTTGACTGCCCTATAATTCTATTCTTTGTTAATCAGATTATAAGATCTCAAAAACCCACATAAAAACCTTCACATAACACCTTGCACACTTATTATATGCATCAAATCTATTCTCTAATATCTTTTGCACTTTTCCAAACCCTAATCCTTTGATCTTATAGGTCCACAACCAAAAATTTGATCTCATAATGTTGGATCACTTTGGACATAAAAAATTATACACAATCCTCCATACATTTTGACTCCATCATTAGAAAATAAAATTAAGTTCCAAAAACAATTTACCACGTCTGTAACAAGATTTTTCCACCGTGTCGGTTGTTCTAACTATAGAAATAAAAAATTGATATATAGATTTGTCTATCTGTCACACAATATATCATTGTACCTTCAAACTATGGAATTAGAATATACATACATCCAAAATAATTCATCTATGTCTGTGACTAAAGATATGAAAATGGAAGAGTTCACTGGACCTTTTACTGTATACTAGCAGAACACCCTATTCTTCATTTTCATACTTAGCCAAATTATCAATCTGACTTCCAGTCTGATCTCCAATTGTAATTCACACATGAAATTAGAGTTTAGTTTCCATAAATGAAAATATCCAACCATCCATGCAGTGTCTATTTCCACCAAAAATATTGAAAATTCTCTTGTACAAAAAGGAATAATCAAAGCCAATAAGGAGAATAACAACACAAAAACTTCAAATGAGAAAGAAAAATTATGGCCCCCTAATAAGAATGTTACAAATTATTGTGTCATTGACACATGAATGATTAATAGAATGTATGCAAAAATAAATGTGAAAGGATCAAACACTTCAAATACACAAATAATAAATCAAGCACTGCCATAAGTGCAAGAGATAAATACCATCCAATAGACTCAATGAAGTTGACCTCCAAGAGCTAAAGATGCACCTCCCAGACAATATACACCATTAGGAGAACCTATTGAATATATTTTGCAACAATTACTCCAGTTAAATTTCACTTGATTAATCTGACATCAAAGAGGAACTAGAAGTCAAACCCCCATGGTGGGACAATAATCAATACTATGACTCTCATCAGACCAAAGGTCATAAGACTTACTCTTGCTATCAATTGAAACATTTGGTGCAAGACTTAATTGATCAAGGAGTAATTGAATTAGAACCTCCTGTAGGTTCCTCTAATACTGATCACACTATTTTATGATCATGGGAAGAGGAAGGCCTCTAGATCAAATTAAAATTTCAAAGGTAATGTGAATTATAATCAAACTTATCATGATTATACCATAAATTATATCCAAATGTCATATGTCCATGTGTCCACTATAACCATAAAAGATAAAGATCCATGATGTGTAGTTACTACCTATTGAAACAAGACTACTGTTCAAAGAGCTCCTCCTCATCCCAAGGTCCCTACTAAATATAATCTTGTTGACTAGCTTGGAGAAAAACCAACACAAATCTCTATCCTTGAACTATTGTGTATGTCCCCTCAGCACAAAGAAGTCCTAGATGAATATTTGAAGGAGTCTACTATGCCTGATGACATTAATGTTAACCTATTTCAAGCCATGATAGGGTACTTTTATGTCTCATAGAATGTTACCTTTTCACCAAATGATGTCCCTCGAGACATACTGGTACAACCAAGGTTGGAGGGAACTCAATGATATTTTTTCCAATCCTTGCAAAAAGAGTCACACAATAGAAAAAACATAGATTATGGAGAGGTATGCAAGATCATCTTTATTGTTATCATCCAAAAATCATATATAATGGATCTGTAAAATGCGGTCTTACATTCCAGGCATACATACCTGATTACAAATAGAAATCCTTACAATCCTCCTAGCTTCAATATACAACCAGATAATCTTATGAGATCTCCCATAAGGAACAATTAAATTAGATTATAAAGCCTTCACAAGCATCAGGTCGACCTAGAGAGATTACATTTCCCAATGAGAATAAAATGTATTATAAAATATAGGTCAAGACCCAAATCATAAGGATCTACCTAAAATTTTAAAAAAATGAATTTGGATCACTCAAGTAGGTCATCCACAAATGTAACAACTTTGATAAATGAGCCGTGAAGGTTTTCCGATTGGGAAAAATCCTTCGTGAGATCGAAAAGCACAAATTGGTTGTTAAATATGAAGAACATTTAAGACCTGCCAAGAATCTGCAAGATCTCATACGTGAAGTAACCAAATGAGATGTGAACTTAGAAGAAGGTTAAAAATGATGCAATGAACACATTGTAAGGTGTACAACTACAAAAGATCCAAACAGAAGGAATGCTGAAAGAAACTCAGCAATAGACAAACTGGAAAACAACAAATAAAATATTTTTGGTTGATTCAAGATTTCCCAGATCCCAAGATGTTCCTACATCAAACACCTGAGGTTATTTTAAAAGTGAGTCTCTCACTTTTTTGGTACTAAAGGAAAATCAAGATGGTCAACCTTAGTCTGAGAAATCCATGAAGAATCCTCAACTAGTTTGTCTCTCCACTTTACAAGATATTCTCAGTACTGCATGCCTCTGGTACTTTTTCTAATTATGTTATCCAAAATATTTTTCTATTTCCTCTATCTGCTTCTTAGAATACTCCTCAAAAATTAAATCATCCCTTTCATAAAAATATTATTCATGATATTCATAAAGATTTGTAATATTAAATATAGGTGATATATCCATGTCTTTTGATAACTTCACTTCATATACATTTCTTGAATCAAATTTCCTCAAGATTTTACATGATCCAAACTTCCTCATCTTCAAATTTTTATATGTTCCAAATGGAAATCTACCCTTCTTTGAATTAAGAATTAATTATTCTCCCACTAAAAATTCCTTAGGTCTCCTTTCCATATCATCTCTCTCCTTATACTTTTGGTTCATATCTTCCAAATGTTGTTTGACTTGATTATGAAATCCATTCTCGTGTTCTACAAATTCTTCTACTTCTGAACTCCTTTTTACTTCATGAACGATATCCCTAAATTCTGATACTCCCTTAGGATTCATTCCAGTAACTATCTCAAATGGTGTCATCCCTATACTCTTATTAACTAAATCATTATATAAAAAATCTTCTTGTGCGAGAAATAAATCCCAATTCCCCTCTTCTCTCCAACCAAACATCTGAGTAAATTACCCAAACTTCTATTCAATACCTCTATTTTTCCATAAACATGCGGATGCAATGTAGAACTAAAATTTAATTCAGTATTCATATTCTTCCAAAGTGTCCTCCAAAAATAGCCAACAAACTTGCTATCTCTGTCTGAAACTATGCTCTTAGGTAATCCATGCAATCTCACAACTTCTATGAAAAAAAAATATGCTACATTTATGACATATTTTATCCTCTTACAAGGTATGAAATGATCCATCTTTGAAAATTTTTTAATTACCACAAATATAGTGTTGGTGTAATTAAATATTCCTAATTACATTTTACTCAAGCTTACTTAGGATAATGCATTTATATATTAGTTGTCATGTGGACATAGGAGTTTGTATAATTTTAGCACATGGTGTAGGAGAAATTCCACTTTAGATGGTGATATTTTTATCTCATTCCACTTTATGTGTGAGATCCACCTTTAGTGCTCTTATCACATTATTATCCTCTCATTGTTGCACATGTTTGCACAAACTTCATTATACAATAGAGGATTATCCACCTTTAGTGGACACGTGATTCCACCTAGTGTGTTTGATAGCTTATCATCTCCTTATCATGTATTCTTATTGTATTCCCTATATATTTAGGCAGTCCTACATTATATTTATCTATTATCATTAGATTATTGATCATCATTGAATCCAGTCAATTGAGGATCATATCCTTTTTTCTCTCTTATTTGTGATATCTATTGAGCTTCTAGATCTTGGCATATTCTTGTTGGAAAGTGATCAATTTTGTGTAAAGTGATTCACTTTTTGGTTGTCATTTATGGCAACACATCTGGTTTACAGATCAATTCCTATAAAGTTAAGTTTTGCTAACTTAGAAATCGACTAAGTACAAAAGCAGAGATACATACGTATTTTGGGTATCGAAGATCAAGATTGATGATATATGACATGTGAGCTTAGAGGAAGACAATATGGGGTATGTGTGACCTCCACCTAAGATTGATTTTGTTTTGGTAATTTTTGTAGCGAGTTAGAGAGAATTGAAGACAGACAGACTGCAACAGAATAGTGATACAGAGCATTTGGACAGTAGTGATGATTAAGGGAGTATGATGTGGACTCCTAGAAATTGGAGTTGGATTATGGTTTATGATAACCTATACTTTGAATATGTAAGAATGATGACTATGTATTTTATATTTACTTTATTAAATGTATTTTTTATTGAAAGCCAACTATGTAATATTTGCATTAAGAGCTGACTTGGTGAAAGAGAAAGATATATATGTAAGATATTTTTGTGGAAGTAGAAGTAAGAGAAGGATTGATGAGATAATATAGATGTGAATGATAGAGTAGAGGATGAAAAAGATCATTGATGAGATATAAATAGGAACTATCTAAGCATTAGAGATTCTTGTTATTGTTCTTTACTAAGAACATTTTGTAACAAAATTTTATTTTAGAGTTGTATGCTCAGTTGGACCCTAACAGGGTGTTTTATGCCTTTAACAGGGTTGTAATTCCTTTAACAAGGAAATGTACTATGTAACATTTAGCTGCTGACATGGCTATGTCTCCTAATAGGGACATTATGCTTTAGTGCATGCTTGTGGGTATCATCCCCACCAGGGTTTTCCCTTGGCCAGGGTTTCCTTGACAACAAATAATGGTGTTATGAGTTCTATGTTATTTTCTTATGTTCTTTTCATTTCTATAAGCTTATGGTTAATGTTTAATTGGTTGAAGAATTTAATTAAGTTTAGTAAAACTGATTCACCCCCCCCTCTCAGTATTATCCAATCCTAACAATTGGTATTAGAGCTTTTGGCCCTTGGAGAGAAAGTTTAATAACTTAAGGGAGATCAAAATGGATTTGGATAGTTTGCAAGAAAACTTTGATGCTGCACTTGAAGACCTTGACAAAGCAAAAGTAGAGAATGGAGAATTGAGATTCAACATTCGAAGAGCTAAAAAATTTATAAAGACACTCAAGGAACAGCTTGAACTTTCCAGAAGTCAAAGAAAAGATCTTATAGTTTAGATAAAAGAGGATTCAGACAAAGATAATTCAGATTAGATATGTAACGCCCCGCCAGGGAACCCAAGAGAGATTAACCTAGAACATGTCACTATGTGTGCTGAATAATTTTTTTTTAAAGTTAACATAAAGAAACATACAGTCATGCGGAAGCGATTACCATTTATACACATGTCTTACACTCACATAGATTACACGACTCAAGGGTCCCATGACGTTGAATTACTTTAAGAAAAATACAACTAACAACATAACAAAAGATTCCATCTGATTAAACATATCAAATACAACTTACATAACCATAATTACAATCCTCATGGATAACCATGAAACTACTATAAACTCACATCCACTGCACATGTCGCAGGGTATGTAGTAATCACACTAAACCACTTACTATTACAATTTTTAGATTAGGTATCACATGCGATACACTAATACAAGATTACAATAATCAAATACATGAATAATGATGAAGGTACATCAAGAGCTCATCCACAAAGAACCATCAAGCACCTGGTACAAGGACGTCGAATCTCAATGGATAAAGAATCACTACCACCCGTCTGTGTGGAACCACAAAGATCCACCCCACCGTGCTGAGGAGATAACAATAGATCCCAATCGGATATCCAAAACCAACAAGGCATAACCACTAAGCAAGGGACCCTGATAGCTCTCTAATCCGGTGTACTAATCATCATAAAAGGTAAGACTCACTAATCCAGAGGTAACTGACAACGTAGGAAATCTAGCATGTGTATAGGAAGGTGTCATCATGTAGGTCTACCCTTAAGTTCATCCCAGATAATCACAACGGATTTCGGCACCTAAGTGACCATACACGGAGCTGATGTCCTCTCATACTGACAAGGCACACTAACTATGTCAGATACCTCGTAGGGAAACTAACATCTTCTCCAAACCATCTTAGCCTATACTAGCACTCAAGCATGGGTGAGGGAACATCTTATTAATAGATTTTAATCTCTCAAATATGTCTTTAATTATCACTTATTAAGAAACTCTACAATAAGCAACCCCAGTATTATCTTACGGACACGGAACTTATTGCAAGCCACCTCCTACTACACATCTAGGTAACCTACCCTAGGCTCAGAAATCCCAACAGATCTAGCATAGGTCACAACCCTAGTGTAATTCCAAATCGGTATCCCATACAACAGGAACGATCACACATAGGTACACTCATAGGTACATAATCGAAAGGGTCTTCATGGTCAGTTTAGGGAAATAGCATAAAACACACACGCCATAAAGTAACAGAAACATAAATTACACCCCCCAGCCTCTATACACATCCTAGGTCATCTAATGCCCCCAACAGTAACACATACAAGCACCAGAGAAACACACACATGCATAGAAAACAAGACGTCTTCAAAGACTGAAAAATGAACATAAGTAGATATACATTTTCATCTAATTAAAACCCTCCACATATGTAAAGCAAATCCACTTTAACCCTTAATAGCTCCAGATTAACAATAACCACTTTAAATAATCAACCACTTTCATTAGAAAATCATATTAAACTATTAGTTATAATTAATAATTAATATATTAATGTT
>MU223174.1:3626062-3638511 GCA_018584345.1 Thuja plicata | reverse complement strand
GTTAGGGTCTGTGAGTGACCTTAAGGGACTCAAGAGTGAGTCTAGAGGATCTAGAAATGGTTTGGATCCAAGGTGAGATTCCTAGGGAAGAATAGGAGTCTAGGAGAGTGAGGTGACCTCCCCATCACCAGGTCTCCTAAAAGGGACACTATACTTTAGTGCATGCTTGTGGGTATCATCCCCACCAGGGTTTTCCCTTGGCCAGGGTTTCCTCGACAACAAATAATGGTGTTATGAGTTCTGTGTTATTTTCTTATGTTCTTTTCATTTCTGCAAGCTTATGGTTAATGTTTAATTGGTTGAAGAATTTAGTTAAGTTCAGTAATACTGATTCACCCCCCTCTTAGTATTATCCAATCCTAACAATTCTTTCTTTACCTTAGGACAATTATTACATGTTATTAGATCCATAAGGGTGTTCATTGCATAGCCATTGGAGAGATTTTTGCTTCAATTTTTGGAGGACCATGATTTAGATCCGTGGTACCAACAATTTTTGGGAGTGTCTACAACAATATATGACCTCTCCATTGCATCTAGGAGGCCATTCTGGTGAATTTTGACTATAAATTTGTCTATATTGAGAAAATGTCAAATTAGAGGAAATTTTTTTTTGCAAACTGAGCCGTCCGAGCTGATTTGAAATTCAATAGTACGGATCCAATTTTTTTTTAGAAAAGTTGAGAAAGTATTTTTTCTCCGGATCTAAATTTATTTTTTGGTCTATATTTTTTTCTACGAAATTGTAAAGTTTTGTCAGGGATCCTTGCCCCTGTATTTGTTGGATCTTTATCTACAAGAAACACATAGTGTTCAGATCTATCACATCTAAGGGTTTCATTGTTTACATATCCAATGGGTGTATTTTCATATAAGAGGGGAAATAATCATCCCCATAATTAATTTGGGATTAAACCCTTAGTACATCCCAAGTGCATCTCTCTCCTCGCCCATAACTTATTTCTCACCATGACCACATCCCCCGCCTGCAGCTCATTTCTTAGCTACGTCCACCACCAAGCCACGACCTCCAACCGACCTTCTCCCCTGCCACTAATCCACGCGTGCCAGATGATCCATGCAATACACTAAGATACACATGGATGCTACAAATATAGATCTAGATCACACAACCAAGTGTTTCCTATGCTCACCCGAGATCTGCCACTTGCGACCGAACAAACACATGCCCCCAGCGATACGTGGTAGTAGTTTATTAGCAGCATAATTTTTTAAATAACACATTTTTTTTCAAATGAAAGTTTTGATAGGTTTAAATTTGACTCCCGTCTAGATGTCAAAATATAGTTTTTGGTTTTTCTTATACGGTCAATTGACTATCAATTTTAAACTAATGGTCGCGTCATTATTTTGGTATGTTAAATTTGATAGCTTTTTAGACGTCGTTTGTAGTTGATATTGAACTGCTAGGATACCAATTTGGATGTCATATTCAATCTTTTATTTTGGCTGACATCATCAGGATTTGAAAATTTGGACCCCTCACCATTTGTATTTTCAGATTTGCAGTCTGACTTTGGGTGGCCATAGCTTGTTCATATAGACTCCTTTTTGAGTGCAATTTTTTTTTATTTTAGGTAGAATCTCCTACTTTTTTTTAGCGGTGGTGTTAGTTTCTGGTTTTGGTGGATGAAGTTTTTAGAAATAATAGTTTTTGGTGACTATACCTATCCACTCCTCATTTTTTCAACTTTAGAGGCTTCGTTTAGGCTCATACAGACACATTTTCAGGTTCCATTTTTTTGAAAGTGTATAATTTTTTGTCTAATTTTCAGATTTGCTATCAGATTGTAGCCTTTTTTACGCAAAAATATCACTTTCAGATCTAGGTTCTTTTTTGGCCATTTATGATCATTGTAATGATAGGATTTCTATTTAATTTTTAGCAATATTGATTTGAGTCTTATTTGGCCTCATCAAGGCATTTTTAAACATCAAAATTAGATGTCCACTTTGGCCCATTTTGGCAAGTGGAAATTGTACACACACTATATATAAAGTGCCATAATCATGATTTTTTTTTTGCGAGGGGGGGGAGAGGGGAGTTCTTTGATTGATTGAATTTTGGGGGGTGTCTTTTTTTCTTATGTCTCTTTGTCTCATGTGCTCTTTTTTTTTTGTATAATGGGTTCACCTAAATTTCCATAGTTAACTTGACATAACTATGCAAAATGGAAAGATAAAGTATGGAGCATGTTAATGATTACAGGTTTGAATCATTATGTGGATGGTACAATTAAAGAACCTACTGGTCCCAAGTACAAGTTCTTCAGAGGAATTAATTCTTCACTCGGGTTCCACACATCATATGGGCGGTTTGAAGGTGCAATTTTCTTTATTGGAGCCATCTAAGGCACCTCACATCTTTATAGGGGATGATACCCAAGTGGAAGTTGAAGGGAAATGACAAGTTGATATGGAAAATTAAGAATTCAAGGATTTTCTCTATGTTCCTAAACTTAGCACCAATCTCCTTTCAATTTACCAAATCACTCACTATGGAGGTGGAAATAAAGTTGAGTTCCTTCCTGATTTAGTTATGGTGTGAAATATTAAGGATGATTCATTGGTTGCAGTGGGTAAATCTAATCATGACACAAGGCTTTATTTTTTTCCCACTTTGTGCCTCAATCTCCTTCACATACATTTTTGACACATACAGATTAACAAAGGAATATGGCATGAGTAGTATGAACATTTTGATTTCCGCTATCTTTAGAAACTTAGCTCAAAACATATGGTCAAAGGTCTACCCACAATCAAATTTTATAAGGGTGAATGTTCAACTTGTTCAATGGATGTGCATCTAGAATATAATTTTTACAAAGGGAAGTCTTGGAGAGCATCAATTGTTCTTGAGTTAGTTCACAATGATGTAGCAGGCCCCTTTCAAGTAATATAATTCAACAAGGCTTGGTGCGTCCTCACTTTAATTAATGATTTTTTGCACTACACATGGGCCTAATTTATTGGTCACAAGAATGAAGTGTTTGATAAATTTATCACCTAAAAGTCTCATGTTGAAAAGAAACTAGGTAAAGCCATCAAGGTTCTACGAACAAATAATGGAAGGGAATATGTGAAATCAAGACTTATGGACTTTTGTGAACTATAATAATATTCTTGGTAGAAGCTATAAGTTGTGCCAATCACATCCTAAATAGATATCCTCATAAAGCCTTAGATGAAATAACTCCTTTTGAGGCTTGGTGTGGAAGAAAACCAATTGTGAAACACTTCAGAATATTTAGTTGTCCAGCACATGCACACATATCTTCACAGAAATGAAATACATTGGAACCTCAAATTAAGCCTTGTACATTCATTGGATATGCAGAAAGTGTTAAGGAATATAGGCTTATGGATCCTGATACACATAATATTTTTATAGAGAAGAGTGTTCACTTTGAGGAAAGTTAACCTATCTTAGCCTCTACTCCTCTATATATTTCAGACATTTTCAAAAGTGACAATAGTGACATTGATTCAGATGGTGCATCTACCTCAACCTTGAAATGAAGAATTACACCTTTTCTTGGTCAAGTTAAGGTCGAGGATACTCCTTCTTCATATTCTTCCACTAGACCTCATTAGGTTAGATAGACTCTTGATTCAATAGGTTCACTTGTGGGAGATCCTTCAAATAGTCAAAGGACAGTCACAAAATCAACATCTTCCACATGCAGACATTGCTATAGTGATAGGTCCATGTGATTAAGTATAGTTGGGTACACCTAGTATTCTAGTTACACCATTAGGGGATGACTACTTGATAGACATTGCAAATTTTTTGTGGATTCCTACATTGCAGATATGAGAGACATCATTTATGACATACATCTTCTCTTTTATGAGGATGATCCTTCTTTAGTTGTTGTGGGGGAACACTCTGAGCCTCTTGTCCATTCTCTACATGATTAGTCTTTTGAGGTTGATGTGATTGTGGATCCTTATGTACAATAGTTTTAGGAGGTCTCTTTATCATTAGGGGAGAAACTTGGTTCTTTTGGACATGTTCTACATCCATCCTTGTTAGATCTTGACTTGTTCTTTTCATCATTTTTGGAAGGGTAGCCTTTGGTATTAACACATGGATACTTGAGCAATTTTTTGAGATACCAGTCATCATGAGGTTTCTTCCTATAGATTAGGGAGACATCTCATATACACCTATTACATTGTTTCTTCCTAAGGGGAGGAACATTGTTTGATATTCATGGAACAACTTCTACATTCATCCTAGAGCATCTATCATTGATGCATATTCTACATTGAGGGGGGGAGGGCTAGCTTGTCTCTCTTCTTCTTCTTCTTCTTCTCTCATGGGAGGGAATTTTTCCTTCTCATACTTCTTGATTATATATACATGATTTATGTTGTAATGGGGGGGGGGGGGTCTTAATGATTACTCCATCCATCCATGCATCTTGTTTTCATCTCTATTTTTAGGGGAGGGTTTGTCCCATGAAGGTTTCCCTCTTTCTCCACTTTATGAGAGATTCCATTATTTTTGCACTTCTATATTGTACATGGGTACCTAACATGGCCTAGTATTTGGGACCCATCACACATTGTCATCTAGCAGTGTGAGCTTAATTGAATTTCCATAAGTTTCACTTAAGGGGGGTGGTGTAATTAAATATTTATAATTACACTTTACTTAAGCTTACTTAGGATAATGTATTTACATATTAGTTTTCATGTAGACACATAGGAGTTTTCATTTCATTTTAGCACATGGTGTAGGATAAATTCCTCTTTAGGTGATGATAGTTGTTATCTCATTCCACTTTATGTGTGAGATCCACCTTTAGTGCTCTTATCACATTATCATCCTCTCATTGTTGCACATGTTTTCACATAATTTATTATACAATGGAGGATGATCCACCTTTGGTGGACATGTGATTCCACCTAGTGTGCTTGATAGCTTATCATCTCCTTATCATTTAGTCTTATTGCATTGACTAAATATTCAGGCACTCCTACATTATATTTATCTATTATCATTTGATTATTGATCATCATTGAATCTAGTCAATTGAGGATCATATCATTTCATCTCTCTTATTTGTGCTATGTATTGAACTTCTATATCTTAGCATATTATTTATTTTCCTTAGGAAACTTCTTATATATAAAATTATTCCCCCTTGAGTTCTTCAATAATCCAAGAAAAAAATCCATACTAATATATTCCCATAGTCTAGTTTGCACTGTCAAAGGTGTATACAATCTAGTATTCAGACTACTTCCCTTAGCAACTTGAAAGTTTTTACAATTCTGAAAAAACTTCCCTACATATTTATGAATCTAAGGCCAAAATTAATTCTCACTCACCAAAGCCACTATCTTATCAATTCCAAAGTGTCTAGATAATCCTCCACAATGCTTCTCCTTGATAAAATTATTCCTCATTGAACTGAACTAGGTACACACAATTGAATTCCTCTAAACAACATACCTTCCTGAATGAAATAATCCAACCATTTTGTTTGGTCTGCTACAACATGTTCTTTGCAAGCTTCCCAATGTTTGGAAAAATCAAGGTCATCCTCATACAAAGTATTCAACTCATCAAATCCTAGCACTTCAATTCTCATCTATGTAAACAAATTTCTTCTTATACTCAAACCATAAATAAACTTGTTTGATATCCCACTCCTATGCTTCACCATAAATGTATAACTCTATAATAATTTAGGAACCCATTTCATATGTCTCTGATTCAACTTACTTTGACTGTTCAAATATTGCAATGCTTGATGATCAGTACACAATACAAACTCCTTAGGCAACACGTAATTTCTCTACTTCTTCTAAGATTTACCTATGGCATAGAATTCATGATCATAAACTAAATAATTTCTCTTGGCATCAGTCAATTTTTCAATGAAAATAAGAAATTGGTCTTCCTTCTTGAGTTAAAAATACTCCAATTGCATTCCCACTTGCATCATAGTCCACTTGAAATACCTTACTAAAATCTGGCAAAGTTAACATAGGTTGTTTAGTCAGCTTTTGATTCAAACACTCAAAAATACTTTGTGCTCCATGTGTCCACTTGAATTCCTCCCTATCTCCTCTCATTTTCCGAGTCATAGGATAACAAACCAAACTTAATTTCCTAATAAAATTCCTATTAAAGCTAGCCAATATATGAAATGATCTCACCTCTCCAACACTTTTAGGTTTAGGTCACTCAAAAATTTATTTGAGCTTCTCAAGATCCATCTTTAGTCCTTCTACTAAGATCACAAAACCCAAGTACACTATCTCTGCTTTCATGAAAGAATACTTCTTTACGTTTAATAACATTCTCTTTCCTTAATCTCTTCAATACTTGTCTCAGATGCAACAAATGATCCTCTTTACTCCTAATGAAAATCATAATTTCATCAAGGTTAAAAATCAGAAAGTTACCCAATAATTTCTTCAATACTTCATTCATCAGCCTCATGAAAGTACTCAATACATTAGTCAATCCAAAATATGTTACCAATCATTCATATAATCCTTCATTTTTCTTGAATGTTGTCTTCCATTCATCACCTTATCTGATCCTGATGTGATGATAGCCAATATATAGATCATTTTTCTGTGAAATACTTTTCTCCACTTAAGAAATCTATTATATCATCCATCCTTGGTAAAGGAAACCTATAATTCACTATAATATTAATAAATCTTGAATCAATGCACATCCTCCATTATCCATTCTTCTTTGGTGCTAATGTTGTTGGTACTGCACAAGGACTCAAGCTTCCTCTGATCAAACCTTTCTTTATAAAATATTTCACTTGTCTATTCAAATCTTCATTCTCTGTAGGTGTCATCTGATGTAATTCTTTAATTGGTAAACTTTCTCCATGAATGAGATCCATGCAATTACTAATAATCCTCACAGACAGTAATCCATTAAGTACATTATCTAAGACTATGTCTTCATACTCAATGAACAAGTTCCTTATGTTAGAATGAATTTAGAATAACTGAGGGGGGGGGGGTGAATCAGTTATCGTCAGGTCTAGATGTGCCCATATAAAAATTTATACCACTTTAACAACTTAGATCTACTCAGCAGCAATAAACAACAAAAGTGTGCAATTTACTGTACTAATGAAATAAGCTTAGCAGAAACTTAACAGTAAAACACAATATAAACATTCACACATTTTGACACCATGATTTAACGTGGAAACCCAATATGGGAAAAACCATGAGTAACATGCTACCAAAATTTCACTCTTCTGAAGTGATGCCCTGTTAGGAGCCAACCCTGTAAAAGTTACAAAACACACTGTCAAATGTGACTTGGTTAAAGGATTTAATCACCCTATCAGGAGTGGCCTTGTTAGAGGACTTAGAACATTCTAATATGAATGTCACCTTGTTCAAAGGATTTATACAATGAATTTTAGGTCAACCTGGTTAAAGTATTTGAACTGATACAATGGTTAGAAAGTAATCAACAGGTGTGATCTGATACATACAACTTACTTTTGCAAATCCAGATCCAATTTTAGCTCTAATGCTAATTCACTAAGTGGCCTCCATTTTCATCTCAAACTTTAGATCTGCTTGGAAATCCATTAAGCAATCTCCCCGCTTCTCTGTTCAGCCTTCTCTGCTAGGTTTTTCCAATAAGTCAATTAACCATGAAATACTCTTGCATACAACTTCTCCTTACACTTGGATACATAAAAATAACCTATGTAGGTTATATTATACCTCTTCATCTAGGTCAGATAGATCTTTTTCCGCTTAGTCAAGATCATAGATCTTAGGTTAGGTCAGATCCAACAGATCTTTCCATCATTACATTTAATTTACTTCTCCAATACAATCATTAATTAAACATTTAATCCATGTGTTAATAATGGTTTCCCATGCATTAAATGAGTGTGGACCAATCTTAATTAACAATGCATATCCCAATAAAATCAACTATGTCGGCCAGAGATCTCAAATCTTATCAATTACTAAAATATTTTTGCTCGGCTTTCTCTGTCTCCCTCGACATTTTATTGGCACTCAACATCATCTTTTCTTTGCTTGACATCACCTATCGCTTTGCCCGGCATCGACCTTCCACTGAACTATCAGTGAAAGATAAACAATATATCACTTTTCCAAAGTGCCAAATGATCAAGTACCTTGGTGTATACTCATAACTCAACCATTTCCTCGGTCTTATTGTTATCATATTCTTCAAATCTTCATCAATCAATAGATCTGGTACTCAAACATACAACAATAGTCTCAGTAGTTAAGGTTTGACATCAATGACAAAATAAAAATTGTCTACATTGTAGCAATCTTTCCAACAATCTCCCTCTTTGGCATTGATGGAAACACTAAACTGTAAAATAATAATTTACAACCAAAGTTACCATACAATCCAAAAAGTGCGTGTGTTCATTGATATGAACAAATCTTCATTAATGTCTTTAGCTTCATTTTGATTATTATCTATAAAATATTGCTCCCTCTATTTCTATAATCACATTGATATCTTTCTGTGTCTGTTTAGCTCCCTATTCCTCATATCTGTTGTTTTTATCAACCATCATTTGTTTTGGCAATAATCTCCCTCTTTTTGTTTTAGCAATCATCTCCCTCTTTGACAACAATGCCAAAGATGTTGACATCTTTATTATGAAGATTCATCTTGTTCTAATATTTGTATCATGTTGTTTCGGTCATCTTTGTTTATGACCGATCTTCTTTTCTGTTCTTGTCTTCTACTTCACAGTTTTTAGGCAGCATCCTAAAAATGTAACTCACTATGCATCAATGTGTCAAGTGTTCTGATTAAAAAATTTGATGCGACAGTGCCATTTAGAACTAGTTAGCCTCTGCTAGGGGAATCACCCCCAATTTACCTCTTAGATACTTATGAGCATCCTTGGGAAATAATTTTGTAAATATGTCTGCCAAGTATTCCTTAGTGTTCACATATTCCAGTCTCACTTCCTTCTTCTGAACTAGCTCCCTCAAGTAATGATACTTGATAGCTATATGTTTTTTTCTTAGAGTGAATTATAGGATTTTTATAAATATTAATGGCACTCATGTTATCACAATATATGACAATTGGTTCTATGATCTCCTCCTTCATAATTTTCAGTAGTATCTTCAACCACACAATGTTTGAACAATGAACTGTTGCTGCCACATACTCGGCTTCAGATGTAAATTGTGAGGTGCAATTATGTTTCTTGCTTGTCCAGGAAATTAATATTTTCCCCAAAAGAAATGTTAACTTCACATCTATTTGATAAACTTTAAATCCTTTGTAGGCTGCATATGCAAGTAGAGTTCTTACACCTTCCAATCTTGCAACTGGGGTAAATGTCTCTCCATAATCAATTCCTTCCTCTTGTGCATAACCTTTGCATACCAATATTGCTTTATTCCTTGTTACCTCTCCATGTTCATTCAGATTTTTTTTGAATACCCACTTAGTACCAATACATTTTTGTTGTCAGGCCTTGGTACTAGTGCCCATGTCTTGTTCTTTTCAATCTAGTCTACCTCTTCATTCATGGCTTGAATCCAGTCTTCATTGTCTAAAGCATATTTTACTGTCTTAGGCTCAAAATCACATATCAAACATGTGTCTTCTCTTAATTTTCTTCTTGTCATAACTGCAGAATCCTTGGCTCCTATGATTTGATCAGGTTTATGGTGCCTTCTCAAATATTTTTCCAAAGTAGGCTCTTTCTCAGCTTCAGTTTCATCATTTATGTTTAGTTTAGGGTGAAACCGTGACTCAACATCTCCATTAGATAGTTCGATAGTCACCTCCTATTGCCCAAAAATTTCATTCTGTGTCTCAGAAGGTGCAGACTGTTGCTCAGAAACTTCATTCTCAGTTTTGTTAGAATCCTCCTCTTCAGGATAAGTGAATGATCTGTAACTTTTAGGATCAATCATGCTTTCATCTTCATTTCTCTCTGCATATTCATAAATTCTAACATTTGCACTTTCCATAATTTTTTTAGTGTTAGAATTTAAGAACTTGTATGCCTTACTCTTAGTAGAATATCCAATAAATATGCCTTCTTCTCCTTTAGCATCAAGTTTTCCATTTCTGTTATCCTTCAGTATAAAACATCTACTCCCAAAGACTTTAAAATAAATTACAGTAGGTGCATATCCATACCACAGTTCATAAGGTGTAGTATTTGTACCTTTCTTGACTTGTACTCTGTTCAGGGTATAAACTGTTGTACTTACAACTTCTCTCCAATATTTTTGTGCAACATTTTTCTCCATCATTAATGTTCTGGCACAATCCATGATAGATCGATTTCTTCTTTTAGCTATACCATTTTGTGGTGGTGTCCTAGGTGCAAACATCTATCTTTTTATCCCTTAGTCATTGCAAAACCTATTAAACTCATTAGAAATGAACTCACCTCCTATGTCAGATCTCAAACATTTCAGACTCTTACCTGTTTCCTTTTCAACTTTTGCCAAGTACCACTTAAATAACTGAAATGCATCAGATTTTTCTTTAAGAAACATAACAGTCATCATTCTAGAGTAGTCATCTACAAATAGAATAAAATATTTGTCTCCTCAGTAACTTTTCTCACCAATAGGTCCACAAAGGTCAGTACGAACCAATTCCAAAATATTCTTAGAAGTGTGATTTTTTCTCTTAAAGCTAGATTTATTCATTTTTCCAATTGACATTGCTTACACATTGCATTCTCAGGTTTCTTTAACTTAGGAAGCCCTCTAACCTTTTTCAATTTACTTATTCTTACCAAGTTATCAAAGTTAACATGACATAGCCTCTTATGCCATAACCAAACATCATTATATTGTGCAAACACGCATGTCTCTTCAGCTAAGTCTAGATAAAATAAGTTACCTCTAGTCTTCTCAACACTTCCAACTAATTCTCCATTGGCATCATAGATCTTTTCTTTCCTGTGATGGAATTCAATTTTGCAACCAGAAGTGTTCAACTATGCAACACTCAAAAATTTATGCTTAAGATCATCAACCCAATATACATCATCACATCTAATCTTGTCAGTCAATTGAATTGATCCTTTCCCTTTAACTCTACAAGGCGTATCATTACCAAACTTAACATATCCACCTTTACATTGATCTAAGGTTTCAAATTTGTCCTTGTCACCAGTCATGTGATGTGAACAACCACTATCAATGATCCAATGATCACCTTTACTCATATAAGAAATTAGTGCAGTTTTCTCATAATCATCAGAATCATCTTTCGTTACAACATGCACAACTTCTATATCATTTTCATCATATTTATCAGATTCACTGTCAAAAGCTTCTTCAACTATATAACAAGATTTATTACCTTTGTCTTTTTAATCCTCGTAGTTTATGTAGTCTCATTCATCCTTTCTATCTTTGTACTTTCTGTCTCTTCTTTCATCTTTCTCATTCTTATTAGGACATCTAGCAGCAATATGACCAACTTTGTTATAAGAAAAGCAAATAATAGGAAGTTTACCTCTGAATTTTCCTTTTCCTCTAGCTAATCTCCTTGCCATAAGTGCCTCAAGCTCTTCTAGATCATTATCTGAAGTGTCACTATCACTGCTCACACATTTATTTCCTTTCCTTTATTTGCTGATGACCATCTATGACTTGAATGCAGATTCAATAGTTTGTGGAGTATAGTTATCAGAATTTGACATCTCAAATGTAGTAAGTCTGCCTACCAAACTTTCCAGAGTCAAATTGTTGTTAGGAGTACATCTCAGTTCTTGAATTGTAGATACTCTAATAGCATAAATAGGAATAAGTGTTCTCAGTACCTTTCTCATGATAGTTTCATCATCAATGGTTCCCTTAGCTCCTCTAAAAGCATTTACAACTTCCTTTATCCTATCATAATATTGCACTATATTTTCTCCTTCTTGTATTTTTAAATCATCAAACTTACCTCTCAAGCTTTCAGATTTGGCTCTTAGTACATTGTATCACCTCCATAGATGGTTTGAAGATCATCCCACATCTTCTTTGCGCTTGTACAGTTCTTGATATCCTCAAATTCATGATAGTTCAGAGATGATGCAAGTTCCAACATTGCTTGATTATGTTTATGCTTTTCTCTTAATTATGTAGCATTTATAACTCCAATAGGGGCTATATATTCTGTTTCAATATGTCATTTAGCAGAACCACCAATACCAGCCAAGTGAAGTTTCATCAAACTTTGCCATGCAGAAAAGTTGTCCTTGTTAATCTTCGGTCCATCCCTTTTATACATCTTGATCTTTATCTCCAAGTACCTTCAAACAATTTCAAGAGAACAAATCTCTGATACCAATTGTTAGAATGAATTTATAATAATTGAGAGGGGGGGAGGGGGGGTGAATCAATTATCCTCAAGTCTAGATGTGCCCATATAAAAATTTATACCACTTCAA
>MU223174.1:3601344-3625808 GCA_018584345.1 Thuja plicata | reverse complement strand
TTAAAGGATTTAATCACCCTGTTAGGAGTGGCCTTGTTAGAGGACTTAGAACATTCCAATATGAATGTCACCTTGTTCAAAGGATTTATACAATGACTATTAGGTCAACCTGGTTAAAGGATTTGAAATGATACAATGGCTAGAAAGTAATCAACAGGTGTGATCTGATACATACAACTTAATTTTGCAAATCCAGATCCAATTTCAGCTCTAATGCTAATTCACTGAGTGGACTCCATTTTCATCTCAAACTTCAGATCTGCTTGGAAATCCATCAAGCAATCTCTCCGCTTATCTGTTCAGCCTTCTCTGCTAGGTTTTGCCTATCAGTCAATTAACCATACAATACTCTTGCATACAACTTCTCCTTACACTCAGATACATAACAATAACCTCTGTAGGTTATATTATACCTCTTCATCTAGGTCAGATAGATATTTTTCCGCTTAATCAAGATTGTAGATCTTAGGTTAGGTCAGATCCAATGGATCTATCCATCGTTACATTTAATTTACTTCTCCAATACAGTCATTAATTAAACATTGAATCCATGCATTAATAATGGTTTCCCATGCATTAAATGAGTGTGGACCAATCTTAATTAACAATGCATATCCCAATAAAATCAACTATGTCAGCCAGAGATCTCAAATCTTATCAATTACTAAAATAGTGTTGCTCGGATTTATCTGTCTCCCTCGGCATTTCACTGGCGCTCGACATCATCTTTTCTTTGCTCAGCATCACCTTTCTCTTTTCTCAGAATCAACTTTGTTTTTCTCAGAATTGACCTTCCAGTGAACTGTTAGTGAAAGATAAACAACATATCACTTTGCCAAAGTGCCAAATGATCAAGTACCCTGGTGTATATTCATAACTCAACCATTTCCTTGGTCTTCTTGTTATCCTATTCTTCAAGTCTTCATCAATCAATAGATATGGTACTCAAACATACAACAATAGTTTCACCATTTAAGGTTTGACATAAATGACAAAATAACAATTGTCTACATTGTAGCAATCTTTCCAACAGCTTATTTCCTCAAGATGTTCTTCTACCGACTCTAAATAAAAATTATTAGGATTAAAAGCATAACATGTTGAATATTAAAGGTCCAATAATACTGGTAGGGGTTAGGGGTTGAATTTTTATTCCTCATATATTTGATAATTTCACTTCTTTAACTCAAAATCAACATTCAGAAGATTACCGATTGATAAGAAAGTGTGACTTAACCAAATAAACACAACCGCCACAAAGCATGCAACACAAAAAATAATTTCACGTGGAAACCCAAATGGGTGAAAAACATGGTGGGAATGAGGACCCAAAAATAATGTACTCTTTTAAAGTACGCCCTATTAGGAGCTTAACCCTGTTAGGAGTTTACAAACAAACTGTTAGGTGCCACCCAATTATGGGATTTTCCTCTAGCCATGTTAGGAAGTTTACCCAATTAGGAGTAACTCTATTAGGATATTACAAACTCAAGTTAATGAGACACTCTATTAAGATATTTACAAATAATACCTATTAGGATATACTCGGTTAAGGGTTTTAAAACATAAAACCTGTTAGGGTCACTTGATCTAGAAATAGAAACTCCTTTTCTTGATTAGATCCACTATAACACATTCATTCTCTTCTAAAAAATATTTGGAACACCCTGGCTTGATCTCACCTTCACACTAATGATCTACACACACAAATATATTTAATTCATGATATAAATATCACTACTCAAGCCCTAAACAAACATTGACCCAAATCTCACCTAACACATTTGAAATCAATTTTCTAATCTTAGCGCTCAAAGAGATTGCACCAAAACACACATATCAATATAAAAAATCCTTTACCTAATAGGTCAGCCATAGGATAGACCCTTAAAATTAATTTTATCAAGTCAAAGATGTTTTGACCAACTCAGTCCCCATCCTGATAAATTGTCTACCTTGATCAATGAAATGAAAATTCATTACCACAAAAAAATCTAGACACATCAGCATGATAGCTAGAATATAAATGAAACATCACAATAGAGTATCACCAACATCATACTACAATCACACCACCTAACTCATCATAGATTTGACACACTGATCAAATCACTCATTGCGAGTCACATATTATTCTAGCAATTAACCTGTCAAACATCAATCACACATAACTTGCACAAATAAATTATTCAACAGTTGTGATTATATAGTTAGCCTCTAGAGACATTCCCAATTCTCCCCTAAGGATTGTGACCAATAATAAAACTTGTAACACCTTATTCATTCTTCTCACATACTTGGCAACACAATAAGAACACTAGGTCAATATTTGAAATTAATGACAACACAAAAAATGATCATCACAATACCAAATCTGTACCATAACACTTACCATCACATCATCAGTTATGCTAACAATCTCTCCCTTTGGCATTTATGGAAACCCAACAATCTTCTCAATCAAATAACCTTCTCTACTTGTGTTCTTGCACTAAATCTTCATCATTGAATATGTGTCTCCCCCTTTTAAACTTTCTCCTTTTTCTCATCTTTCTGCATTCCACTTTCTAGTACTTCTCTCCCCCTTTGAAAAAATTCCAAAGATACTATAAGCCCAATACATCATCTATTGCAACTATCTTCTTGTCTGTTCAACTTCTCCCGCTAAGGCGTAGTCCCCCAAACATCAATCCATTGTGAAAGATATGACAATAAATTCACTCGATTGATGCACCTACAACATCTTAGTTATTTTTAGGTAGGGGCATAACCCATAGCTTACTTCTAAGGTACTCAAAAGTATCCTTAGGTAGTGGTTTGGTGAATTTGATCTCCCCAATCATCGAAATCTCAAATTCCTTCTTCATCTTCTTAGGAAAAAATAGAGTCATCTCATCATTACCTCCAGAGTTTATGTCATCGATAAAAACTTCAGAAAATAACAATTTACCTCCTTCAATTTTAAGATATACATTACTATCATCACTTTTTCTATCAAAACCAATTTGAATAAGATAGGAATGTAGCCTTTCATACCATGCTCTTATAGCTTATTTCAGTCCATACAGTGTCTCCTACAACTTGCACATCGAGTCATTATCTTTTGATAGTGAAAAACCATTAGGTTGTTCTATGTAAACATCCTCTTCTAGAATCCCATTCAAAAATGTAGATTTAACTTTGATATAAAAAAATTTAAAACCTTTAAAAGAAGCATAGGATGGAAAAATTATCACTCCTTCAAGTCTATCCAATGGTGCAAAAGTCTCTCTGTAGTCCAAGCCTTCTTCTTGTGCATAACCCTTAACCATAAGTCTTTCCTTATTCCTGACCACTTCACCATCTTCATTCAGTTTATCCTTGAAAAACCACTTATTTCCTATCACATTCTTATCAATGGGTCTAGGAACAAGTACCCAAGTATTGTTCTTCTTTATTTTATCTAACTCTTCTTCCATAGCTTTAACCCAATCATCACTTGTCAATGCCTCTCTTATAGTTTTAGGTTCATATTTAGTTATCAGACATGTACTTTCTCTAATATTTATTTTAGTTTGAACACCAACATTCTTATCCCCAATATTTTGATCAGTGGAATGGTTCAACTTAAAATACCTTCATAGCACCAGTTCAAATCTAGGAACCTCTTCTTTTGATTGAACTGGTTTATCTTCATTGTTATGATTTTCAACTTCTTTCTCCACCGGTTGAACATATACTATCCCTTGATCATCTTCAAATTTTTCTTTGCTGGAACATCATTCTGGTCTGAGAATTCATCAATCTTCACATTTTCACTTTCTATCAACTTGTTGGTTCTTTTTTTAGACACTTGTATGCTTTTCTCTTTGTAGAATATCACAAGAATATTCCTTCATCACTTTTAGGATCAAATTTCCCCATATATTCATCTCTCTTTATGTAGCATCTTCTCCCAAATAATTTGAATTATTTAACACTAGGTGTGTGACCAAACCATAACTCATAAGGAGTCTTATCAGTGCCCATTTTCACCTGTACCTGGTTCTATGTATAAACAAAAGTGTTGACAGCTTCTCTCAAAAACACTTGAGGCACATCTCTCTGAATCATCATACTTATTGCAACATCAATAATAGATTTGTTCCTTCTCTCTGCAATCCAATTTTTTTGAGGAGTTACAGGTGCTGACATTTGTCTTTTAATTCCATAATCCTCAAAAAAATCAATTAATTCCAAAGATTTGAACTCACCACCTCTTGCAGATCTCAAGCAATTCAAGCTCTTAATTGTTTCCTTTTAAACTTGTGCTTTGAACACCTTAAACATATAAAATGCATCTTATTTGTCTTTTAGAAAAATTACCCTCATAATTCTAGAATAATTATCAATAAAAATAATAAAGTACTTATCTCCAAAGTAGCTTCTTGTTCTCATAGGACCACACAAATTAGTATGTATTAAATCCAAAATATCTCCAGATGAAAAAGACTTACTGATAAAAATAGAACCATTTAACTTTCCTAACTGATATTCCTTGCACATGACATTGTCTAGATTTACTAGTTGTGGAAAACCTCTAACAATATTCATCTTACTTACTTTGACCAAACTATCAAAGTTAACATGACAAAATCTCCTATTCCATAGCCAACTGTCATCAACTTTTGCAATCAAACAACCCTTTACTGTAGTATTTAGTCAGAACAAGTTACCTTTAGTCTACATAACGGTAGCAATCAAATCTCTAGACTTTCCAAGTATCCTGCAAACACCTCCTTTGAATTCTACAAGGTAACCTTTGTTATTCAACTATGCTAAACTCAATAGATTATATCCTAGGCTTTCTACCCAGTAAACAAAATCACATTTTTTTTTCTATTGAGTGCAATAGTTCCTATTCCTTTTACTAAGCAAGGAGAATGGTTACCGAACCCTACCGCTCCATCATCAAATTCTTCAAACTTAGTGAACTTTCTCCTATCACCAATCATGTGATGTATAAAACCAATGTCTATTACCCATTCTTCACTATGATCCATGCTATAAATCAAGGGTTTCTCACCATCTACAAGGGAATCCCCCTTAATAGAAACATAGGTAAATTATTCTTCCTCATTACCTTCAGATTCCTTATCGGTAACACCTTCATTATCAACAAAAAACAAGTCTTCTTGTTCTTGTCCTTGATTCTTCTAGGTTTTTCCTTCTTATCATAATAAAAGATTCATGAATAGCTTCATTTCTTTTCCTTGTAGGAGCAATAGACATGGATTCCCTAAAATAAACTTCAACCCTTGGAACACTATTATCATAATTGCTAAGCTCAAAAGAAGTCAACTTTCCAATCAATGCATCAAGAGTAACAAATCTAGTTCCTAAAGATCTTAACTCCTAAATAAAATAAAACCTAATAACATAAAGAGGTAGAAAATTTATCAGTAATTTACTTACCACATCATCATCTTCAATGGTTCCATCATCACTTTTAATATAAACAACCACTTCTTTGATTCTATGGCCATACTTCTCAATGTTTTCACCTTCAACCATCCTAATGTTACAAATTTTCCTCTGAGGTTGTCAACTTTAGCTTTCTCTACATGTGCATCACCACAATACACTAACTTAAATTTCTGCCTTATATCATAGGTGGTTTCAACATCTTGAACATCAAAAAAATCTACATCAGATAATGTACTTGCAATAACCTCCATAGCTGTAGTGTTCTCTTGTTGTTCCTTTAGTTGATATGAATTAAGAATTCCTGTAGGTGTAACATACATAGTAACAACATGATTCCAATACTGATTGCCCATATAGTTCTCAATGTTTTCACCTTCAACCATCCTAATGTTACAAATTTTCCTCTGAGGTTGTCAAATTTAGCTTTCTGTACATGTGCATCACCATAATACACTAACTTAAATTTCTCCCTTATATCATAGGTGGTTTCAAGATCTTTAACATCAACAAACTCTACATCAGATAATGTACTTGCAATATCTTCCATAGCTGTAGTGTTCTCTTGTTGTTCCTTTAGCTGATCTGAATTAAGAATTCTAGTAGGTGTAACATACCTAGTAACAATATGATTCCAATACTGATTGCTCATACCTTTTAGATAAAGCTTCATTCTTCCACTCCACGCTGATTAGTTCTCCCTTGTGAACTTAGGACCTTCTTTCCTCATCATTCTCAGATCTTGGCCTCAAGGTGTTAAGCTTCAACTCAAGGAGGACCAAGGCTCTGATACCAATTTTTAGTCTTAAAGGTAAGAATACTAAGAGGGAGGGTGAGTAAATATTCCTCATATATCTAATAATTTTACATCTTTAACTAAAGAACAAAATTTAAAATATTACCGGTTGATAAGCAAGTGTGACTTAACCAAATAAATAGAACCACCACAAAGCATGCAACACATAACAAAAATATTTTCACGAGGAAACCCAAATGGGTGAAAAACACAGTGGGAATGAGGACCCACAAATAATGTACTCTTCTAAAGTATGCCTTGTTAGGAGCTTAACCCTATTAGGATTTTAGAAAGACACTGTTAGGTGCCACCCAATTATGTGATTTTCCTCTATCCCTGTTAGGAGATTTACCCTATTAGGAGTAACTCTATTAGGATATTTCAAAATCAATTTAATGAGCCACTCTATTAAGATATTTACAAATAAGACTTATTAGGATCTACCCGATTTAGGGATTTACAACATAAAATCTTTTAGGGTCACTTGATCTAGAAATAACAACTCCTTGTCTTGATAAGATCTATTGCAACATATTAATTCTCTTCTAAGAAATCTCTAGAATATTCTATCTTGATCACACCTTCACACCAATGATCTACATGCACAAATATTTAAATTTCATGGTATAAATATCACTTCTCAAGCCCTAAACAACCGCCAACCCAAATCTCACCTAACACATTTGAAATCACTTTTCCAATCTTTGCGCTGAGAGAGATCACATAAAAATACACATCCCAATATAAAAAATTCTCTACCAAACTAGTCAGCCACAACATAAATCCTTACAATTAATTTTATCAAGAATAGTCAAACACATTTTGACCAACTCAACCTCCATCCTGATTAAACATATATCTCGATCAATGAAATGCAAATTCATCACAACGAATGAATCTAGACAAGTCATGATGATATATGGAGAATAAATGAAAGATCACAACTCGATCACCGATTGCTAATTAAATATCATTCGAGTAGAAGCTTAGGAACACTGACATCTTTTACTAAAACAACTTCTGTATCCTCAAATCATGCTCTCCAATCACCCAAATCAGTTGCGTTCCTAACCATGAACTCAACATAGTATAAACAACATCATCCTACAATCACACCACCTAACTCATCAATATTTGACACACTTATCAAATCACTCATCGAGAGTCACAGAGTGTTCTAGTAGTTTCCTTGTCAAACATCAATCAAGCATAACTTGCACAAATCAAACATTCAAAATTTGCGATCATATAATAGTTAGCATCTAGATACATTCCCAAGTCTCCCTTAAGGATTGTGACCACTTATAACACTTGTAACACCTTGTTCATCCTTCTCACATTCTTGGAAACACACTAAAAACACTAGGTGAATACTTGATATCAATGAAAACACAATAAATGATCATCACAATACTAAATATATACCATAACACTTACCATCACATCATTAGTTATGCTAACATAAAACATACTATCACTTTTCAAACTATCCAAGAATTCCCTTCCTTCAACCAAATAAATTCTGACACTAGTGTAATTCTCATTCTTAGCAGCCTCAACTAAAGGTAACAATACTTGTTTCATCCCATTAGCCACAATATTATACCTATTCCTTCTCCCATCATGTAAATATTTTCTATCATGCTATCATGGTCTACCCAAAAAGATATGACAAACATCCACAAGCATATTATCACAAAGAACTTCATCATGATAAAATAGAATCTTCAATTTCAATAGGCATTGTTCAGTTACTAGTACCTTATGATCATCCTTGATCCATGAAATTTGATAAGTCTTTAGATGTTTCAACCTCTCAAAATCCAACTTATTTACCATCTCTTTGGAGGCTAAGTTATCAGAACTATCATTGTCAATGATTACTTTGGAACACTTTCCTTAAAATTTCCATCTTGTTTTGAACAAACTTCTCCTTAGAAATGATTATTGATCTATTTATTCATGACATAGGGCTATCCTTATTATTATGGATTCTCCATCTTTGGGTAAGTTCAATGATGTACTAGATTCTTCTTCCACAAAATCATTTTGGCCACTATTATTAGTCTTCTTACTTTAACTTCCTTGAGTACATTCAAAATATCGGTGTCCTTCACCTCCAAACTTGAAAAGATTTCCTCTAAATTTCCTCTTGTCATCTCTCTTGTAGCTACTTGAGCCTCCTCCTCTCTATAATTTTTTTTCATCCTTTCGGTATGAGTTTTCTTCCTTTAATTTTCATTTTTCTTTTTTTTTGATCTAAATAAGATCTACCTCCTCCAAAAGCTCTACCTCTCTAGGATCTTCCACCTCTTCCTCTTTGTCTCTTTTCATGTCTCTTGTTTAATTTATCCTCATCCTTAAGGGAATATTGGTAAGCTTCCTCTAAACTTTTAAACTTGACCAAACTAATGTCATCTTGAATTGATTTCCTCAAACCATTTAGGTACCTTGCAACCCTCTGAACATCATGATTATTATGTCTAGATCTGATATCCAATATATAGAACTCTTCAGAATACCCTTTTACAGTAAGATCCTTTTTCTTTAGGTTTTGTAACTTCCTAAATAAACTTACTTAGTAATTAGAAGGTAAGAAATTGGCCTTCAATTTTTTCACTATCCCATCCCATGATTTGATTTTGTCTTTGCCTTTTCTTTGCCTATCAGTCTGCAAATGTTCCCACCATAATAATGCATGTCCTTTTAACTTTGTGAATGCATATTTCACCTTATTTTCTTCATCAGTACCTTCATAATCAAATTACTTCTCTATCTCTGTAATCTAGTCAAGTAATTCATTTGAATCCAAATCACCATGATAATAAGGTAGATTGAAATGAGGTCTTACATTAAATCTAGTTAGGGATTTTATGAATCATTCATCTCCTTAATCAAGTTTAGGTTCAGGTTGTGCTTCACCCTCTTCATCTATATCTTCATTTATTTCTTCTTCTACATAACTTAAATCTTCATTGAGTTAACCTTTTCTCTAGGAAATTTCAACAACATCCAATCTAGATGCAATCTATCTCAACATATCCAGCACAACTAGATCTCCATCTCTCCTTCCACCTCTAGAATTTTCTCTTTGAGCCATCTCATGAATCCTCTGCAATTGCAGGTCAAATCCTTACTCTGACACCCCACAAAAAAACAATCCAAGAGTTTGAAAGTTCAGGAACCACAATATGCCTTAATAGAATAAAACATTTCTTTGATACCACTTGGTGCAACCAAGGATGGAGGGAAATCAATGAGATTTATCCAATCCTTTCAATAAGAGGTACACAATGGAAACAAGACATATGATATTGAACATATCAAGGCTTATGATGATGTTGAACATTCTTCCAAAGTAGTCATCACACTACCTCTCAGAGTTGGTCCAACAAGAAAAAATACATTATTACAAGTTCTAGACCTAGATCTACCTTTTAATATGATTGTGGGATGCTCTTGGATCCATGAAATGAAACAAGTTCCAGCTACGTATCACTAGTTTTTTAAGTATTCTTACAATATCATGGAAAATCGTATCCCTGGAGATCCTAATTATTTTCAATTTTGTGTCAATTTGAAGGATACACTTGCACAATAAGTTCTAGAAAATAGTGAAACATCATCATCCAACTCCTATCAACATGTTGACTCATCTACACTTGCAAAAATGAACATGGGAAAACTTAAGATTGAAGACCAAGGTTCTAGATAATAATCAATTACTCATTCCTTTCATATTGGGAAGCTCTATATTTCCCAAAAATCCTATTGAAAACAACACCTTTTGCAAAAATAATACCAACCTACTGTCTAGCATAATCCCCATGCCGCATTTATAAAATGGGGAGAGTTACATAAAGAGGTCATTGATGAAGATGTATCTGGATGGATATACAAAGATGAAGAAGAACAAGAACCTATTCAATTTCCTATTTAAAAATATGGGAAATGGTTCAAAATAATATATTAAAAAGGCTATGATGGTTGTAGTGGTCTTGGTACAAAGAAATAAGGAATTATAGAGCCTATTGTTGTGCAAAGGCACCCTCATGTAAATTGTGAATAGCTTGAATGGTGACATACCATCTGAGGACACCCATCTTGAAACTAATTCTAGTGAGTGAGAATGGGATTCCTATTCCTCTATATATTATGATCTTGACCATATCTTTACTGATCCCATTGAATTACCCATTAAAGAAAAGCATGTCAATACTATACCTCCTCCCGTCCAAACTAGTTCTCAAGCTTGGATTGATTTTTTTTTGGATCCTAGCACCACTTCTGAGGATAGGTCTAGTGATACAGACATGAATTATGTTTATATCCTTACCCTTACACCTAGAATACAAAATATATACAATATTGATGATGATATGCCTTTTGTATACCCTTAACTGATATATATGGACCAAGAAGGGCCACCGAGCTTAGATTACTTTGAAAATAATGAAGCAATAGAAAAATTATTTGAGCTCCAAGAAGGCATGCCATAGGGTGATTGTAAAGTAGTATTTTCAATTTATCTTGATGCCACAACATATTTTAGGGACCCAAATCCATCTTCTAGTCGCAAAATTGGAAATAAAACAAAAAAAAAGAGAAGAAAAGAATAGCTATTTTTGTGAAAACCAAAAGGTATCATTGGACCATGAAAAGGTAAAAATAAAGGATGTATTCAAGTGTGAAAACCTCTTGGAGGCACCCAAGGATGGAAGATTAGACATAGCCCTGTAGCGAGAAAAATTAGCACTATTAATTGAAATGACATAAGAGATCAACCTTGGAACTCCAAACAATCCAAAGATTATACACTTTGTAGCCTCATTATAAAAGAAAGAAAAAGATGAGTTTGTAAGATTTTTATTGGAAAGGAAAATAAAATTTTCCTTGTCTTATGTAGATATACTAGGCCTAGATCTTGAATTGGTTCTTCATCATATTCCATTGAAACCAAGTGTCAAGAAAATAAAGCAAAAATTAAGAAAAATGCATCCTCAGATAGCTCTTCTAGTGAAACCAGAACTAAATAAATTACTATAAGAAGCAATGAGTGCACAAGTGATAGAAAAAGAAAAAGAGATTTTAATGCAATTTGTACCAGATATAAAAATTTATGAACGAGCCCCCATACTCGACCAAATTGAACTTCTCATTGAGGCGATTGACAATCCTGACATCGATGCTAAGAAAAAATTGGAATAAAGAGAAGAAAAGAAGATCCAATATAAAGTTACCGAGAAAATAAGCCAGCTAGTAGTAGTACATAAGGTAACTCTATCTAGATTTGGAAGTTTTTTTAGAAACTGTTATATTTGAAGCCATTACAATTCTACAATAGTTATGCACATTAGATCACTTCACTACCGATATTAGTGAACAACTAAAGAAAATATATCAAGATATTAAGGATAGTGCACAGAGTCTATCAACTAAGAAACATGCATTACAGATGCATTACAACAAGGTACTTCATAACTAGTGGTTGAGCCAAGACTTGATGAGAGAAGAAGAGACAATCAAAGAACAAGTAACGGAGCTTTAGGCAACATTACTACCGCAACTAGCTATGATGCAAAAACATGTGACATTGGCAAAGAATCTCATTGTTACCCTAGAATTGTCAGTAATAGAAAGCATATATGATATGCATGTTTAGATATATTTAGAGCTACTCACCCTCGAGAATTTAAAGGATGAATGGGAGAAATTACTGGAAACACTCAAGAATGCCCATCCTAATATTTTTGACAAACTGTAAGTTATACTCCTTTTGTCATTATTTTCAAAAAAAGGGGGAAATATATATACATATGTATAGTAAAGGGGGATACTATAATAAGGATATTCATATACATATACCGAGTATATACAAAAGAGGGGAGCATTTACAAAGGGGGACTCACTATGTATAGTATTATGTACAGTAATAAGTTTTTGATACTAATGCCAAATGGGGAGAATGTTACTCCAATTGCTCATTGAATTTGTCATTAGTTATCAAGCTGACATAATGAAAAGTTTATAACATAGTCACAAGCAAGACAATCAGTATAATCACCAAAGTACATAGTTAACTGAGAGCACTGATCACACCCAGAGTTAACCGAGCACAATGATTACCGAGTAGACAAACTATACCGAGCAGTGAACAACACTGAGCTACACAACATAACTGAACACCTATATAACCGAGATATACAGACAACACTGAGCACTGAGAGACATCAATAACCAAGTAGAATAGAGACCACCTAAAAGTTTGATATGGCACATCATTCTATGTAATAACTCTTTATCTGACCTAGATAACAGTTTACACAATCGAGGAGGAAATTAATTATGGATTTACAACTTTTATTATTTATGTCTCCTATGTGTAGATGATCAAGGTAAATTTTTTACACCGTTGATCTTAGGGTAAGGATGTAATTGTTAAGCCCTAATTAGGTCATATTGTTTGATATATAAATGTATAGATGTCAAATTTTGTAATGTATGTTGATCAAGAAATGATCAAGTAGCCGCCATACTACAAACATCAGAGATCAGACAAGGATTTTAAGGATAGATACTACATTGCAGAAATAAGTTTTCAAAACTAAGGCAAGGCTATCGAGCAGAATAGAGCAGAAGGTATTATCATTCACATTGGGGTGATATATTTTGTATGAACATAATGGATCTGTATCAGCAATATTGATATTGTATATGTTTCAGATCAAATTTCTGTTACTCTCTAACAATTGTAATAGATCCCTAAATCTCTTAACAGAGTAGACTTAACCATCTTATTGTAAATCTCTTAACCGAGTACACACATAGATTATGTTGCAAAATCCTCACACAAGGTAGATCTAAATGATCTCATTATTACTCCTAACAGGGTAAGATCATCAGAAGTGATCATTCTTTGTAAATCTTTAACATGCTAACTTTATTTTTGTAGTAGTGAATTTTTGTGGGTCTCATCCCCACTGTAGTTTTTACCTTCTAATAAGGGTTTTCTATGATACAAAAATACTAGTGTCATGAGTAATTAATTTTATGTATGTGTATTTTTTACTTTACATTCATCTACATTTCAGCAGAGATACTATATGTTTGGTGTATGAAATATACTCAGTCAGTTAATACAAAATAGTGGTTAGAAAGAATTGGTCAAAAGTTTTTAAGGGCACTGATTCACACCTCCCTTCTCTGTACACACCTCTCCATTATCCCAACAAGGTTTGTACTTACTATTTTTCAAGCTCAAAGGTTTATGCCTCTCACTCAAATATATTGGTGTCTCTTGCAAATTTGGTGCTCAATGGAGGGTGTTTGTATCTCCTACGGGTTGGTGCCTACAAATCTTGTAAGTTATATTTTTATTTTCTTATGCAAAGGTTTCCATTTTAAATTGTGTGTGCATCTTGTGTTATTTATTTCTAAATCTTACTTATATTTATTGCTTTATAATTGCTAAAGGTTCATTACATGAAAACTGTTGTATATGAGCCAACAAAGTATGTTTTTTATTTCACATAGTCACATCAATTGTATGTAAAACCCCTCTAGAGCCTCAAGAGAAATGGGAAGAGAAGATTCATAAGCCTCAAAAGAGCCAAAGTCAGAAGAATGAATTGTTATGGTACCTTCATAAGAATTTCTCCAACATGTTGTATTTTTCACTAGGCAAGTGTACCAAGATGGTGAAAAAAGGGAGAATAAAAGTAGCCACTTTGTTTTATTAAATCAGCTAAACCTAAAATTGGAGGAGAAATTTGAAACTTGTGCAATTAAAATTTGAATATATCAATATACCAAGAATTATAGTACTTTGTATCTAGTTTCTAAACTACTAAATTTTTTCAATAATGGATAAGATTATGGGGGTCAGATCCATCACACACCAAAAATTGTTCCTATTTTTTCTTGCAAAACATAACATAGTGTTTAACATGCATGTTAAAAAGCTATAGTTGCATTTAGTATTTTGAAAAACCCTTTAGTAGAATGGTAATTAAGATTGAGTACCAGTTGTATATATTTTTGTAATTTTTTGTTGAGTATTTTTATTGATGATTTTTCAAAGTATACGCATCTTGAAAATTAGATACTTGTACATGAGGGTCAAATAACTTGCACCAAACTAATCACTTTTTTTAAAATTGTAAAGAATCAAGTGTAGAACACTAATTTATTTTTTTTCAAATTTGGACAAGTAGGTAAAAATTTATTAAAAAATTGGTACATGAACTTGAGAAGTTTGAAAAACACTAAAAAAAAAATTAAGATTTAATATGTTAATTTTGTTCAAATCTAAAAAAATATATAGTTAGAAAGCTCAAAAGACATGTAAAATTATGGTGGTAATTTCACAAATTACCACTTCATAATGTGTAAACTTGATGATGATGAAGTTGAGAGACCAAATTGGAAGAAAAATAAGGAAAATGAGGGAAATTAAACTCCCGTGCGAAAGGCTTGTCATCCAATTCTAAGTACAAGCCTAAACGCGTACACATAAAAATTATACGTGCTTTTAATTCAAAAAATGCAATAAGGTTTTTATACATAAAATCAGTGATTGTATTTTGGGGTTCACCACTTAGTGTGTTGGTGAAGTGGTGGTTTTCTTGTTGTCTCCACCCAGGTTCAAACCTTCGTTGGGCCATTGTGATCGTGGGCTTATGCCTTCGCTAATCCAATGTGCTCGCAAGTTTGGGCCTCAGCTTTATAATAAGGGGACGAGGTCCCCCATTTGTGGCCTCACTATTTCATAGCTCCAGGTCAAAAAAATTTCATGTGGATCTAAAGGACGGGTCATGCCAGCCTCATGGGTCATGTTAAATTTTTTACCAAGCAGTTAATTTCTTTTTAAAGAGAGGTGATTGGGTTTGAACAGATACATGTTTATTCAACATAACATCAAAAAATATGTATATATGTACAATCAAGACATACACACACATATCTGTGTGTGTGTGTGTGTGTGCGCGCGTGCACGTGTGTATGTATCTATATATTGTTAACCAAATGATGGTAATGGTTATGAAGACCGAGTTTCAAAAAAATAAAAGCAAGTAGAATGATTAGATCATTTGTTAGTTTTTCATTGATGTCAAGCAACTGATTTGTGGTTTATATTAAGAAGTCATATCAATAGAAGAGGAACTTAATTGGGTAGATAATAAAGATCGGACAATGATAAGGAACTATTGATATAATTGTTTCTTACTTAACATTTGATGTTGTTAAGTCGGTAAAGTAGAAAGGTCAAGTCGGTAAAGGGAACAACCTAGTTACCAAGAAGTGAAGTGTTTTTCGGTCGAGCAGAGAAAAGACAGTCACTGAGAAAAGTTGAAAACCGAGAAAGGTCAGTTACTGAGAAAGGTTGGTAACCGAGTAAAGTCACATATTGAGTGAAGATATTCACCGAAGTCATCGAGCATGGAACTGAGCATGAAAACAATTAAATACAAGGAGTAGAATGAATTTAATGCAAAGGCACATAGAACAATAAGTTTCCAAGCACAAAGATGAAGTCTATTGCAAGATCTACGGTCATGAAAAACTAAAATTCAAAATCAGTGATGTAGATTAAGTGGCAAAAGAAAGTTGCGAGTTCTAAGAAAAAGTGCAAGTCACAAGGCACAGTTAACTACTTAAGCAAATTGCAAATACATTAAATCAGTTCATTTGAGAAGATTGGACGGTTGAACACAATTGAGGGAAAACCTAACCAATAGGATTAAGAGGAAAAATAAAGGCCTATATATTGTTGATTCTGTATGTTAATACAGAGTTACTAGCAAAGTGATAAGTTGAAGAGCTACCGAGCCGAGTAGTGAAAGAGTTGGATAACCAGTCAAGAGGAGAGACTATTGAGTTGATGAGTTGTAGGAGCTAGTAAGTTTTAGAGAGAAAACAAAGGATATGATCAAGAAAATTATAGTTGCAGAATCACAGGTCACATTAGTACACTATTGCTTACTAAAATTTGTAATAGAAAATATCTTAACCGAGTAGACCTAACAAGTATTTTGTAAACCCTTGAGAAAGTTAACATTCTAGGATGAGTGTTTAATCCCTATAACTAGGCCACTCCTAATAGGGTGAAGATCTTAGTAAGTCTAAGGTAATTCCCCTAACAAGGTCACATCTAACATATGTGCATTGTAATATTTAACACGATTGGATAATAACCAAGCATACTTCAACAAAGTATTTATTTTTGTGGGTGATAATTCCCAGGGAGGTTTTTCCCAAATTGGTTTTCCTCATTAAATATTGTGTTACATTTGATTATTGATAATTTTGAATGTTATTAGTTTAAGTTATATGATTTTATCAAGTTTGTGAATAGTTTTCAAGTTTCAATTGTTGTTGTTTCATTCACCAAGATAAATCAGAGGTTTAGATTTAAAGTACTAAGGCTCAATATTTTCTGATTCACCCCCTATCAGTAAACCATCTTTAGTAGGGTAAACCAACAAATGGTATCAGAGCTAGTGCTATGAGAAGATAAGTTTAAAGGTACTTGAGTTAAAGGTCCAAAGATGTATAAGAGGGAAGAACTGAAGTTGAATAGGAATAAATTTTCTATAGGGCATAATAGAATGACCCTTCACATATCTGGTATTGGATATTATGAATTGGATCATCTTGATAATGAGTACTCACCTCCACTATTTGGTCCTTTAACACTTGAGCAGATAAGAGAAAGACAAGAACATACACAAGTGATGATAGAGATAACCTCTACTCTCACTGACCTAGAGTTCAATGATTTAGAAGTTTGTACTACTCCTAAGCAGATGTGGGAGAGGCTTACACTTCTTTTTGGTGGAAATCAACATGTTTAGAAAGCTAAGGCTGAAAGATTAAGAGGAAATTTTGAATCAATGAAGATGAAAGAAAGATAAAATATTATTGCATATAGCACAATACTAAAGGAGATTTCTATTGCAATTAGAGGTGCTAGTGGAAACATTAAAGAAGAATATGTTACAAGAAAGATGCTTAGAACACTTCTACCCATCTATGCCATTTGTGTGTCTTCTATTCAAGAGATGAGATCCATTCCATAGATGGTTGTTACTTTGGATGCCACAATTGGTAAGCTAACTACTTTTGAGATAAATGATTTTGATAATAGTTTGCCTACTACTTCTAAGATTGAATCCGGATTCAAATCATCCTTCACTATTGGGAAGTCTAGAGATTATAGATCTAGCAATGGATACACAAGTAGTGATAGTGAAAGGTTTCATAGTTGTATGAGTGAGCTTGAAGATCTATATGTTGAAGATGATAAGAATGAAATTGAATTTGAAGCATTATTGACTAGGATACTACCGAGAGGTAAAGGAAAGTACAAAGATAAGACACCTTTGAAATGTTTTTCATGCAACAAGATTGGTCATACAGCTTCTAATTAACCTGAAAATAATGAGAAGAGGGATAACAAAGACAACAACAAGACTGAGAACATATTTAGAAGATTCAGAGATTTCAAGAACAAAGGAAAGAAAGCATGCTACATTGTTGAAGGAGGTTTGTCTAATGATGACACCGATGAAGATGAAATAGAGGTTGTTTATGTTTCTATTAAAGTTGAATCTGATGAAGAAAGGTGCATTGAAGAAAAGGCCCTAAAATCAAAAGTAAGTAAAAATGATACATGGATTATAGACAACAATTTCTCACACCACATGACTGGTGATACTAACAATTTTATTACTTTAAAAGAGCAT
This sequence comes from Thuja plicata, assembly GCA_018584345.1. Classification (NCBI taxonomy): domain Eukaryota; kingdom Viridiplantae; phylum Streptophyta; class Pinopsida; order Cupressales; family Cupressaceae; genus Thuja; species Thuja plicata. The sequence continues at coordinate 3,607,826 of MU223174.1, read as the reverse complement.
AATGGTGGAAATGTTAGATTTGGAAATGATTCCCCATAACCTGTAAAGGAAAATGTTCTGTAATTCTACTGAACAATACTAAGTGTGATGATGTCTATTGGGTTGAATTCATGAAACACAATTTTTTGAGTGTGGCACAGTTAAACAATACTGGTCACCGACTAGAATTTCAAAATGAGAAAGTTAAACTATTTGATCAGAAGGGAAGTTTGATTGATACCGGAGGTCAATCTAAAGGTAACTTATTCTAACTTGATACTATAGACAACTAAAAATAGTTTGCACCTATGTGCTCCCTTTTTAACATTTCTTTTATCACTGATATTGTTGCATTCTTTCATGTCACCAATTTCTAACATTTCTCACATAACCTTGATCTTTTTGGATAAATCGATCAAATTCACTCTTAAACCATGTAAAATAATCCTAAATCATTCCAACCAAGTTCCAATCCATTTCTTATCGGTATAGGATAATTCCAAACTCATATCAATGTCTTATCAATCTCTTTCAATCAACTCTCTGGCATTGTCAAAGTTCATCGATGCCTTATCATTATCAATCCAGGAGAATTGTCATGTTCGTCAATGTCTCCCCAGGAGCATTATCAAGTTCATTAATTTCTTCTCCTAAATCACATTTGAGTGCATTGTCCAAGTTCATCAATACCTCATCATCATTTAATTCCTCCAATAGCATTGTCAAAGTTCATCGATGCTATTTCATCATCAGTCATCATTTCAAGAGCATTGTCAAAGTTCATCGATGCCTCACTGTCATTTTCACATTTCAGGAGTATTGTCCAAGTTCATCGATGTCTCCTTATCTTTATTTATCCTCTAGCATCATCCAATTTCATTGATGCCATTATATCATTTCCAATCATTATCGCGAGATCATTGTCAAAGTTCATCGATGCCTCGTGATTTCCTAAAATATTCCAGAATCATCGAAATTGATCCCAATCCTTATCAATATCATCAAAATCCATTACATTGTGCATTAATGCCTTCAATTTGGCCAATAATACATTAATTTTTCCTCTTGGGATGAATAACCCATAGTTTATCCCTATGTCCTAATCAAATAAATAAATTGACTTTATTATTCCCTTTTCCTATTGTCTCCCTAAATTAATTAATTTCAAAATTAATTAATTTCTCATCTTTTTGAATTATGGGATTTTCCTGATTCCTAAATTCCTAATTTAAGGGAATAATTAGTTTTTAAATTTAAAAATTGAACTCTTAAATTCTTTCCTTTAATTGTGCTTCATGTCCCTATTAATTTGCTTCATGACTTCTTCTACCTTTCCTTGTCCTTTTTCCCCTAATTATGTTTCCTTTTTTCTATTAATTTGCTTCTTCATTTTCCCTCCATTATGCATTGATTTATGCATTACTAATTTGTGCATCTCTTTCTAATTCTGCAGATTGTCTCTCATTGCTATAAATTGAGATTCAAGTCTCTCATTCAAGTTGGAACCACTATCTCCAAGTATTCTTAACATCAAATTGGCTTTTCAATACTTTTACATTTTTTTCATAGGCAAAAGAGAAACAATAATCTACTCTATGGAGAAGAAAGGAGATAATTTGAGCATCATTTGAAGGGGATTTTTTATGTGTTTCTTGCATATATTTTTGAATTCCCATTTCAATGGCTCTAATATTAGATTAGATAGGTTTTCATATTGTTTAGGGTTTTGTGGTTAACTAGATATGCATATTCTACCTTTTTATGGTCTTAGAGATACATCCCTATAGAGTTGTATGTTTGGTAAAACTGAAGATGTATGGCTATGGCACAAGAAGAAATGTCATTTTAATTTTGACAACTTAATCAAAGTAAGTAAGAAGAACAGAGTAAGAGGTCTACCGAGTCTAGAAAAACCTGAGAATGTAATTTGTAAAGGATGTCAAGTAGGTAAGATGACTAAATCAAGCTTTAAAAGAAAAACCTATACTACACAAGGTATATTGGAATTGGTACACACTGACCTATTTGGTTCCATGAGAACACGAAGCTATTATGGAGATATATACTTCATATTTTTTGTTGATGATTATTCTATAATGATGTCGATTGTGTTTTTAAAAGAAAAATATGATGCATTTCAAATGTTTAAGTGGTACAAGGATAGAGTTGAAAAATAAATAGGGAGACAAATCAAATGTTTGAGATCTGACAGAGGAGGAGAGTTTACATCTGATGAATTTACACTCTTTTGCAATGAAAATGGTATAAAGAGGTAGATGTCTTCACTGATAACACCACAATAGAATGGTATAGATAAAAGGAGAAATAGATCCATTGTGGATTGTGCAAGAACACTAATGATTGAGAATGGTATTTCTCAAACCTTCTGGAGAGAAGCAACCAATGCTATTGCTTATACACTTAACCGAGTCCAAATGAAGAAGGGAACAAACAAAACACCTTATGAGATCTGGTATAGACACAAATTGAATGTAAGTTACTTCAAAATATATGGAAGTAGGTGTTATATTATTAAAGATGCAAGAGATGGAAAGTTTGACTCTAAAGGAGATGAAGGAATATTTTTGGGATATTCTACTAAAATAAAATCCTGCAAATGTTTGAATAATAGTATTAACAAAATTGTAGAAAGTGAAAATGTGAGGATTGATGAATTTTTAGAGAAGAATGATGAAGACAGAAAGAAGGAACTCAAGGATTATCAGAGATTTTTTTATGTACAAACCAAGATTCTTGAAACTCTACTAAAAGAACAAATTAAGGAATAAGATGAGAAGAGAGAGCTTCCACCAAATGATGGAAATGAAAAGATACCAACAAATATCAAGCCTATATTGGAAAAGTATGTAAAGAGACACCACTCACCGAGAAAAAATATTGGAGATAAGACTATTAGAGTTCTAACAAGAAGCAAGGTAAGAGAAAACACATGTATAATATTTGAACTTGAATCAAGAAAATTAAAAGATGCTTTAGAAAGTGAAGATTGGATGAAAGAAATGAAGGAAGAGATAGATCAAATTCAAAAGAATAATACATGGAATTTGGTACCAAGACCAAAAGATAAGATATAATCAGTACTAAGTGGATTTTCAAAAATAAGTTGAATGAGCATGGTAATGTAATCAGAAATAAAGCAAGATTAGTTTGCAAGGGGTATGCACAAGAAGAAGGAATTGATTATGGTGAAACTTTTGCACCTGTAGCTAGATTAGAAGGAGTAAGTATTCTGCTAGGATATGCGGCTTATAAGGGATTCAAATTTTATCAAATGGATGTTAATTCTGCATTTCTCAATGGTATTCTTGAAGAAGTATATATTGAACAAGCTGAAGGATTTTTCTGAGAATACTAACAGAGACATGGTATGTAAATTAAAAAAAGCATTGTGTGGCTTGAAACAAGCACCCCGCACATGGTATGAGAGACTAAATTCATATATAATCAAAATAGGATTTCAAAGAACAAGTGACAACAATAATGTGTATCTAAAATGTGATAGTAATAACAAGTTTTTAATTGTTGAGATATTTTTTGATGACATTATCTTTGGAGGCAATGACACATTGTGTAGATCTTTGCCGAGGAGACGAGAAAGGAGTTTTAAATGTCAATGATTGGAGAGATTAAGTTTTTTCTTAAAATTCAAATTCAATAGGTAAAGGATGAGATCTATGTTACACAAGAAAAATATATCAAGGAGATCCTAAAAACCTTTGGTAAGGATGACTCAAACCGGTTAGAACATCGATGGTCACTAGGTGCAAGTTATCTAAAGAGGATGAGTCACAAGAAGTTAATGATACACTACCGATCCATGATTGGTAAACTATTGTAATATGTAGTGCACAAAAAACCTGGTATTTCTCATGTTGTAGGAATTGTTGCAAGGTTTTCTTTTGATCCAAAGGAAACACATATATCTGCAATTAAGAGAATTTTTAGATATCTGAAAGGCACTGAAGATTTAGGCCTACTATACAATAAAGGAGGAGACTTTGACTTGAAAGTCTATGCTGATGTTGATTGGGCTGGAAACATTGATGATAGAAAGAGTGTAAGTGGAGAAGTATTCGTGTTAGGAGAAAGACTAGTTACATGGCTAAGAAAGAAACAAATTTGTATATCACAATCTACTACTGAGGTTGAGTATGTTGTTGTAGCTATGAATTGTGCAAATATTGTGTAGATCAAACAACTACTAGAAGGTATGCAAGAAATAATCATCGAACAAGTCACTATCTATTGTGACAATACAAGTGCAATAAACATATCAAAGAATCTAGTAATGCACTCAAAGACCAAGAACATATCTATCAAGTATCACTACTTGAGAGAGAAAGTACAAGACAAGCTTGTAATGTTGGAGTATGTGAATTCAAAAGAATAGATTGCTGACATATTCACCAAGCTACTACCGAAGGATGCTTTTGAGTATCTTAGAGGTAAATTAGGGGTCCTACCCCTATCCAACATTCATTAAATGCAAGACACCTATTGCATTAATTATAGAACACATTAGAATATCTAAATTTGTGACTTGATGCTAAGTGATCCCACTTTAGGTGATGCCTAAAGTTGTGAAATGAATTATGTATGCAAAGAGAAATTAGTACATGCAAGGTATAATTCACAACCTAAACAAGATTTTAGGAGTATGGATCTTTGGCATTGTTATCAAAGAGGGAGAAGTATGTAATTGATGACTCCCCAGGGGATAAATAAGAACAAGGTAGAAATAAGTACAAGGGAGAAGCAAGCACAAGGGAGAAATAAGTAGAAGGGAGAAGTAAGCACAAGAGAGAAATAAGTACAAGATAAAAGTGCATGATGAATACAAGTAAAGGTGACTACATGAAAGAGGGAGAATGTAATAGAAGGAAAAGAGTAAGAACAAGCTAAGAGGGAGCAGAGATAGTATAGAGAGCCCAAATTATACCATCATCAATTGATAGTGTTAACCAACTGATGGTAATGGTGATGAAGACTGAGTTTCAGATGAATACAAGCAAGTAGAATGATTGGATCAGTTGTTAGTTTGTCATTGATGTCAAGCAATTAATTTATGGTTTATATGAAGATGCCAGATCAATCAAAGAGGAACTTAATTGGGTAGATAATAAAGATTAGACAATGATAAGAAACTATTGATATAATTATTTCTTACTTAAAATTTGATGTTGTTAAGGTGGTAAAGAAGAAAGGTCAATTCAGTAAAGGGAATAGCCTAGTTACCAAGCAGTGAAGTATTTTTTGATTGAGCAGAGAAAAGACAGTCACCAAAAAATTTTGACAACTGAGGAAGGTCAATTACCAAGCAAGGTTGGTAACTGAGCGAACTCAAATACAGAGTGAAGATATTCACCAAAGTCACCGAGCATGGAACCGAGCATGAACATAGATTAAATACAAGGAGTGAAATGAATTTAATAAAAAGGCATGTAGATCAAGAAGTTTCCAAGCATGATGATGAAGTCTATTGAAATATATGCAATCATGACAAGTAAAATTCAAAATCAGTGATGTAGATTAGGCGGCAAAAGAAAGTTGGCAGTTCCAAGAAAAAGTGCAAGTCACAAGGCACGGTTAACCACTTAAACATTGAATCAGTTCATTTGAGAAGATTAGATGGCTAAGCACAATTGAGGGAAACCTAACCAATAGGATTAAGAGGCAAGAGAAAGGCCTATATACTGATGAGTATGTATGTTTATACAAAGTTGTTGTCAAAGTGATAATTTAAAGAGCTACAGAGAAGAGTAATGAAAGAGTTGGATAACCAGTCAAGAGGAGAGACTGATGAGTTGTAGGAGCCAGTAAGTTTCAGAGAATAAACAAAGGATCTAATCAAGAAAAGTATAGTTGCATAATCAAAGGTCACATTAGTACAATGTTTCTTAGTAACATTTGTAATAGAAAATCTCTTAACCGAGTAGACCTAACAAGTCTTTTGTAAACCCTTGAGAAAGGTAAAATTCTAGGATGAATGTTTAAGCCCTCTAACTAGACCACTCCTAATAGGGTGAAGATCTTAATAGGTCTAAGGTAAATCCCCTAATAGGGTCACATCTAACAAATGTGTATTGTAATCTTTAAAAGGATTGGCTCTTAACCGAGCATACTTCAGAAGAGTATTTCTTTTTCTGGGTGACAATTCCCACAGAGGTTTTTCCCAAATTGGGTTTCCTCATTAAATCTTGTGTTACATGTCATGCTTGATAAATGTGAATGTTATTTTTTTAAAGTGATATGCTTTTATCAAGTTTGTGAATAGTTTTCAAGTTTTGGTTGTTGTTGTTGTTTCATTCACCAATCTAAATCAGAGGTTTAGATTTAAAGTACTACGGCTCAATATTTTATGATTCACCCCCCTCTCAGTAAACCATCTCTAGTAGGGTAAACCAACATATATATGTATATATGTATATATATGTATGTATATATGTATGTATACATACATATATATATATATATATATATAT
>MU223174.1:3549275-3574474 GCA_018584345.1 Thuja plicata | reverse complement strand
AGAATTCTACAAGTGACATAAGCATCAGCACATAAACGAAACTGATCAGACAATAGTGTCATTACAACAATTCATTTTTGATATAGTGTATATCAGTTATCAGAAGGTTGTAGCCTTCATATTATTGAGTAGTGAGATCTGGCAGTGATCCAACCACCTCTAACAGGGTTTTTGTAAAGACTCCTAATAGGGTCATTTTACTTGATTTGTAAAGACTGCTCCTAACAGGGAAAAGGAACTTTAATAGGTTCATTATACTAGTACAATCATTTGTGGGTACTAATTCCCACAGGGGTTTGCCTCCGATCAAGGTTTCCCTGTAAACATATCTGGTGTTATGTGTTATTGTGTTATGATTCATATGTTATCTATTTGATTTATGTTCAAATTTTTGAAAAATAATAATTAGTTAAACACTGATTCACTCCCCCTCTCAGTGTTTCCAACATGATAGATGTCACCACTTTGTCTTTTGGAGTGTTCTTTGTGTTGTACATTTCCTTGGATAAATTGAATAAGAAATACCTCTGCTCCCATTTAGGAACCACTTGGAATGAATCCAAGACACACTTGACCCATAGAAAAATGAGCCTCGACAAAAAAAGAACTGACGACGGAGACAACGAAAAAATGAAGGAAAGAAAAAAAAAAGAAAGCAAAAGGCTATGATACAAGGGATGGAAGGCAGTCCCTCTTAGGATCCAAAGTAATGTTTGAGGAATTACCCATTGACTAGAAATGGGGTAAAATCTCCATGTAAGGTGTTGATCCTAAAAGTGTTTTCTCCCAAGATCTCTGATATCTGATGAGGGCCTATCCATAATTTTTGGAATTTGGTGTGGCTTCCCGGATTTTCTTTCATCTTATCCCACATGAGAACAAGGTTAGAGATTATGAAGGCTTTGATGGTGGCTCTCTTTTCAAACCACCACATGATGATGGCTTGGTTCTTTGACACATGATCTAGGGCCAAGTTTCTCTTCTCGTCCAAGTTGAGGAGGTTCATAAGTTTGACTTGTACTCGATCTTTGCCTCCCATGTATTGGTCCATAAATCTCAAGATTGGGATTTTCAATTTCATAGGGAAGAATGATTGCAAGCTATAAACCAATTGATATGGAGATGTCCCCAAAGTTTACTTGATCCTCACTCGGTCGATCCACATGGCATATTTCAGTTGTGTGTGCCAATCCTAGGGATTATCGTCTAGGAGATGTTTGATCACCGTTGTCAATTTATTATTGGTAAACTCTTCTTATAGTCCATTGCCTTGTGGATAATAATTGGAGGATAATTTGAGGATTACCTAGTTTTCGAAGGCCCATTGTGTGAGTGAAGCAAACAAGAAAGAGGGAGCATTGTCACATACCAAATAGAATGAAATTCTGAACCTGGTTATGATGCGCTCCTCTAGGAACTTGGTCACTACCTCCATGGTGCAATTATTCAATGATTGGGCCTCCATCTAGCGTGTGCAGTAATAGGTAGTTGTCAGAATGAAATTGTATCCTACATATGAAGGGGGGTTAATCACTCTAAAAAAATCTAAGCCCCATTGGGCAAACATATGTACCTCATATACTGGCTGTAAGGGCCTTACTAGATTTCTCTCCCAGGTTGCACTTGTTTGGCAGGGGTGTCATGATCTCACATGTTCTCTAGTGTCTTTGAATAATGTTGGCCAACAATATCCTACCCTTAGGATTTGGTGAGCAGTTGCCTCGGCTGAACCGTGCCCTGTCCCACATTTTTCATGAAAATATTCTAGGACTTGTTTTGCTTCAAGCCTATCCAGACACCTTAGGTACAAACCTTCATAATTGCATTTACACAACTAGCCATTCTTCAAAATGTAAGAGCTGCATTTGATTTTCAAGGCCCTTCTCTGTGATCCATTCATCCCCTCTGGGAAGTGATTTATAGTAGGTAGTAGACTACTTCTTGATAGTATATATCAATGATCACACCTTGATCAGTGTAAGTTTGGCATACTAGACCTTCTTCCACTTTAGAGATTAGTTTTGTCAGGCCTTGGCCCCTTACTAGTTTCATGGGATGGATTTCTAGGTCAAACTCTTCTAGGATTTCCATCCATTTACCTCTTCGCTCTCCCATCTCATTGTGCATCAACAAAGACTTCACAGCTGCGCCACGGACTATCTTGAAGACTTTTCTCCTCAAGATTTAGTGTCAGAACTTCTTCACTGCTTTGACGAGAGAAAAAGACTATTTTTCTAGGTTGGGGTACTTGATCTTGACATCTTTAAATGGGAAACTCATGAAATATATGGGTCTTTCATCTTCACTACATTTCTTCTGAGTGAGGATATTCATGCATGAGTGTTATGAGGTGAAAGAATATACTTTAAAAGGAATAGTGTAGTCAAGACTGACAAGGATAGGAGCTGTAGAAATTGCAGCTTTTATCTCCTCAAAATATTTCTTTACTGGGATAGTCCATTCAATCTTGGTATCCTTTTTGAGCATTTACAAGGGTTTTACTATTTCTGCGAAGCTGTTGATGAACTTCCTTACAAAGTTGATCTTTCCAAAGAAATATTTTAGTTCTTTGCGGCTATGGGCAGTGTCAAATTAATAATGGCTTCCACCTTCTCGGTGTCTATGAATATCCCATATTTTGAAATGATGTGTCCCAAAAAATTTCCTTTAGTCACACCAAACACACATTTCTTTGGATTGAGGGAAATCCCATATTTCCTGCATCTTTGGAGGCACTTTCTAAGATCATTTACATGATCTATTCTTTTTTTTAAAAATATTGTAAGATTGTCCATGTAAATGATAATTCATTTCCCAACTAGCCCTTTTAAATCTATGTCCATTTCCCTCTGGAAAGTGGCCCCAACATTAATTAAACCGAAAGGCATCTATCGGTAAGTGAAGGTTCCCCATTTGGTTGTGAATGATGTTTTCAGTATGTCCTCTTTTTGTATCATCACTTGCTTTTAACCAGAGTAACCATCTAGGAAGGATATCATTTGGGACCCATTAACTATTTGCAACACTTCGTCGAGAGATAGGAGGGGGTAATTGTCCTTTTGAGAGGACATGTTCAAGTTCCAAAAATCTACGCACAACTTGATCTCACTAGTCTTCTTCCTTAATGGCACCAAGTTCACGACCCACGTCGAGTGTCTTATGGGGAATATGATTCTAGCATCTAATAGCTTCTGAACTTCATTTTTTTATCAAGGGCTCCATATTAGGGTTGACAGGTCGTTGATGTTGGTGGAATGGTTTGGAGTCTGGCTTCAGTGGGATATTGTGCACAATGACTAAGGTGTCGTATGTTTTTATCTCTTCATAACTCCAAGATATGACATCTTGGTACTCCGTAAGGAGGTGGACCATCTCTTCCCTTTCCTCTTTGGTACATACCCTCCCAATGTGAACTTCTCTTGGCTCATCTTCGATGCCAAGGTTGTAGGATTCATACTCTTTACCATTGGGTGGTATGTCTGGACGTCTTTTCATAATGATTCCATCACTGTCAAAAATCCTCTCTAGTTCCACCATTCCTTTGGGTATGGAATTGGTTCTTAATTTTATGATTCCTTGATCATCGGGGTCTTCCATGCTAAGTTATTCTTTTGCCTCTATTTTTCTTCATCTATGATTTGTTTCTTGAACACTCTTGCACACATGATGAACTCCAGGATGTGTTGGTCATCTTGAAATACTTGGAAATTGGTAACATTGTCCGGGATGGCTAGGGCTGCAACAAGTTCAACTAAGAACTTCTTTAGTTTAGACTTCTCCATCTAATGTAGAAAACTAGAAGATACATCTAGAGTATCGACCACCACATTCTTCCTTCATGGGATGGCCTTGATGTTGAATGATTTGAAGTCATTGATCAAGTCCCACACCTGGTTTTGGTAGGCTGAAAGCCTCTTATCATTGCAAGAATATTGACTATGGACTTTCTTGATGACCAATTGTGAATCTCCTTCCACCGTTAAGGCTTTTATTCCTTTCTCATGGGCTAGGAGGAGTCCACAGACCAATGCCTCATACTTTGTGACATTGTTAGTGCACCAAAATTGTAATCTATATGCAACATAAAAAGACTTACATCTCAGATTTATGAGTTTGATCCCCACTCCCACTCCTTGTTTTCATTTAGAGCCATCAAAGAATAATTTCCATATCTGGTACTTCTTTGAGGGTTTTGAACCATCCAAAGCCCTTTTAGAGAGCCCCTTTGTCCAGGGTTGTTGCCTCTTTTCTCCATCACTAAGTGAGGAAGTTGACTCTCCTTTCTCCATCTCCTAGGAACTTTTGGGACTAGGGGATTCAGTTCTTTCAACTTCTTCATCTTCTTGTGGTTCTTTGTATGGCAGACATGCTCCATCATTTGAAGTGCTCCAGTCACTAAACAAGTTCAATGTAGGGGTGTTGGCATCTAGATCTGACCCACTATCTTGACTTTTAGTTGGGGCATATGTGTCCAGTAAGTTATCTATCCTAATCATAGAGTCACCTTTCTTTTCCACTTCAAGGGTTTCCTTTTCCTCTTCAGGCTCCCTTAGGGCCTTGACTGGTAAAGTGATTTGGGTCAGCACCCGAGACAATGCATTTTGGCAATTAGAGCACATGAATTCCAAGTGACTTTCCTGATGTAACTGATAGTATCCTAGAAGCAGAAGGATGTTAGGCTCTGCATCCTTCCCTAGGTTTTGCATGCTTTTTTTTATACTGTCCATGAAGCCTTAAAAGATATCTTCATAGATATTGGGTTCTAGTAGGCCTTGCACCAGACTATGGTCTTGTTCCTCGACTTCCATGATTTGGAACATGAAAATGTCATCCATTTGATAGGTGTCTAGGTTGGTCTATGTGAACATGAATTCATTAGTAGCATTGTACTCAGTGATCATCCTTTTCAACTTAGGCTCTACATTGATCTTGATTTGGTTTTTCAACCCTTTCCATGGTAATCATAGTTGCATGAAATCTATGGACAACCATCCTCTCAGGCATTTGGTCTATTCTCTTCTTAGTAGCATTCCATAAGTTTTGGGAATATCTACCATGTGTACATCAATTTACTATTGTGTCCTTGGGTTAGCAACCATTTGGATGTGTATGTCCTTGAGAACACCAATCACCTTGAATTTTGTCTTTTTGAGTTGGATCACTACTCTGTTTGTTGTTTTCAGGATCATTCCTAGTTTTTGGCAGATGGATAAAGGCATGAAATTACAAGATGCTCTAGAATCAATCAGGAAATTATGTAGGTTCTTCCTTAATATCTACAGACTGAGTAGGAATGGTGGTAACTCTATCTTCTCTTTGAAAATTGTTGGGAAAGCTTAGGAAGCATTGACGTTAGTGGTGGTCTTTGTGTTTCTAGCCATCATCCCCTATTTTGAAGGGTCCAAGGATTTTAGGAGTGATTCTCTCTGAGAATGGAATCCTTGGAGCATCTCGAACATCAATATGTTAGCCTTGGTTTTCTTTATCTCTTTAATTGAACTATGTTTGTCATTTGACCGTGCCGGGCTTCTGTAACTAGTGAACGTGTTTGGTGGGGATGAGGCGGGAGCATTTAGACCTCTTGGTGGCATATGATTATTATTCACTCAGGGATTTGGTGGAGTTGGTTGTTTACTTAGAGGTATGCCATCGATCATAGGTTCCTTTTGACTCCGCAGATTGTAGGAGTTTCGATGATCATTCTGGAAGGCATGGACTTACAAGTATTTAGGCTCATTTTCCTTTTGGAATGGGAACAAAAACTCTTCTTCTCCCAAACAATGGCCCAAATTTTCTCCATTTCTGGATTCATAAGAGTCAAACATCATGGAATTGAACTAAATGGGTGGCTCTTTTGGATCCTGGGGATATGAATTATGGGATTTTATTTCATACCCATTGTTGTTTTGGCATGGATTTGGAGCCCTGACACAATTGGCCTCCATAATTTCATATGTGTTAGCATTGTCTACCAATATACTACAATTGTTGGGTTGGGTGTTCCACAGTCTATTTGGTCTTTTTTGTCCAAATGGCTTATCCTATGTATTGTTGTTACCATTGTAAGTGTTAAAAATTTGATTCTAATTCTAGAGATAAGCATTTGGACCAGTTGGTGCTCATTGGTATCCACTTTAGTTCTAGGAAGGATTCAAATTCATCCTGGTAAGCTCATTCATGAAATGGGACAAGGTCTTCTTCATGACATCCAATTCGGAGGCTAAATGAGTATTGGGTTCAGGTTGGGGTACAACCCTTTTTTCTAAAAATGTTGTTTTGTGAGCCTCATAACTGGGATATGTGATGCATGGTGGTAGGGCTGGAAATGGTTGTGCAAGAATTGGATTCAACGGATGTCAATGAGTGGCCAAATATTGACTTCTTTTTGAAAATGGATGTGGGCTAGCAGCGTTGTTAATGATGGGCATGGTTGCAAATTTCCCCTCTTGCGTATCCATTTGCTGTGTGAACATTATGACCTCGTTATACACTTTTTCTATTGTGTCTCTATCCGTAGGTGGGAGTCTTCTCAAAAAAATCAAGGGGAAAGGATCCAAAGCTTTGAGGTAAACTTGTATGACGATTGCCTCTGGTATGGTGTAAGGAGCTTCCAACTTTCCATTCATTTTGTGGAAATGATGATTGAACATGGCGATGGGCTCCCTAGGATCTTTTCTCGTTGTTATGAACTGATGATGCATCGTAGATGGATCTACATACTATTAGGGATTTTTCTTGCAAGTATCTTTTAAAACTAGTATGAATTCTTTCTCTTCTATATTTCCAATTTTCCTATATGCAAGAAAATCCTAATTGATGAGGATTGGATATGATCCTCCTTTTTTGAGATCCACTGGCTCAGGCGGGTATTACCTTTTAATGATTACTATTTTTACAGTACTTTATAGTTGATTATGTCTTCTTACTAACTTGCTAAATGCCTTTACTATATCAATAAGTAGACAACTATGCAAATGACTATGAATAACTTGATACAAACCTTAATGAGCCAAACTAGTATTTTGACAACAATAAATAGTAATGCAATAAGGATTCTCATCCTTCTTCCTTTTATGGTTCTTATGAACTTAGGGGGGAAATCTATTTGATTCTCTCTTAAAGGAATCAACAGACTTGAATTGTATACTTTGTGAGTACAATTTCTTATGAATGTATTCTATTTTATAAGTGTAATGTATTTGAATGATTGTTCTTAAATGTTGGATGATTGAACAATTACTTGCAAAACTATAAACCAGTGCTTGATCCTATGGGCTACAGAGTCAAATTTGAATGCAAATCCACAATTAGATGACTAATGAAAATAATTGCAACCTAGATAGAATTCCTTACAAACTATCCACTCACTCCTATATCTTTGTTCATTAGATCTTAAACATCAATATTCAGCTTCCAGGAACCATATGAAAGAATTATTCCTTCCTTGAAGGACCTCACAAATGATTGCACAACTACCTTGTAGTTGATGTATTTAAATGCCTTACAAATAAATACATAAAAGCCTAAATAGAAATAAAAGAGACAACGCAAGATATAAAATAGATATTGCAATGTATTTTATTAATGTCCAACTACTTCAAAATACATACAATAGACAAAAAGTACATAGGCTCAGAAAAAATTGTAGTAGTATGCCATGTAATTATATTCCATCATCATTCAAAATGTTACAATATGCTCTATTTATAGGCTTAAACCATCTTTGAATCCTTAAGAAGTAAGGATGCTACAAGCTTCGGATGGTTTTAAGACCTAACCCTAAAATACAAAAAGGACAAAAGACAGGAGAGAACCAAGCGGTGGATGGACAAAAATGAAGAATAAGATATGATTTGTTCTTTGTCTTCTTGTGATCTTTGGCACCTTTGACTCTATATGTTCAGGATAGCATCTAATATTTACAATGAGACCTAGTGACTGCCAATACAAGCTAATTTACACTAGTCTTCATGATAGCTAACCTTCCTGTGCTCAAAGAACAGGTGTCATGTGTCCTCCTATTCCTCATCTGTTATGTCCAGGTCAACAGTGATAGGATTTTTATTCTTGGGCTTTGTTAATATGTCCCATGCTGTAACATATTCTTCATTCTTCCATTCAAAGCTCTGTATGTTCTCCAACTAGGTCTTCTGTCTCTCCCACCTGGCATTAGTAATACTCTTGACATCTGTGATAAACATGGTGAAATTTTTTTCTGCTTTAAATGCTTCATCCAAAATCTTATTATATCTTTCCATATCTAGTTCCCCCTTGTCAGAAACATATACCTCTTTATTAGGTAACATAATGTCAAATTCCGAGCCCCATACCCCTAGTGGCTTGATCTGATTGTCCTATGATCTGATTGGAGGCACAAATCTGTTATAACTAGGCCCAAACATATTTAACCTTGCCTCTATATGATTAGTGTTTCCTTTGAAAAAGGACAAGGTAGCTCCTATCTGCTCTATCTCAACTCCAACTTTGGTTACCACCTCTGGTAGGTCTGATCTATGTGGTTGCAAAGATGCCAACCTTTCAAACAATCCTGTTCTGCCTGACCATATTGCATAATATGGGTTCAAAATTTGGACAAAATTATTAACTTCTACTTGCAAGCCTGACAATTTGACATAAGCTCCATAAACTATATCAATTTTATCCCTTATTATGTTAATCCTATGCTGCAAAATTTCAGTCAATGCACCCAAAACAACTTCATTATGCTCACCAGTACCCTGCCCTATTTCTATTGCAGTCTGCTTTCTTTCCTCTATTTTTACTTCTGCATATTTTCCCTCTTTGTGCTATGTAGGGGAAACTTCAGGCATATCAAGCAGTTTTTGTGTAAGCTCTTCTATCAACTTCTCTTGTGCTTTGATCTTGATCAGACCCAACTCCCTATCCTTGACTATATCACTAGTTTCAATAATGAGTTTCTTAAATCTTTCAAACATTTAGGCAGCCTTGGCTTCATTCAACTATGAAAAATGGGTGAGCACTTGGGAAATCTCCAAGTCTCCCATATTCTGGAAAGACCAAATGATCTTGTCCCCTTCCATCTTCTCTTGTATGTTTATCATGGAAGGCTTATGATCTTTTGGAGCTAGGATCCACATTGCTAAAGCCTAGGACTTTGGATAATATCCAAATCCTCTGATCATCTCTCCAACCTGTATCTCTGATGACATCTTGACAACAGGTTATTTCCTTATCTTTAATCTATTATGAAGGTAGATGCCAAGTCCTATCCTTCCACCAATAACATCCCACTGGACTTTACTAGTTGCCTTGCTTCCTATGGTGTAATTTTCTCTGATTGAGGATCATAATCCTACAATGCTTGTAAAGCCTCACTAGTTAGTGGATCTCCACTTGCCAATTGTAGTTGTGCACCAACTTGCCTTTGTTTGTTCCAGATGAGAAACTCTTTAAACTCTTTGGTCTTGATGAAATTTTTATCTTTTATGAATTGCTCTTGGTGTAGCAATCTCTCATCAATACATATCATAAGAAGTAATTTTATTTCCTCTTCATCATCTTTTTGCAGATTCTTCCTTGCTCTTATCTGTTTCCTTAACTGATGGTCATAGGCTCTACCACTAGTGATAAGAGCACTAATTCTATATTTTTTCTTCTCCTTTTTCTATGATGGTTCCCCTGCTTCTATCCTTTGTCTTTTTAGTGGGGGCTCATTAGTGAAGTTAGTCTTTGGGACCTTTATTAGATCAATTATATTCTCTCCCTCAGCTTCCTGTTCTTCAACAAATGCCTGATTCACTAGAGGGGAGCTAGGAACTAAATACTCCTCATCACTGTCCTCATCATATTTTGATGATGAATGCCCTTTATGGCCCTTTTATGGCACTACAAGTGCATCTTCAAGTTTATTTCACAACATAGTATGTGACTCAACCATGGCATCAAGTCTTTTCAAATATGGCAAGTCAGGGAAGAAACCCCCAAAAGAGATGCCTTTTCTCTTTACTTGCCTCTCCAAGTCCATAAATTTATTAAATGTTTTGTCCCTTTTATAGACCTCCTCATCCTCTAGTATATTTCTTATGACGTCTTCCTCCATACATTCTTCATGATATTTTGTATATGGGATGGTGGGTGTAAAGAGCTTCTTGGCACTTAGTATAAAGCCTTATGTGTCAATGTATCTATAGAGGGATACATTCATTCTATAGTGGCTCATCCAATTATTTACTGGATCTATTTCCCTTTTACCAATTGTAAAATTATAAATTCTGAACTTTATGGGAGTGAAAGTTCCCTTTCTATGAGGAGCCAGGTGCTCCATGTCTATCAAAATTAGTTGTCTAATAAATTCAATTGCTGCAAT
Organism: Thuja plicata; assembly: GCA_018584345.1. NCBI lineage: Eukaryota > Viridiplantae > Streptophyta > Pinopsida > Cupressales > Cupressaceae > Thuja > Thuja plicata. Next base: position 3,564,126 of record MU223174.1, on the reverse strand, counting down.
TTTGGGTGGTACATAGAATGGTAGAACATGGGGTGGGTGAGTACAACCATATCATACACCCTGATTAGAGTGAAATTCTTCTCATAATAGAAGTCTCCCTAATTGTGGTCTCCTAGCCACTTATCAACAGATTGACATGGCCTGAGTAGTTGCAGTACCTTCACTGGTAGCCTTGTCTTGTCTACTCCTAGAGACTTAAGTATTGGATAAACTATCCAATTTTCAAAAGCATAGAATTCCTATTCTTTAGAAGTGTAGTTCCACACTCTCAACTAAAACTGAATGGGGTTGGCCTAATTTTGATGAAACCCCTGAGGCCTCAAATATTGGCAATTCATGATAGGAAAGTTGTAGTACAAAATCAAATGCATTAAAATGGAATAATGCATGAATTTGGGGTTGTTTTCCTTGTTCTGGATATCAATAAATCCCTGATGCATTTTGTCAATTATATATTGAATATAATCATAATTGGTACTGGTATGAGGGCTCTGCATATCTAGGACCATCATAAGGATATCTAGGGTTATTCTCTTGGGTCCTCCATCCTTTCCCATCACTCTACATAATGCATTGGATATATACTTCATATAGAAGTTGAGGTCTTTTTAGTAATAGGGAGAAGTCCCTGGGATGGGTGCAATATAATACTTCATTCTTCTTGGTACATGATACTCCTGGATCAATTTGGATGCAGTGCCAGACTCTCTTGTATACCTATTCTCTAAACTCTTCAAATTTATTTCTATGGCCATTAGATGATATACGTTGAATTCTTTCATGAACGAGTTCCTATCTAGGGTTACTAGGGCTTTCCCATCATCCCTTTTTATAGTCTTGGTTAGGGCATCATACCTATTGGCCATTTCTAAAATAAAATCAGTATCCATAAAGATGTTAGGGACTATTAATTTGGCTAGTCCACAGGTCCATGGGTTCAAAATTGGCACAACTTCATCACTATTATTATAAAAATAATTGAAAAGGGAATAACCAGAAGAACCTGGAGTTTTAGCATCCCTAATGTAGTGTGAATAATCTACGAGAGTATCAGCATTTACCTTTTTGTTTTGACTTGATCCAGGCAACAGAGATATGAATTCTTCAGAATAATTTTGCTTCCCTTTCATTTCATCATCAACATCACCACTTCTTCCGCTAGTAGAAGCTACACTCATTACCTGACTCTTCTTTCCTACTATTCTATTCCAATTTATCTCACCGATATTGAGACAAATCAGACAAATCTATCTCCAGGTCACACACTTTCAACTGTTAATCACCCAATTTGTTCTAGAGCACTGATAACCACTCAAATTTCCCAAATTCTAGACTAAAATTTGGCTTGTTTCTCTCTGAAAATTTGAGAATCTTTACTTTCTGCACACACTGATAACTTAGAAAATTCTTGCTCTGAAAACAATAAACTCTTGGTAAGAAGCAATGATTAACGGTAACCCTTATTTATCCTTGAATTATCAATGCATAATTCACATAATTGCAATCCAATCACTTCTGGCTTCAATTCCTCATGCTATGAAATCAATTTTTGTTCTAGTCGTAGCCTCTAAAAGTGACAGGAAATCGAATATGAATGAGTTCTTTTTGATAAAAACCCATATTATATTTAAACATGATCCAATTTTGATCTAATTGGTTATTTCTCATACAGCTCAGCTACCCTTTAATACACTTTTCATAAATCTCTTCATTTCTATTGGCTAGAAATTGTACATCTTGGCGTCGAAGAAAAGTCTTTACTTTAACTCTGGTTCTTCTTCTAGCGACCTCGCGACTATGTAATCTCCTTGTCTCTGAATGTCTACTTTAACTGTGGTTTCATATCGAGACTTAGCGACCACCACATGATCAACCTTTTGATTAATAGCTATCTCCTTGTCGCTAGATGAAATATCTTAACCCATATTCTTTCGGAGACACCGCGGCTGAGCCATCTACTAACTAATCTATAACCTTGGTTTACTTCTGGAGACTTGGCGACTGTGTAATCTCTTTGTCACCGAGAAAATATTTTAACTCATAGTTTATTTGGAGACAACGCGACAAAATATTTCTCTTAATTGCTTAATAATTTTACCTTTATTATTTTGATCTGGAGATAACTCGACTACCATTGATCTCTTTTTATCTGCATCCGACGATCTACATTGAGTCTCCAGATTTTCAAAGAAAACCCTAATTTCTCATGAGACTACATGACTGATATCTCCAAGTCACCAAGTGTATTATTTACTTTGCATTTTCTTTAGAGACTACATGACTGATAAACACGTGTCTCAACTATCCTTTTGACTCCTAATCGCGGGATCACTTTTGAATTTTCAAACTTTTACAGTGACCTAGCAACTGTCATTGGATCTCTTTTCATCTAATGGTTGTCACCAAGTCTCATGACTTTAACTTAACCCTTGATTTCTTTTGTGACTAGGAGATAACACTAATACTAAAACCAACATCTAACTCAGGTTTGTTCAGGAGACTTCATGACTGAAAGGACTTAGTGTCACTAGGTGATTTTCAAACTACACTGTTTATCTTGAGATATCCCGACCACTGTTGGATTTGACTTAAGATGGATGGTTGTCACTAAATGTCCATATCTGCGGAGGTATAGTATTTTCATCAGGAGATAAAACGACAAAGGATTTTTGCTAAGTCTCTAAATAGAATGGAATATTCTCTTCACTTTACGAGACTAAGTGACTAACTTAAAAGAACATGATTTATTTTCAGAACTTAAGTTACGAAAAAGTAACTTCAAAATAGAAACTTGACTGAGATATTAGGGCTTTTTGTATTTTTTAACAGAGGTAACTCTAAAACCCTAGGGTTTTAGAATTTTTCCACTAGGTTTATGGCTAAAATTATTATTTGTAGAGATATTTAAGCAATTTCAGACATGAATTTTAACTCTTGAGCACAAAGATGACTAGTAATTTCAAAATTTTACTGAACAGACTAAAAAACTAGAAATCCAACCAACACATACAACTTAAATTGATTAAGAAATTTGGTTTCAAACTCATTCCATGCAGAGATAGATCCCCATGGTAAATTTAGGTACCATTTGTATGTGAATTCTCCCAAAGTGTAGGGGAAAAGATGATAGACAATGTCTTGGTGGGAAATCTCTTTGCAGTTGCAAATTTATTTGAAGGAATGGATGTGCTCTTCTGTTGTCCTTGATTCACCATATATGAAACATGTGCAAAAAATCTTGAGATTTTTGGGAAATTCATGGAGCTTTCCAACAAAATTCAATGCTGACCTTTTTGCGTTGGCAAAGAAATCCATTAGATGTGGTTGTTGCAAATTCTAATTTTGCACATTCTGATTTTGATTTATGGTTGTGGGAACAGTCAGGACAATGATTTGTGATTTCTATGAAAGCGGGTTTTGTGACTCGGTAGTATGGTGAGAGAAGTTCTCTCTTGTCTTCCCTTTTTCACTGCAAGCTCTATGATGTTGAGTGAGTTCAATGAACTTGCCTATTTTCAGAGATGATCTAATTACTCATTCAAACTATTCTTGTGAAAATGATCCGATTTTATCCAATTTTTCAGTCTTGAGGCCCTCCTTCTAGCACCACTTCTCTTGAGCATCATTTTTACACAAGTCAACAACTAGGATCTTGAGGTTTGATTTCCTCTCTTGAAAGGATAACGAAGTTATTCCCAAGGTTCTCCGGGGTCAGGTCACAACCTGCTTGGTTACTCAATTGAAGATAAATGTGAATATTCACGAGGAGGCTTTTGCTGGTACGTTCAAGACATCAAACTGTAAAACAACTTTAGTACTTTTTTTTTGGTATTTTCTGATTTATCAAAGATTTATGTTTTAATTAAAGATGCAATTTTGTATTCTCTAAAGATGTTTACTTTCAAAATTATGATAGAATTTAAATGAATAGGGTAACAAGAAATTAAATGAACTTGTTGAAAATGAAATCCTAATGGACATAAACCGCTGTCGATCTTCCCTTGCAAATTGAATGATGGAGAGATTTAGAACAAACCCACGAAGTATAAATCAGACAATGTCACAATTCTATACTTGATGGATGCAATCATTTGGAGATAAAATGTATTCACTTTTGCAAGATTTTCAAAACCTATCGAATTGTGAAGTCACCAAGATGCATGCACACACAAGATGGATTTATTGTTAAGCCCGATAGATGATCTTTTCCATGCACTTGTCACAATAAGGTAAATAGCTAATAGAAAACTCCAACTAATAGAAACGCAGATTCAAAACACAATAAATAATTGGATCTTTGAAAATAATGAACAAGCATCTACAAATTCATTAATTTCACATAGATAGAAAAAATTTCACACCAGGAATGAAGCACCAAATTGTAGATTTTCTTGCATTTATAATTTGACCCTATTACATTTATTTTGATTACAATATATAGAGTTTTGATCTAAAAACTCTAAATGCCAAAATTAGGGCATCAGAGAGTCTAAATTAATGAAAATAAACTAAAACTAAAACTTTTCTAAAAGAAAACTATTGCTAACTGGTACTGAACAACTTGCACAGATTCTTTATCCATTTACAATCATTTTTTCCATGGAAGAAGGATCAAACTCACCAAGAAAAGAGAGAGAAAGAAGATAGGGTTTCTCTGCATGCAACTAAAGTCTTCTTCTTGATCTTAGAGTTCACCCTTGGAATCTTCATCTGGGGTTCTCTCTGCGGTGGGAACTGATAGGGGACCCTTAGTCATTCAAAAATGAACTCCAGTTGGGAACCCATTTGATTTGGAGTTCAAAATCCATGCAAAAAAGTGATCTCACTGGAAACAACCAGAATTTTGGACCCCCACCTCTCCTTTGAATTTTATTAAGTGCCAAAAAATGCTAAGTATCGACACCCAATTCTGAAGGCCCAATTTTTTTGGCCCTTTCAGAGGTTGAAAGGATGAAAATATTGAAGGAACAAAGTGTTAGGGAGGTTGAAATGCCAAAAAGATACAAAGGCCAAAAGGTTAAAAGGCCGAACTTACCCTTTTGAGAAAATTTGTTAAGTGTAAAAATTGCCATTTTCAAAATTGTTGAAGGGGCTTGAGGAGTCAGTTTGGAAAGACTTCTAGATGTGTAGCCTAGAGCCTTTGTATTATCTCCTGAAGTTCTTCATAATTTATCTCTTTCCTCTTTACTTTATTAACCCTTTTTTCTTGCTTCTCTCTAAATATGGTCAATTCAGAAGCAAAGAACTTGATCTCCTCTTCATGTTCTGATATCACCTGCATGTCTTCCCTGGAGTAGAAGATTTGGTGTAAGGACTCTTTGGTGCTGACACCTGCTAAAATATCTCTGAATTTTGTAACCACCTCTTTTGATGGACACAAGATCTATTTATCTTGGTCCCAGTTTAGGTCAAGGTCAATCCCTGTGAGGAAACCATCTATCTCTTTCACCCATTCCATGAACTCCTCCTGTTTTTCCAATATGTGGACTCACTCTTCACAGAACTTAATTATCTTGGCTATGTGTTTGATCTAGGTTTTGAAGTTGTCTAACTCTTTTCCCTCATATATCTTCACTAATATTTGGAAGTGTTGCTTCTTTATTATATTTAGAACCTGGAGGGCGGCTTGCCATTTGGTTATCTCAGAATCTAAGCCACCTTCATTATCCATCAGGTCTATCAAATTTGTTGCTTCAATCAAGATGAATCAGAAAGGATTAAACACCAATTTGACGGCCCCTTCTCCATACTGTTCAAATTCATTTATCCAGTCTACACCTGCTTGGACAAACGAAGGGATCAAACCTTCTGGTAAGTCTGGGGTGACCATCTTTTCTAATACGGCCTGTAATGAGGCCTCCGGGAAACTTGGATCAATAGGACCCACCATTTTATGGATGAACTTCTTTAAAGCCTCATTCTGCTCTGTTAAGGACTTTATGGTTTCCTCATCCTTTCTCATGAATCCTAGAGCGTGCTTGAGTCCTAAAGCTGCCAATGTCTTGCTCCCTTCCCTAGTAGGCTCACCCAAGTCTACCTCTTTAAGCATGTAATCTTCAGGGGTTGCTTGTGTTTGAGAAGTGCTAATAGAAGGAATTGCTACTTGTGCCTTCTAGTGACCCCTAGTGCCTTGGGTGAAAAAGGATATTGTTCTAGCTGGTATGTTGACCTCTGTCTAATGGAAGGCTTGTCCTAAAGAGGTCATACTTGTATCTTCTCCCTCTTCCTCATTAGTGTAAGTCCTCTTCTGAGTCTGAATCTCTTTAGAAAACCAAGTAGGTTTACTAAAGGTAATGACTATCTCATATGGGGCAATGTGGAGGATTGACACCAAGTTTTGTGACCCAAGGGTCAATTTCTCCTTTGATTCTTTATCTTGTTCCCCCTCCTCTTCACCATCTCCCTCATTCACTTCTTCTTTGTGACCTTCTCCTTATCCCCTTCCTTCTCCTCCCATATCTTCCTCTATTGCCCTATCTTGTCCATCCTTACCTTGACCCTCATCCCCTAAAGAATTGATCAACACTTCTGTATTGAGGCCAGTCATGGCCTCCAATGTGGTTTTAAAAGGTGACAAAAATTTTGTTCTTATTGACCCCTGATGAGTCAGGATGAAGCACGGTAGGGGTATGGATGGAGGTGGGGTAGGTGTTGGCACTGTGAGTGGTGGAGCAGGAATAGGCACTATGAGTGGAAAAGTATGAATGGGAAGAGTCTGAATAGGAGGTGGGAGAGTAGAAGTTGAAGGAGACTGAGTCAGCATTGGAGTTGGGAGAGAAGGTGGTCTTCAGTGTAGATTGACTCTAGTACCCAATCTGAATCATTTTCTTGAACCTTTGAGGGAAATGGGGTCTTCAAGGTCTCCTTTTCAAGGGTATGGGACATCCTTCAATAATCCCCAATTCTAACTTCATGATCATCTATACAATTTACCAGTGATCTTCAAGTTGGGGTTCATGAATATATAATTTTCCAGTAATGTGGTTGTATGTACGTATTGGGTCGAATCTCAACCAGACTGTTTTGTATAGCTAAAGTGGGCACTCATCCCACTTGAAGGCCAAGGATTTGCAAACCTTCATATCTTGGAATGTGTATGGGCCCAAAAGAATAAGGAAGTCCCAACAATGCTTCTTCTTGTGCTTTATATGATCATAGGGATCTGCAAGCTTCCTGGCCATTTCTAGAGTGATTATCCAATCAGATGGGTACCTGGGAAACTTCTTAGAGTTTAAAGTAGACCCTACTACCTAGATATATTGGAATGTCTAGAATTATATGTATTAGCCCACAATGGCCCTCACCTTGGCAGCTGCTTCCTCCAACATCCTCTTCGCAAAATCACCTTTAATAGATCAGATGATCTTGAAGATGACAGCATCATTTACTATTCTGTAATCTAGGCTATCCTCTGGCATATTTTCCCTTCTTACCAACTATGGATATACAACATGGGGCCATGCATTCTGATCATTTATTTTTCCTCTTTTGGTAAGTCCCAAATAGTCTATCTGTGTGGCTAGCAAGCACACTATGTATGTACTCATGTAGAATTTTGGGTTATGTCTCACTACAGTTTGATGTTCATCCAATCTGTCACTGATAATGGTTCCCCAATCACAACTAGACTTGCAGCCTCTGATCTTCTCTATCAGGACAATCATCCAATCCTCAAGTTGGATGGAATGAGATAGTCCATACAGTCTACTTAATAATGTCACTACTGCCTGGATGTCATCTTTCAAATACCCCCTCCTGAGGTCTATCTTATCCAATTTGTTTTTGGAAGTAGTTGCTTGAGGTAATTGTTATTCACAATCTTGTATGCATCTTCACCTTTGTTTGTGAACCATCTGAGGCCCTTTCCAATGAAGAATTCATACAACTTGTCTATACCCTTATGGAGGTGGAGATGTCTTCTATGACGTATGGCCTTATGTCTAGTACTACCTATCCGTCTGTTTTTCTGACCACTCTTTCATCTGGAATGTAATGGATTAAAAGGGTCATGATTAGCTTAGATGAGGAGACAACCACTAGGTGGGTTGCTACATTAACCAGGCCTGATAGGACTAGTGAGGTGTAGTCCTTAGATCTTCCTACTGGTTGGGATTATCTTACCAGGAACTCATCCCAGTACACATTCCCAATGTTAGTGTCTACAATCTCTATGTGTTTGTTCCCAATATTTTAAGGGGGGTGATTTCCCTTGTATAAGTACTTCATTGGAGACATTGTTCATTTCTCACGCATTCATGCAAGAAAAGTGTAAGTATCAGTATTTTATTAAAGAGGAAACTATGAAAAATAGGGGAAAAACTTATTTAATCTAGAAAAAAAGAAGCAGAAAGCTCTTTAAGTAGCCATAAATGCATATTTTACACTTTTGGCCTTTTGGGGCTTTTAGACACTGAAAATTAGGTCAGGGTCTAAAAGGGCCGAAAGTGCAAAAAGAGCAAGCAAGGAGGAACATAACCTTTTGGACTTTCAGGGTGCAAAAGTCTGAATAGAATCTTAGACTCTGAAAGTCTGAAACCTACAAATGGAAGATCATGTCATTCAGAGATTCAGTCCTTTTGACATTTCAGGGATTTCAGACATCTCGGGGATCCAAAATGTCAACATCACTGAGAAGCCGAAAGGAACTTGGTGACAGTTTGTGAGACATAAGGTTTTCAGTCTTTCGGAGGTGGAAAACCTGCGACAAGGTCATGATAGAAACCCTAAGGGAAAAAACAAAAAAATAGGAAAAACTAAAAGACAAGAGGGATCCTCCCCTACAAGCCCAAGGGTGCAAACCCTAAGGACTTGGGGGGAAGCTACACTGGACTAGACACAAAAAAACACAAAACCCTAACCTAACCAGCAGAGAAGAACAAAAATTGATAGTGAGAAACCTACCTCAAGAGTGCTAGGAGTGGAGGAAAAGGACATGAGAGGCCAAAGGCACAGAGAAAACAACCATGAAGAGCGAGGACAATGAAATGGCGAGGTCACGGGGAGCATGGAAGATGCAGGAGAAATTTTCAAAGTGAGGACTCGCTGAGAGATTAAGGAACTTATATATCCTGAGGATGATGTCATCCCCTTTCAGTGTTTCAGGGTCCAAAACACCAAAAGATCTTAAGTTTTTGGTCCTTCAGCCTCTTTGGTGTTTTCAGAGGCTGAAACACTGAAAGGACTGGGCTTCGACCTTTCGGTGATTTTAGAGTTTCAGAGGACTCTAGGTCCTCTGAAATGCCTAAAGGGAAAAAAGGCCAAAAATGTCTTAACTTGGTTCAACAGGCCTGGTCAGAGACTGACTTGAGAGGAACCAGGAGAGGGGAAGACTCAAGAAACCAAAAGACGCACAAAAAAGGGGGGTCCCCATGGCTAGAGGACCAAAATGGGGTGTGTGTTGTTGACCCACAATAGGTTCAAACTAATAGGGGACAATCCATGGGTTGTAGAAGGATTTGTTGCATTATCATATACTTATATGAAAGAAAATGCTAGTGTACTTTGGTTGTTTATGAGTAATGCACTTGGAGCAATGGACATTCCTAAGATAAAACCCCTTTATTTAGATTATGAAGTCATAATAAGGCTTTACAAATATCTTCACCATTACTCTTGGCAATATAGTACCTTGAATTCTCTCAAAATCCTCCCTCTCCCCTCTATCACTCTATATCTTTCTCTTTCTCTACCTCTACCTCCCTCACTTTATCTCCCTTATATCCTTTCCCTTCCTCTCCCTTTCTCTCTATCTTTCTCTTTATAGCTTTGAAATAGTGTTATAATTCTTCCTTTACACCCTGAGAAGGTGGATGGGGTGAAGGACTAGTTTGTTCGCATTCATCCAAAAGCCATTTTGTTCTCAATGTAAGAGTTTTTTAGACCTTGAAAACTATTAGAATTAAATAAAATGGGGGGTTTTTTTTCAAGTGACAACTATTTTCACAAGCTTCAAAACCAGGAGAGATTTTGTTTAGGTTAGGTCACATTTTAACTATTTCATTGAAAGAGTTATTCATAAAAGAATCTATAAGGATCAAATTCATTTGACATCCTACCCTTTGGATCCTAGGATATCATTAGACCTTTTTTCCAATGTACAAGTCTCTTGGAGATAAAAAACATGAGAAGCATTTGTACCATCCTAAAAAGTTAGCACCCATAATTGGATGCTCTATTAGGCCCAATTTTGGTGATTTTGAGATCTGATGTCTGTTATGCTTGATCTTAGCAAATTTATTTCTCTTTTCCTAAATCTTTTCCACAATTATGATACCTAGTTCAAATTTGTGTTAATTTTCCTAGGTACAGAATGTTTCAAACATTTTGTACCCCAGAACAGAATGTTTGAAATGTCTTATTCCTTCACTTTTTTTTCCGGAGCCCTATGTCAAGGTTTTAGTGAGAAATTAGATCTTATGGTTATCATGGCTTATTTTTAAATCTTAAAATGTAGGATGAGGTATGTAAACAACCTATATCTCCTCATTTTTATATACATTCATGATCCATTACTATTTTGAATAAATCATTATCAAGTGCATTCAAGAGATCAAGAGCAATCAAGTATTCAAGCAATTGGCTTTAAGATTTGAAGGCAAGCATCTAAGATCTTGTTTCTCCAACTCATTCAAGTTAATTCCAATGAAATATTCTTCATTGAACCAATTTTATCTCCCATGATATCCAAGTAGAGGATTTCCCAATCAAGAAAGAAGATCATTCCTTGCTTCCATCTGCATTCATCTCTTTGTCATTGCAAGTGATTATCAACCATATCTATATAGAAGATCTAGGAGTGGCATTCATAGATCCATGCATTTTTTATGTCATCCTTGATTCCTATTCTACATTTTATTGGCACTTTTTCTTGCATAATCAAATAGATCAGTAAATGATCAAATCCATTACTCCCAACTCTTGATTCTTACAAGTAAAAGACCAATTAACGAGGATAACAGAATCCTCCTTCACTTTGAGCTCCACATACTCAGGCGGGTCTACCTCTTGAGACTTACTACTTCACAGTAAATATTAAAATGGATTAGTGTCTTTGAATACTAATATTCAATATTCATACAATGAAAAACTATAAAATAAAGATTGGTTTAGTTTAAAGGTTGACAGACAACCCTAACCCAGACCAGTGCCAAAACCTAGGGTACATAGTCAGTAAGAATGCATCTCAACCATACTAGGTTTATGAAACTAACTGAAACCCAAACAAGATGACTTATAAATTTCTCTCTGTAACTCAAATATTAAATCATCAGATCCATATATAAGTTTTAAACCCCCTGAAATATGCTCATAGGAATTACGCTCCCCTTAGAAGTAACCTGGAAACATATATCAGAACTTGTCTTACAAGTCTATAAATTTAAAATTCCTTACAAAATTATTTCATAAGAATCCAAACATACATATAAAGACAATAAATAATCAAGAGGGTATCCCAAAGATATTTCCATTTATCAGAATAAATTCAATACATTTTGTATCTTCTCAAACTGCTAAAACACAAGAAATAAAGTCTGGACCAGAACTGGCAATCCTACTTTGATTGATCAAAACATTTACTGACCCATTTACAAAGGAGAAAAAAGAAGATATAGAGAAGGGGAAAAACAAATTTCAACCCTAACTGACACTTGTCTCCATCAAAAATATCTCTGCCAAATATCTTATCTTCAAAAACTAAAATCTTATCTACAATCATCCTCTCAACAAACTTGATTCTTTTGTTGCGTTGTTTTTCTTTGCATCTTGAATTTTTTAAAACCTTCTGATGAACACATTTAAAATATATAAAAATAATAGCATCTCTAATGTTTTCCTACATCACTTTGTGCAAACTTAATATTTCATTTCCCTCAGTATTTCTGTGCAAATTTAAGCTAATATATTCTGCACCTTTAATTTAATATTTTGAATAGGACTCCTTTGTTTCTATACTTTAATTCTTTATTTGCACTTTAATTCCCTTTTTTGCACAGATGCCACCAGATCATGTCATGTGTCACCTCCTAATTCTCTTTTTCAATCCACATCAACACCTGCATCATCTTCCTTATCCTCTCTTCCTAGGCCCGCCACCTATCAGAGTGCCACGTGTCAGATGGGTGCAATGCCTTGAAGATATCTTCCGCTCATCTTTGTCTTCAAGTCATCATGCCTACTGTGGATCTTACCTTCCTCAGGATTGTGCCCATCTAATATGCCTTTGCTACAAGCCTGCCACATCACCTCCATCTAGTCTGCCCTACTGTCGGCCTCGCCACGTGTTACGCAGGCGCGATGGATCAATGGTAATCTTCTTTCATCTTTGGGTTCAATCCATCATGCCAGCCATTGATCTGATCACCTCAAGATTTGCGCACATCTGATGGTCTCCTCCACCATGTGTACCATCACCTCACCTACACGAGCCCCATCAAAATTTGTTTGTCATCTATTGAAGTCAGCCCCTATCAGGCACAGACAACAATGCTCCACCCGAGCGCATCACCAAGAGCCTCTGCCCTTTCTTCATATTACTATGTGAGCATTTCAGTATTTCAATTTTTTAAATTTCCTTCCCATAGCCAATGTGGGATAATTTCCCAAGTTAATTTAAATTTTTCTTCTCTTTGTATTAAAATTTGGTTGCCCTTGACCAAGTCAAAGGCACTAGCACTTAACCCCAAGCATTCACCCCCACAAAGAGCTCTCTTTCCTTTACTTCAAATAACATGATGTACTTTTTTTCTATAAAAACACTAAAATATTTCACTGCCTAATGCATGTGGGACTAAAACTCCAACACTTCTACCTTTAAAAATTACTACGCACCCTATATTTGCCTCCATTCTTGGCGTGATTTGGAGGCAGCATTTGGCATTGCACCTTCCAACACATTTTAATTTGGGATCCTATTTAAAACAAAAATTTACAAAAAATGTTGCGCAACCTCCCTTTCGTCCATGCATAGCATCTTGGCACTCATGCATAGCTAGGAGGAATTTGGAAAGGTTGTAGAATTTGCTTTTACACCTACCAATTACATTATCCCGAAAGATTTAGCATTTTGTTTCCTGGGACTCACATGCAATTCCCTCTTCATCTCCTGCGCAACATTCATAAACCATGCGTAGATTTTTCTTTGGAAACTTCAAAAGCATCTTTGTCATATTTCATGTGCAACACTTATAAACCATGTTATATTTAAAGCTTCCATATTGGCACTGTAATGACCTAAAAGTGGTCACCTAAACCCTAGACCTCTAATCTCAATCACATATCAAGAATCCCTAATCTTGATTATTTCTAAGTCGTAAACCAAACAGGCAATTCATCAATTTCAATATGATCTTACCTAAACCCTATGTCCTAGTTAATCATCATACTTGATTAATTAATTAATTCTAGAAATACAATATATTGACAAATAAACCTTATCTTAATTATTTAATTGATATTCTAATATATTAATTAAATAAAATTGCTAAATTGTCAATAACATCCAAAAGAAATTAATTTAATTAATAAAAACAAAAATGTGCATTTAAAATCATTTAAATCTTTAAAAATTCATATGATGTCATCAATTTTAGTTAACTGATTATCAAATTGGAAACAAATCTATTTTATTCAATTAACTTATTCTTATCTTTTCTTATTTTGGAAACAAAGCTTTTAACTGAAAATGATTTTGGAAGTTTCCAAAAAGACTGATCAGTCAGTTCAATCAACTGACTCTCTCGACCAATCACATTCTTTACACATGGATTGTGCTTCCTCAAATCAAATCTGAGCCACTTATTTATTTTAATCTTGACTGTCGATTTGACGGATATTTTCTTTAAAAGAGGGCCTCTTTTCCTTCACAAGGATCCCCCAAATTTTAGTTATTGTTATTATGCAGTTTTGGTTTCTTAAGTTTTTAAGCTTTTAACATTTCATAGCATTTTGATTAATTGTTGTTAGTTTTCTTTCAATCATGAAAATCATAATCTTTGAGCACATTTGATTTGGATTTTAAAATCAATCATCCTCTTTCATTTGGTGCTTCAAAATTAATCTAATTAGCTTGGAATCAATTTTGCATTTGCATATCATTTAGAATCAATCATTTAACTCTTTAAATCCTTTGTTTAGGATGTGGTGTAGTCATTGTTTCTAGCAATGACCTAAGAGCAAGATTCAAAATCCTGCCTACTAGAAGGTAATGAGCCAATTTTGGTTAGCCTATATCCTTTCAGTATTATGATTTTTTCATTTTCTAATAAGCTAACCTCGTAATTGTTCATTGAAGTGTGTGTTTGCAGCTACAGGTACCCAAACTCATGCATACAATTTTGGCGCCCACCGTGGGCCTTACCCACATCTCCTTTTAAGCCAAATCTGACCCCACCATTGTATCCAGATCATTTTTTTGGTTGAAATTGACTATATACTTGCCCATACTTGACGAAAGTCAAATATGTGGCAAAAACAATTTGCCCAAATATGTCATATGACCCTTTGCATGAAAATCGAGACAACTTATACATGTAGGCCGAGGCCTACATGCATATCGAGGAAATTTTTTTAAAACAATATTTTTTTTGTGTTCAGCCCCAAACCCCTTTCCTATTATCCTATTTTACATAATAATCTACACCAACCCCAAGCGCAATAACTCCAACTACAAAGTCCATTATCATCGAGACTCTTACTTTATTTATGAGTTTTCAAATCTTCCATAAAATTTTTACATTTTACCTTCACCCCATGCATGTGGGATTAAACACCCCTCTACTACTCCTCCACTCACCGCCCACTCTCCTCCACCTCCCCACCTCCACGCTCATCCCACCTACCCCACTCCTACCCT
>MU223174.1:3530899-3549127 GCA_018584345.1 Thuja plicata | reverse complement strand
CTCATCTCCTCTACCACTCCCCACCCCTTCCCACCTCCCTTCACTGCTCCTCTCCTCCTTCGCTTAGCCCTCTGCCCACCATCCTCCTCCATGCCTTACCGAGCTCAAACCTTCACTCCCTCTCCACCTCCCCTTCTCCTTCCTCCATCCGCATAGCTCCGCCTTCATCTACAGCACCACCTGGGCTCAGCCTCCACCTGAGCACAACCCAAACTCCACCTCCACTTGGCCTCCAAAAGCCCTCCAAATAAGAAAATAAAAAATTAACATGTGGCACAAGGCCATGTCATCCTCCACGTCATCAGACACACAAGTACCCTGTCACTTTTTTTTGCCACACAGGAATTCTCATTGTCCTAAAATTAGCGCCCATCTAGCCATCATTCTGCAATTTTTTTGGTTTTCTGCGATGGCCTCCAGACCATCAAATTTAACATAGTTTTCTTCTGATGTGAGAAGGGGTTTGAAAATTATTTTCCTTCACCATTGAGCGTTTCAATTTTGAATTATATTTTCAGAGGGTCATAACTTGCTCATTTTAAGTCCTTTTCTCGAGCAATTTTTATTTTTATTTTGGGAAGAATTTCCTGAAGATTATTGTAGTAGGGTTAGTTTCTAGTTTTGGTTTCTAGATTTGTCATAAATTTCATATTTTGATCACTGTGCATGTCTAATCCTCCATTTTGCAACTTCCAAAGCCTCGTTTGAGCTCATACGGTAAAATTTTTTAGTGCAATTTTTTTTTATGCATTATTTTTTTATCTAGTTTCTAAATCTACAATCATTTTTTCTGATTTTCTTGATTTTCTAATGCTGATGAGTTTTTGTATTTGTTTTTTTCTAGATTATCTTGTTGATTACAGCCTAACAGTGGGTTCCAAGATGTTGAAAATGAATCCTAAAACATAAACTACTGATGATTTGTCTTGCAAGTTGCCTTGATCAATAGAAAACTAATCATTGTGCTTGCATATTGTTTTTGTTTTATTAAAATAGGAACCCACATGCAAGACATTTTAAAATGAACTTATGTCTGATGTTTTAGGAATGGAAATAATGTCAAGAAATTATGCTCTCGCCCTTTTGGGATGAACATAAATCTAGAAACACTATTGTCATTCGTCATTTGAGATCTGAAACCTTAGAGGGTCTATCCATGTGGGAAAAAGTACTCACCCTTAGAGAATTACCCAAGTTCTTGAGAACAAGATAATGCAAAGCTTCTTCAACTCACTATAACAAAAAAATTTCCTCAAGACCAAAGCCTCGGAAGATAAATGACATTTGAGCTTATACTCGGCTCTGACCTAACACAAAGTAGGGCCTCCAGGTCTTAATCACGTATCATGACTACTTATGCTAAGGGTTTTTTTGGGTTAGCAGCCTCAATTGGGCTTGCACGGACACAGAGGATACACTTAAAAAAAGACCCTTACTAAAACCCTTTTTAATTAGTGGCCAATATCCTTTTCTACTTGCTGATACAGGTGTTGTGAGATGCACATGCCTAAGAAACCTCTCATGTACCCCTCTTGTCGAGATAATAAATTTATCAGGATCCTTGGATCTTGAGAAATTTGAAGCTTGGTAGGCCTGAGAAGTGTGTGTTGTGGAGGGGATCCAGTTCTGCCAAGCTTCTAACTATCTGAATTGAATGGGTAAATTTTGTTGTAAGAGGATTCAAACAAGTATTGTCTATTTCGTGCCACCTAGGAATAGGGTTTGATTGATGTGCTTGGTTCCACAATATCTTCATGACGTGTCTTGCATGAGTGAAACATAAAAATAGACACCAAAACATTCTAAACAAACATCAAAGTGATCAACGATTAAAAATATGCACTCTTGATGAACTATAACTAATTGAATGATTGAAGATGATAAGTTGATGATCACCGAGCTACAAAAGTGAATGCAAGAAATTAAATCAGTTAATGTATTGTATTTTCATTGATGTCAAACTTAATATGTTCATACACATATTGTCATAATATTGAGGATCTAAAGAGACAAAGTTTATGTGGTCGGTAAAACATAAAAGGTCTATATACACCGAGTGATAGTGAATACCGAGAAATTCACAGTGTATATCGAGCACAACAATAACCGAGAAAGTGTTACTGATAAAGAAGTTAATGACCGAGCATAACTGAATTTGATGACTGAGCATAACTGAAGTTGATGACTGAGCATAACTAGAGTTAAATAATGACAAGATTGCTTAGCTGGTAGAGCTACAGTTTAGGGATTGACTGATTGTTTTTTTATTATCAATGATCAGTTAAACTAAATCAAGGAAGGAAGTTAAAAGCACATTTTATTCACAATTATCAAGGAAAGATTTATGGACTAAAACTAAAGGAGAGCTTTATGGGATAAATCAAATCATGGCGAGGTTTACGGAACAAGGAGATATCTACAACAAAAAAAAGGAGATTGAGCGGCTAATCATGTCTATATAAAGAGAAAAGGAATTCATTATCAAGAAGAGGAATGCTGAATATATTTTGTGTGAAGATAGAACTCTTCATGCATATCTGATCATATAGGTTGAAGAATAGAGCTAAGGAATTCTGCAGAAACCTAGCAATAGAGGATAGAGCATTCACCAAGAAGAAAAAAGAAAGAAAGCAAAGGAACTGAAGTATATATTGACCAGAGAGGTATTATTGGACTAACAATAGATCTAAATATTTGCAAATCAAAGTTGTATTTTGATCAGATCATTTACTATATCAGTTTAACCATTGATTCATAAAATCTCTTAACCGAGTGGGAATTAAAAGTCCTTATTGCATTGAGATACTCAAGAGTATCAAAAGGTTTTCTTGTTGACAACATAGTGAGTGCTAGGTCAAAAGACAAACTCTTGGTTTTAAATCCTCTAACAAGGTCACACTTAATAGTGTGTATTGTAACTATTAACAGGGTTGGCTCTTCAATGAGCTCACTTTAGAAGAGTGAAATTATTTTGGGTTACCGGTCCTAGGTGGTTTTTCCCATATTGGGTTTCCACATTAAAATCTATGTGTCAAATGTGTATATGTTTCATTTCTTTGATATTTTGTTTTACACATTATTAAAATTGGATTGGTCGGTTAATACTAAGTTTATTTGCTGCTACTCGGTAAAGTCTAGAAAAGGTAAACAATATATCTTACTAAGTAGTTTATATTTGTTAAGATTATTTATGGCATACATCTTGATTAAATTGGGACTGTAAGATAAATGAAGGTATTATATTTGAGAGATAGGTTTTCGGTTGGATATTTTGGAATGATTATTAAGGGTGCTGATGCACCCCCCCTCTCAGTTTTTCTAACAATTGGTATCAGAGCTCTGGTGCTTGGAAGACAATTTTAAAGGGACTTAAGCTAAATATCACAAGATGAGTAAAAGGGATGTCCCTAAGTTGAAAAAGGACAACTTTTCATCACGGAAAAGTATGATAAGACTTCATCTATCTGGTATTGGAAATGATGTTACACAACACTTGGATACTAAATATGTTGCACCTATTGGACATTTGGCTATTGATCAATTGAGAGAGAAACATGAACACAATTCTATGATGATAGAAATTGCTTCTTCACTAACCGATGCTAAATTTGAAGATGTAAAATAATGCACCTCTGCAAAGCAAATGTGGGACAAACTCAAGCTATTACATGGAGGAGATACAAATGTGCTAAGAGATAAAGCTAAAATCCTAAGAGGAAAGTTTGATGACCTGAGAAGAAAGAAGGAGAGAACATCACTCAGTACAGTGACATAATAAAAGAAGTTGTTAATGCTATCCGTGGAGTAGGAGGATTACTTGATGAAGAAATAGTTTTAAGTAAAATTTTGAGAACCTTACTGCATGTTTATGCTATTAGAGTATCTTCAATTCAAGAAATGAGAGTAGTAGCTAATAACAATGTTACTCTTGATAGTTTGATTGGTAGACTTATTTCATTTGAGATGAACAACTATGACAATAGAGTCTTACCTACTATTGAGTCTACATTCAAGTCTTCTATGAAAATAAGCAAATCTAGTAACAAACACACTATGAGAAATGATAGTGACAGTGATAGTGATGAGCAAGAACTTGATTAACTTGAAGCACTAATGGCTAGGAGATTACATAGAGGTAAAGGAAGATATAAAGGTAAATTACCATTGGTCTATTTTAATTGCGAATAAATTAGACATTTTGTTTCTAGATGCCCTAAGAAGAGAAAGGATGAAAGAGAAAATGATAGATCTTGTAAAAATAAGTATGACATAAGAGATAAATAATATTATAAGGACAAAGGCAAGAAGGCTTGTTACCTAGTTGAGAAAAAAGCTGAAAATTCTGATTCTGATTTTGATGAAGATATTGAGGTAGTATTTGTTGCTATGAAGGATGATTCATAAGAAGAAGAAAGGTATGTTGAAACAAAACTCATATCTAAAGTAAGAAAAAATGATATTTGGATCATTGATAGTGGTTGTACTCATCACATAACTAGAGATAAAGAAAATTTTAAAACTTTTGAATGTTATAATGGTGGATCAGTTAGGATGGGTAATGACTCACCTTGCCTAGTTGAAGGAAAAGGTACCATCATGATGAATAATCTGATCAGCTGTGAAAATGCATATTGGGTAAAAGGACTTAACTATAATCTATTGAGTGTTTCACAGCTAAACAACACATGACACCAAGTTACATTTGAGAACAAAAAGGCAATGATCTATAATGGAATAGGAAAGTTGATCGGTACTGGTGAACAAACAAAAGGTAATCTATTCTATCTTGATAATATTGAGACCACTTTTTTATTGGCTATAAATGAAGACATTTGGTTGTGGCATAAAAGGTTATGTCATGTGAATTTTGAAAACATGGTTAAGATAAGTAAGAAAATAAAAGTGAGAGGCTTACCGAGTATTTCAAAGCCCGACCATGTTATGTGCAAGAATTGTCAAATAGGAAAAATGACAAAGTCTAATTTCAAGAGAAAAACCTACTCATCTAATTTTAATCTAGAGTTAGTCCATACTGACTTATGTGGACCAATGAGAAAAAAGAGCTATTATGGTGATAGATACTTTATTCTATTTGTTGATGACTATTCCAGGATGATGACTGTCATATTCTTAAAAGATAAATCTAAAGCATTTAAGATGTTCAAATGGTATACAACTAAAGTTGAAATACAAAGTGGAAAAGAACTAAAAAATTTAAGATCAGATAGAGGAGGAGAATTTATTTCTCATGAATTCACTAACTTTTTTAATGAGCATGGGATTACAAGACAGGTCTCTACACCGAGAACACCACAGAAAAATGGGATTGCTGAAAGGAGGAATAGATCAATTGTTGATTGTGCCAGAACACTGATGATTGAAAAATGCATCACAAAAACATTCTGGAGAGAAGCGATAAGTATTGATGTCTATACACTAAACCAAGTTCAATTGAAGAAAGACACAAATAAGACATGTTATGAGCTATGGTATGGATACACACCAAATGTGAGTTACTTTAGAATTTTTTGAATTCAATTTTATATATTGAAAGATGATAGAAATGGGAAACTTTATTCTAAAAGTGATGAAGGAATATTTCTAGGATATTCTACTAAAAGAAAAGCTTATAAATGTTTGAACAAATCTTCTAACAAAATCATTGAGAGTGCAAATGTTAAAGTGGATCAATTTGCTGAGAAAAATGATGAGGAAATCAGAAAGGAACCTAAATATTACAATAGATTTGTCTACATAGAAGAACCTGACATCTTTCCTGAGTGACAGAACAATGCAACCGAGCAACAGGCTGCACACACCGAGAATCGATAAAATGCTCACAATGCTAAACCAAGTGATAAGAGATCTGAACCTGTACTTGCTAAATATGTCAAAAGACACCATCCATACGACCAAATCATTGGGGACCAAAGAGTAGGAATGAGAACAAGAAGTAAGTCACTTAACAATAGATGTTTGATTTGTGATTTTGAGCCTAAATTTGTTAATGCTGCACTTGAGAATCAATAATGGGTTAGTGCAATGAATGAATAGATTAATAGTATTGATAAGAATAAAATATGGACATTAGTACCTAGACCGAGTGACAAAAATGTCATTGGCACCAAACAAATTTTCAAAAATAAACTTAATGAGAATGGAGAAGTCACAAGGAACAAAGCAAGATTGGTATGCAAAGTGTATGCATAAGAAAAATGTATTGATTACGGAGAAACCTTTTCACCCATTGCTAGAATAGAAGGAGTAAGAATTCTACTTGCTTATGCTGCTTTTAAAGGATTCAAAGTATACCAAATGGATGGTAAATCTGCATTTGTGAATGGAATACTAGAAGAGGAGGTACACATTGAACAACTTGAAGGGTTTGTTGATCCTAACAAAAGGAACATGGTTTTTAAAGTACACAAAGCCTTGTATGGATTTAGATAAGCACTGCGAGTATGGTATGAAAGACTTCACTCTTATTTCATTAGTATTGGAATTGTAAAAACAAGTGACAACATTAATCTGTATTTGAAAGGAGATACCGATGATAAGATTTTGATTGCTGAGATATTTGTTGATCATATCATATTTGGAGGTAATGATATGATATTCAAGTCATTTGCTGATGAAATGAGAAAATAATTGGAAATGTCAATTTTTGGAGAGATTAAATTTTTTAATGGTTTACAGATTCTACAATAGGATGAAGGCATCTACATTAAACAATCAAAATACATCAAATAAGTTCTAAAGATATTCAATATGGAGGACTCTAAACCAATTGGAACACCTATGGAAACTAGATGCAATTTCACAAAGGAAGACAAGACAACCGATGTAAATCAGACCTTATACAGATCTATGATTGGTAAACTAATGTATGTTGTGCACACTAGACCTGATATAGCACATGTAGGTTGTATAGTTGCAATATTATCTACTAACCCTAAGGAATCACACATGACTTCTGTTAAAATAATTTTGAGATATCTAAAGGATAATGAAGACTATGGTTTGTGGTACAACTAAGAAGGCAATTTTGAGCTACAAGTTTATACTGATGTTGATTAGGCTGGAAACATAGATGATAGAAAGAGAACTATAGGAGGAGAATTCTTTATGAGTGACAAAGTTATCACATGGATAAGTAAAAAGCAAGGATACATATCTCAATCAACTACAGAAGCAAAATATGTAGAACTGTTGCTGCAAATTACTCTAACATTGCATGGATCAAGAAATTGCTGAAGGGTATGAATGAGGAAATTCTTGACCTAGTAATTATCTATTGTGATAATACAAGTGCTATAAAAATTATGAAGAACCCTATGATGCATGCTAAGACAAATAACATGTCTACTGAGTATCATTACTTGAGGGAACAAGTACAAGAGAAATAGGTAATGCTAGAATATGTACAATCCAAATAATAACTAGTGGACATATTCACAAAACCATTGCCAAAAGACACATTTGAATACCTAAGGAATAGACTAGGGGTTCGTCCCTTGTCTACTGGTCACTAAGCTGACTAGGAGGTTGCATCAACCTACACATTATCAGAAGATTAATCATTTTGATGCAAGCTGAGATATGGACTACAATGACATATCAATACATTGAAGGTACTTATTGAACCACACACCAGAGATATTGTTCACTACTACAGAGCTATAAATTTTTTTGGCATTGCTATCAAAGGGAGAGAAAGATTCAATGAAATATCCATCAGGGAGAAGAGATTCTACAACATAAATGGAGAGATTATCTAAAGGTTACTGTCAATGAAATAACCATCCATCAAAGGGAGAGAATTGGAGAGAGTGAACATTGCATATCTATCTAGATAAAGGAGAAGAGATTCTACAAGAAAGGGAGAGACAAAATCAGAAGGAAAAATTGCTACACCTATCCATTGGAGGGAATGAAGAAAGGGAGAGCACACAACATAATCAAATCTATAGGGAGAGATGTATGGTAAACACATTTTTTTGTAGAGATTAAACATATTAAATCTGAGCTAGAAGAGCTTACCGAGATTCAAATATTTGAATTGGCTATGGAACAATAAGTCTGGTATGTTATGGCATGTTTTATACTACATATTTCATATTGTTTTGTCATCAATGCCAACGGGAGAGATTGATGAACTATAACTAATTGAATGATTGAAGATGATAAGTTGATGATCACCGAGCTGAAAAAGTGAATGCAAGACATTAAATCTGTTAATATATTGTATTGTCATTGATGTCAAACTCAATATGGTTTGATTGTTCATAAACATATTGTCATAACCTTAAAGTTCTGAAGAGACAAATTTTATGTGGTCGGTAAAACATAAAAGGTCTGTATACACCGAGTGAAAGTTAACATCAAGCAGTTCACAGTGTATACTGAGAACAACAATAACTGATCAAGTGTTACCAAGTAAGAAGTTAATGATCGAGCATAACTGAAGTTAATGATCAAGCATAACTGAAGTTGATGATGAAGCATAGCTAGAGTTAAATAATAACAAGATTGATTAGCTAGCAGAGCTAAAATTTAGGGATTGATTGGTTGATTGTTTTATTATCAATGATCAATTAAACTAAAGAAAGGAAGGAGATTAAAAGGGTATTTTATTCACAATTATCAAGGAGAGATTTATGAAATAAAACTAAAGGAGAGCTTTACAGGATAAAGAAAATCATGGCAGGTTTTACGGATCAAGGAGAGATCTACGATAAAAACAAGGAGATTGAGAGGCTAATCATGTCTATATAAAGAGACAAAGAAGTTGTTAGCACTGTTAAAAAAATTTGTGGTTCTGTGGTTCTTGCAAGTGTTTTAGGGCCTGTTCTTCATGTTTTAGGTCTTTAGTCCTTAAAACCCTTGGTTATTTTCATGAAAACCCTAAATCTCTTGGTTGTGTTATAAAATGAAGTTACTTTTTAGTAACTTAAGTCACTTAAGTCATGTCTTTAGGGTTGTCATCGGGTGGGGCCATTATTATGTTTATCTTTTAAGTCTAGCTCTTTAATTATTTTATCCTGAGTCTAAATGCCCCGCGGGACTTTTAAATATTACATCATGTGTCGTGCAACTTAATCTTGATCCAACGAACAGTGTAAATGCTTAACATCAAGATACAATCAATCTACCCATCAAGCCATTAACCTTGAGTTCCATGTGTATTTGGTGGGTCCAATGTCTATTAAAAGGCTATGACTAAAGTGCATAAAAGTCTATTTTAATCCAACAGTCAGCTTAAAGGCTTGAAGCAAAGATGTAGTTGATCTAGTATTCAAGCCATTATGCCTATCCATCATGTGTCCCAAGTGGGTCCGATCCTGCAATTAAAGTAAAGAAAACAACATGCATCTGGGTTTTGATCGGATGGATAACGTAAAGACTTAAAGGGAAAGTAATAGATATCTACTCATAAAGACATTAAGCCTGAATGACATGTGGCGATGGTGGGACCAGGTTAGCACTAAAGAACAGTTAAGGATCTGTCAGATTCTTTTTGATCATGCAGTTGGCATGATTGCTTAATCAAAAGATGCTTGATATCTACTCATTAAGGCTTCATGCCTTGATGACACGTGTATGTCTATGGTCAGAGGTGCCCAAGGATATTTGTCCCACATTGATTGTGCTAAGGAATTTTTTCATGTTTTTATGCTTGAGAACTCAATGCTTAAGTACCAAAAGGCATGCACCTTTTGGCAGACATCTCGGTGGATGGGAGGTGACATGGAGTCCAGTTGGAGGAGAGGGACAAATAATTTTGTGGACCAGTGCTTAGGTGACGTGGTCAATGAAATGATAGGTGTCGATAGAGCACTATGGCATGATCGTAGTCACAATAGGTCCAGTCAGATCATGCAATGGTGAGGATGCCTAGTGGCATGCTGTCGTATCACATGGAGATGCTAAGGAGGAAGATTGACAATTTTCACATACTTGCAAGGAAGAAAAGAATATTGGAAAAGGGCCTCAAGTGAGAAAGGATCTGACACATGCCAGATGGTCATGAGGTCACACTATTCAGAGGAGGTTGGCGGTCTGGTGCGTGAGTGCACGACTATAAGTTATCACACAATCACCATGGTAAAGATAGATAGAAAGAAGAGATAGCGAGTGCAAGACTAACTATTGGCGGTTAGTGTCACGCACTCACACCCGTTAGTGGTGGTTAAGGATATGTGTTGTGTGTGCATGGCTAAGGAGTAAAGGAATGTTCAGAACCATTAACATGGTGCCATGTGGCTGTCTGGGGAAGCATAAATAAGATTTTGACCATTTCTTTTTCTCTGATCCTATGTAACTTAAGATGAATATCAACGGTTCTATTTTAAAGTTGATTTGAAGATATGTCCTGATCGTTGATACTAGATATTGTGCCACCCATGACCATTGCAAGTTAGTTTCAAATATTTAAATATTTTTTCAGGGTTTCAGAATGGCGATTCTTCTTTCTAGGCAAAAAAGGTGGCAAGTTGGTTGATCTAGTCTCATGGGTCATATCTATAGACTTGTGTGATGATGTTAAAGTGCATATTTGAAGATTTCAGAGGCATTTATGAGGAGAAGTGATGAGTGATGTTTTTTGATAGAATTATCTTTCTTGGATAACCTCAGACTGGTTTTCTATCCTTTCTTACATAAGAATGTGGTTTTTGTTATGTAGTCCATCAGGGATTGGCATCTTGTTGACAATGCCTGTTTAGTTTGATGCATGGGGGAAATTTTAGTGTGATGGTCCAAGACAATTGATGATATATCAGATTAGATCTTTTGGTGATCTTTTAAAAAAAGTTCAGTCACTGGAAAGAAGAGCTTTGACAAATTAGAGTGGTGAAGAAGGACATGGTGTTAGATAGACTCAACTTTAGATGTAGCCTTCTTCTATATATCCTCTTCTTTTCTATGTGGTGAGGGTTCCAGAATTTTCGGCTTCTAAGTGTGAATCCATGATTTTAGCTCCAGGGATATAGAAGATTCATGTTAGACTATAATTCATGATAAGATAGATATTTCTTTGATCTTTTGCAAGTTATTTTGGTGTAATCATTTGGTCATATTGTTATAAATTTTTGACTCATTATACTTAATATAGTTATCTCAATTTAAAGTCTCTCCTTGGTGTTCATTGTATGAGTTTTTGATTTTCTAATCCATCACATAGATTTATCCATGTATATGTTCTATTCCATAGTTCTGATCTAAGATCAGATTAAATACACTTTGGATATGACATAGATTCATTTGGTGTAATTACATGAGGATCTTATAAGTAAGTATATGATCTAAGATATTTTTATTTATGGCTATGAGTCTTTTCCAATAGGTTGTCTTTTGTTTAAGTATTTGCATTGAAGGATTGCCCAATGGATAAGGCACTGATCAAGAGCTAGTTTACTCTTTGTTGACACATGTCTGATAGAGTTTGGTTATGTTCTTCCTTTTGAACATCAAAACCATATTCAATTCCCTATTATTTGTGGTTGTTTTTTCTTGTCCCATATAGTAATTGAGAGTCAATGAATGTATGGTTAGCATTTAGCACTTTCTTATTATAGATCTATTGTTTAAATCTAGAGTTAGTAAGGAGTTGTCAAAGTTATATCAATCTAGATTAGGTGCACCCTCCTTGGTTTAACAGAGCCAAAAGTGCAGAGGGAAGTCTTGTCCCTATAGTTGGTCTAGTTGTCTTTCAGAGCTTGCATACTTGGAGCTAACCGCTCCTAACATCAGTCTCAAGGCATACTGGTAGCTTTAAGTAGCATAAACATTTTCAAACACCAACAAAATGTTGGCTCTACTGAGGACATAGCAGCAAAAGTGATCGGTGAGTGTAAGTGAGTTGTTTCCTTGCCTTGCTAATTCAATCCTAGAGTCTGGTTATAGAGTCATGGTTTTCAAAGTGATATTTCTCATAATTTTAAGAATGAGTATATTTTTCTTATCTATCATTATATATTATCTGAAAGTCCTAGTTTTGAAAATGAACAAATACTATCTCACATGTGGTGAGTGGTGACTCTGAGTTCTCTGATTTGCACTAGTGTGCCTGTTTGAAGAAAGAATACAAAGAAGAGGTGGACTTGTAGTGATAGAGGCAATAGATGGTTGGAATCATATGACTATAAGCATAGTCAAGAGAGGAATCATATGAGATCCTATATAGGGTGTGTTGTAAGTTGGTTGATTTAAAGAAGGATAGAGTTAGGACATACTATTCAAATGTGTGAAACATTTTCCTTTGAAATGAGGTGGAGACTCTACAAAGTGTTGAAGGTGATTTGGAAGTGACTTTAGGTCCACAAGTATTTAGAAAGTTCATCACATCCAGGTATTTCATTTTTATTGAATGATCTTTATTCTATGAAAATATGTTCTTAAATTTGTCCCTATTAAGTGGTCAGCACTAGTTGAAAGGGAAGAGAGAGGTAGTTTTTAATTATCACACCTACTAATATGTCACAATTGTATAAGAATAGGTTTTATGGGCTATCAATTTCAATGGTTTCCCAATTTTCCCACATCCTATTCCATCAGAAGTCAGATACCACTTTCCTAGGTTTAGTGGTTTGAAAGAGGAATCAACTGAGAAACATCTAGATAGTTTCAATATTTTGATAAATGATTATGAGGTGGATCATGAGGATATTATTATGAGGTTTTTTGCACAATATTTAATAGATGGGGCAAGAGATTGGTTCTCATTATTTCTGCCTCAATCTATCAACTCATGGGAAGAATTGAAAATAGGATTCATTGAATAGTTCAGAGAATGTGTGAATGAGTATGACTTGATCACTGATCTTTTTAAGGTCCATATTGGATATGAGGAGCTTGTGACTACATTTAATCTTAGATTTAGTAGAATAGTGAAAAGAATCCCTGAGAAATGTAGACCCCATGATGCCATGTCTTTGGTTTTTTATCTAAGTGCATTTGGAAAAAAGATGGTCTACTTGTTGAGAGATAAGGAGCCTTAGACTTTGTATCAAGATTTTATGGAAGAACTAGATTTTGAGAACAATCTAAAGTATGCAATTGTCTCAAGTCATTTTGCAAAAGAAGTTGACAGAGATCATTTTCATAAGATAGCAGAAGTAGTTGATAGATGTGAATCAAGAAATGACAGTCATTGTCAAGATATTTCTAACTCTATTGATCCTCCTAACCATGTTGTAGATATTTTGCCAAGACAAAGTTTGAATGAGGAGTGTCTTCTACAAGCAGTGATTACCCCTCACCTTATCTCCCTCCATTTTCACATAAGCATCAGCCTTCTTCATCTTCCTATTCCATCCTTGGTCCCTATATCCTAGAGGTAAAACTGTCAAACCTTTCATCTATATTGGGTCCTTATATCCCTCCATCCACCATGCCTATAATTACTAGCTTATCATCCACTTACCGTATCCCCTATCAAGATAAAAAAGACATGCATCCTTGAAATCTCCCTATCAACCCATCTATATGAACCATCCATATTGGCCCTATTCATCCACACTTCCCAAGTCTTTTGGAAGAAATTTGGATGTACAATGACAAAATCACAAATCTAAGAATCCACCTACATATGAAGATCACCATGTCCAGTCTAATCAACATGTGATTAAAAGTAAAAAGGAAATATTCAAGAGACCACAAAGGTCCACTGAGCAAAGAATAATATCAAATAAAATATGGGTTCCTAAATCCATCATGGAAGAATAGTGTTCTAAATCATCCAAAATAAAAGGAAAATCAATATCTATGTGGATTCCCATGTCTCTTCTAAAGGACTTGGATACAAAAATAAAATCAAAAGTTATGTGGATTCCCAAGTCTCTCTTAAAAGGCTTGATTAAAAAGGAAAAGTTAGAGTTGGCATCCAAGATTCCAAATTCTTTCACTTCATCTCCATCTAAACATCTCCCATATTTTAACTCTATTTTGTGTCCTCATGTCCCAAAATCCATTACCTTGAATACTTCACCCTCTTCTCCATCCATCTTGGGTCCTCATGTACAAAGATCCATATCCACTCATACATCAAAGCCTCAATCTATTCCATCCATTTTTCCTACATTCATTTTCCACCCTTCAAGGGGCATGTCAATGTTTATCTTAACACCATTTCCATCTACCCATACACAAATTTTCAATACCCTATCCAATATACTACACCTAACTACTACCTATCCATCCCATATCCTTCCATTCCTCTTATCCAATCCACCACATAAATCCTTGGCTACCATCTTCCTTATCCTCCATATCATTCTTCCCTACCATCACCCTATCAAAATCTTTGAGAATACTTTTAGTGGCCTTGGCCTATCATTGCATATCCTTCAAAGGAGAACTATCCAAAGGAAGGAGACTTAAAGTTCCTCCATAAAATAAAAAGTACAAAAAAAAGAAATAAAGAAAAAGTACCTTGGTGAAAACCTGGTAAATAGGCACCTTGGTAGCAAAAGAGAAGAGAAATAAATTCATCCTATTGTGAAAACCACTTCTTGTGGGGCCTTGGATAAGTAACATGATGAAAACCTGGCAAACAGGAATCATGCGTAATTCCTCCTACTTTCACTCTTCACTTGGGGGCAAGTTCCTTCCATGTCATCTTATCCATCATATCTTACATCTAGTTATCACATGAGCATCCATGTTCCTTCCAATGATCTTGACAAGTTTGAGCCTATCCATGAACACACATGTATCATGAAATTCATTATCCTTTACATCATCATATTCACTTTCTCTCATCCATGGTACCCTATCATGATCTTTATTATCCCAATTCAATACTCACTATCCATAAACATCCTTTGCACTAATCTAAAACATTCACTTATATCCCCCATCACCCCTTATCCCAATTGTTCTATCCCATCACTATCCTATATAATTGACCCCTTGGTCTTGATCAAAATGCAGAACAAAAAATGCAAAATGGTTTCTCAAAAAATTCTTGAAATTTCCATTATTTTGGACCACATGCTTTTCATGACATCAATTCATTATCCTATATTCTATCTAGCACCACTCCATGAGCCTACATTGTGGTATTGCTTTTCCCTAGCTTGGGTAATCTTGAGGAGACTATCCTTGAGGGTCGCATTCACCCTCTTGATCCATCATTGTTTTTTCGCTTCTCCATAAGCTTTCTAGTCCATCTTTAATCTCCTCCACCTTGCTAGACATTGGAGGCAAACCAATGTGATCTTGCTTGAGAATGAGTAATCTCTAAAAGATAGAAATTTGAAAAATTGAAAAAAGTCCTAAAACAACGATCATCTTGGTGAAAACCTGGCAAACAAGCACCTTGATGAATCAATAAAAAAAAATCAAAAAATGGAAAAATATGAAAAACATTGAAAAATAAGAAAAGTGCCTTCATGAAAACCTGGTAAATAGATATCCTAATAGAAAAAATAGAATCTCTACCAAGTAGGTAAAAGCCTAGTAAATAGGTGCCTTGTGTACCTTAGCACTGCATCTATCAATGCTCATTCTTGGAAATCCTTTGCTTCAATATGTACATAAGCTTTCAATCACTTTTTTGGCACTTTGGTTCTTGTGAGAACCCTCCTGGCTTGAAAACAATCCAAATTCATAGTTAGGGGGAAATCAAATTGGATTTGTCCTTGTAGTATGAGTCAAGTAAGTCATCACAATCAGAGTTTGTTAGCTTGGGGAATGGGTTCACAATTTGATCATATCTTTGGATTAAACCAGAGTCATTAATCTTGTCATTTCTGAAGGACATCTTGCTACTAACGCAATAGGTGTTTCTCAACACACTAATAAAAATTATTTCTTAACACTATCTTTGGATGCATCTATATTTTTTAATACATATTGGATACTGCAAACATAAATAGTAGAACAATAACACTCAAACACATCACACTCACAAGCATGATGGTGTTTCTCAACACCTCATACATGTAAACATCTAAAAACTTTGAAACTGGTTGAAGCATGTTGAACTTCTCTTTGTATGTTGTTTGTTCTCATTGATTTTTGTTGATATTTTCTTTGTCATCTGCTTTTTAGTGTGGTCTCAATGATCTTGTAACATCAAATAAACTAGTTTTATCTGATAAAATCTCCTGCATTAAGGCAAAAAATCCCCAGATCCCTTGAGCCATTTTATTTGCATGTCAAGGTGAGGTCGTCACTATCTCCTTGACTATTATTGCTTTGTTTGTATATGCAAGAGCACATTCATGGTTTTCTTGGATTTGAATACCTTGATACTGGTGTACTCTTGCAACATCAACTAGAAACAATATTTAGGTCATCTCGACTTTTGTGCCCGATGCTTATGTTAGTTTCTCTTATCTTATCCAATGAAATTCATATTCATATTCTTATGGTCGCAGTGGCACCAGTATGGATTGTATCAACTCTGATGTTCCAAAAATGCTCGATGGTATAAATTTCAACATAAAGGTTCAGTGACTACACCTTAGGTTGCATTCATGTTATTCTTGCATCTACATGGTGTTAAAATCTGCATAATATTGATATCTCTCTCCAATGTGAAGGATCTAAGGTTCTTATCGATCAATCTTCCTTTTTCCAAGTGGTCAGTTGTGCGTTGATTGACATGAAATGACACCCCTAGCTAATTCGACTGTCTTGATTCCATTTTCAGGATTGAAATCAAAATCTGAAATCATTTTACTTGTCATTTTTTATATTTGACTTTTCAGTCAACTGCAGCTGACCGCTTGCACAACTAATGGAAATCTCTCATACTTTTCTTCTAATCAATCCTCCTATCATAATTTTGGTCAATATTGTTAAAATGGGACCTCCCCTAAAGTACATCCTTTGTCCTAACCACTTGGGACCTATTTCTAATAAGAGAAGATTATTCCTACATCATGTTATAATTTGAATTGCTTCCAATAACTGGGGCACCTAGCCTGATGAACTATAACTGATTGAATGTTTGAAGATGATAAGTTGATGATCACTGAGTTGTAGAAAGTAAATGCAAGTCATTAAATCAGTTAATGTATTGTATTTTCATTGATGTCAACCTGATATAATCTAATTGGTCAGATACATATTTTCATAGAATTAAAGAAACCAAAGAGATAAAGTTTATGTTATCGGTAAACATAAAAAGCCAGTGTACACCGAGTGACAATAAACATTGACGGACAGTGCACATCAACGGACAGAGAACCTTGAGCGTTAACAGTGTATACCGACCACCACAATACCGAGCATAACTAAAGTGATCACCGAGAAGAACTAAAGTTGATGCCCAAGGAAAAATGGATTCAATGACTGAGAAAACTAAGAGTTGATGACTGAAATCAACTGGAGTTAGAAAATGACAAAACACTTAGCTGGCTGGAGCTATATTTAGAGTTAACTGATTGATTTCTTTATTTTCATCGACCAGTTGAACTCAGGATAAGAAGAAGATTTAAATCTAGTTTTATTCACAGTTGTCAAGGAGAAATCTATGGAATAAAACTAAAGAAAAGATTTAAAGATTAAAGAAATGCATGGCAAGATTTGCAGATCAAGAAGAAATCTACATCAAGAATAAGGAAGACAAGGAGATTGAATGGTGAAATAATGTCCATATAAAGAGACAAGTAATTCATTATGAAAAGGATAGGAATGTTGAATATAATTTTGGTGAAGATAGAAGTCTTCATGCAGATCTTATCATACAGGCTGAAGAATAGAGCCAACAATTCTGTAGACACTGAGCAACAAAATCAAGAGCATTCACCGAGCAGAAAAGAAGAAAGAAGGGGAGAAAAGGAATTGAAGAGAACATTGATCAGAGAGGTATTATAAAATAACAATAGATCTAAAATTATGAAAGTTAAAGTTGTATTATTGAACAAATCATTTACTGTTTCAGTTTAACTATTGATTCTGAAAATCTCTTAACCAAGTGGGATTTAACCATCCTTATTGTATTGAGATACTCAAGAGTATCAAAATGTTTTCATGTTCACAACATAGTGAATGCTAGGTCAAATGATAAACTGTTAGTTTTGAATCCTCTAACAAGGTTGCACTTAACAATGTGTTTCTAACCTTTAACAGGGTGGGCTCTTTACCGATCCCACTTTAGAAGAGTGAAAATTTTGGGTTACCGGTCCCAAGTGGTTTTTCCCTTAACAGGGTTTCCACATTAAAAATCCATGTGTCAAATGTGTATATGGTTCATTTCTTTGATGTTTTTCTTTACAC
>MU223174.1:3516439-3530696 GCA_018584345.1 Thuja plicata | reverse complement strand
TTCCGCCCCCCCCCCCCCCCTCTCATTTATTCTAACAATTGGTATCAAAGCTAGTGTGCTTAGAAGAGAGTTTAAAGAATCAAGCTAAATATCACAAGATGAGTAAAAGGGATGTGCCTAAGTTGAAAAAAGACAACTTTTCATCATGGAAAATCAGGATAAGACTCCATCTATTAGGTATTGGAAATGATGTTACACAATACTTGGATATTGAATATGCTGCATTGAAATGACCTCTAACTATTGATCAATTGAGAGAAAAACATGAACACAATTCTATGATGATAGAACTTGCTTCTTCACTATCTGATGCTGAATTTGAAGATGTGAAATCATGCACCACTGCAAAGCAAATGTGGGACAAACTCAAGATAGTACATGGAGGAGATACAAATGTACTGAGAGATAAATCCGAAAGCCTAAGAGGAAATTTTGATGACCTAAGAATGAAAGAAGGAGAGAACATCACTCAGTACAGTAGAAGAATCAAAGAAGTTTTTAATGCTATCTAAGGAGTAGGTGGAGTACTTGAAGAAGAAACAGTGGTAAGTAAAATTATGAGAACCTTACTACCTTTTTATGCTATTAGAGTATCTACAATTCAAGAAATGAGAGCAATAGAAAATAACAATATTACTCTTGATAGTTTGATTGGTAGACTTATTTCATTTGATATGAACAAATATGACAACAGTGTCTTACCAACTATTGAGTCTAAATTAAAATATTCTATGAAAATAAGTAAATCAAGTCATAAACACACTATGAGAAATGATAGTGAAAGTGATAGTGATGAACAAGAGCTTGGTGGAATTGAAGCACTAATGGCTACAAGATTGCAAAGAGGTAAAGGTAGATACAAAGGTAAATTACCATTGGTATGTTTCAATTGCAAAGAAATTGGACACTTTGCTACTAGATGCCCTAAAAAGAGAAAAGATGAAAGAAACAATGATAAATCATATGAAAAGAAGTTTGACAGAAGTGATGACTGAGACTACAGAAGCAACTGACACTCTGACAGAAGATATAACCGAGACTAGAAGGACAAAGGCAAGAAGGCTTGTTACCTGGTTGAGAACAAATATGAAAATACTGACACCGAGTCTGATGAAGATGTTGAGGTAGTATTTGTTTCAATGAAGGAAAATTCATATGAAGAAGAAAGGTATGTTGAAATTGCACTCATATCTAAAGTTAGCAAAAATGATGTCTAGATTATTGATAGTGGTTGTACTCACCACATGACCGGAGATAAGGAAAAGTTTGAAACTTTTAAATATTATAATGGTGGATCAGTTAGGATGGGTAATGACTCACCTTGTCCAGTTGAAGGAAAAGGAACAATCATGTTGAATAATTGGATCAGATGTGAAAATGAATATTGGTTGAAAGGAATTAACTATAATCTATTGAGTGTTTCACAACTGAATAACATAGGACACCGAGTTGCATTTGAGAACAAAAATTCAAAGATCTACAATGGAACAGGAAGGCTGATTGGTACTGTTGAATAGACAAAAGGTAACCTATTCTATCTTGATAATATCAAGATCACTTGTTTATTGGATGTAAATAAAGACATTTGGTTGTGGCATAAAAGCTTATGTCATGTGAATTTTGACAACATGGTTAGGATAAGAAAGAAAATAAAAGTAAGAGGCTTACTGAACATGTCAAAACCTGACCATGTCATGTGCAAGATTTGTCAAAAAGAAAAAATGACAAAGTCTAGTTTCAAGAGAAAAAACTACACATATAATGCTATTCTAGAATTAGTCCATACTGACTTATGTGGACCAATGAGAACAAAGAGCTATTATGGTGATAGATACGTCATTCTATTTGTTGATGATTATTCTAGGATGATGACTCTCATGTTCTTAAAAGAGAAGTCTAAAGAATTTAAGATGTTCAAATGGTATAAAGCTATAGTTGAAAATAAAAGTAGAAAATAACTAAAATCTCTAAGGTTAGATAGAGGAGGAGAGTTTATTTCTGATGAATTCACTAACTTTTTTAATGAGCATGGAATTACAAGATAGGTTTCTACACCAAGAACACCACAGCAAAATAGGATTGTTGAAAGGAGGAATAGATCAATTTTTTATTGTGCCAGAACACTAATGATTGAAAAAGACATCACACAAACATTCTGGAGAGAAGTTGTAAGTGCTGCTATCTATAAACTAAACTGAGTTCAATTGAAGAAAGACACCAATAAGACACCTTATGAGCTGTGGTATGGATACACACCAAATGTGATTTAATTTATAATTTGTGGAAATCAATTTTATATATTGAAAGATGATAGATATGGGAAACTTGAATCTAAAAGTGACGAAGGAATATTTCTAGGATATTCTACCAAAAGCAAAGCTTATAAATGTCTTAACAAATCTTCTCACAAAATCATTGAAAGTGCAAATGTTAAAGTTGATGAATTTGTTGAGAAAAATGATGAGGAAAACATAAAGGAACCAGAAGATTACAAAAAATTTGTCTACAGTAAAGAACGTGATACTTTTCCTGAGCAACAGTTTAACACTACCGAGCGATAGAACAATGCAACCGAGAAATAGGCTGCACACACTAAGAATTGGGAAAATGCTCACAATGCTGAACTGAGCGATGATGAAGATTAAAATGAAGGTCAAAATGATGATCAGAATGAGGAACACAGATCTAAACCTATACTTTCTAATTATATTAGAAGAAACCATCCACAAGACTAGATCATTGGAGACAAAATAGCTATAATGAGAACAACAAGTAAGTCACTTAACACTAGATGTTTGATTTGTGATTTTGAGCCTAAATTTGTTAATACTGCACTTGTAAATCAAGAATGGGTTAGTGCAATGAATGAAGAGATTGAACAGATTGAGAAGAACAAAACATGGACATTAGTACCTAGACCAAATGACAGAACTGTCATTGGTACCAAATGGATATTCAGAAACAAACTAAATGAGAATGAAGAAGTCACATCGAATAAAGAAAGACCGGTATGCAAAGGGTATGCACAAGAAGAAGGTATTGACTATGGAGAAACCTTTGCACCCATTGCTAGACTAGAAGGATTAAGAATTCTGCTTGCTTATGCTTCTTTCAAAGGATTCAAAGTATACAAAATGGATGTTAAATCTGCATTTCTGAATGGAATACTAGAAGAGGAGGTATACATTGAACAACCTGAAGGGTTTGTTGATCCTAACAAGAGGAACATGGTTTGTAGACTACACAAAGCCTTGTATGGATTGAAATAAGCACTGATAGCATGGTATAAAATACTTCACTCTTATCTCATTAGTATTGGATTTGTAAGAACAAGTGATAACAATAATCTATATTTGAAAGGAGATATTGATGATAAAATTATGATTGCTGAGATATTTGTTGATGATATCATATTTGGAGGTAATGATATGTTATGAAAATCATTTGCTAATGAAATGAGCAAAGAATTTGAGATGTCAATGTTTGGAGAGATCAAATTTTTTCTTGGTCTACAGATTCTACAACAAGATGAAGGCATCTACGTCACACAATCTAAATACATCAAAGAAGTTCTGAAGATATTCAAAATGGAGGAATCCAAACCAGTTGGAACACCTATGGAAACTAGATGCAAATTAACAAAGGAAGACAAGACAGCTGAGGTAAATCAGACCTTATATAGATCTATGATTGGAAAACTAATGTATGTTGTACACACAAGACTAGATATAGCACATGCAGTTGGTATAGTTGCAATATTCTCTACTAATCCCAAGGAATCACACATGATTGTTGTTAAAAGAATTCTAAGATATCGAAAGAATACTGAAGGCTATGTTTTGTGGTATAATAAAGAAGGCAAATTTGAGCTACAGGTTTATACCGATGGTGATTGGGTTGGAAACATAGATGATAGAAAGAGCACAATAGGAGGAGCATTCTTTATGGGTGACAAACTTTTCACATGGACAAGGAAAAAGAAAGGACGCATATCTCAATCAACTATAGAAGCAGAATATGTGGCTACTACTGCAAATTGCTCTAACATTGCATGGATCAAGCAATTTTTGAAAGGTATGAATATGGAAATACTTGAACCATTAATTATCTATTGTGATAATACAAGTGATATAAAAATTTCAAAGAACCCTATGATGCATGCTAAAACAAATCACATAGCTATTATTACTTAAGGGAACAAGTACAAGAGAAAGAAGTGATACTAGAGTATGTATAATCCAAAGAACAATTAGCTGATATATTCACAAAGCCATTGCCAAAAGATACATTTGAGTACCTGAGGAAGATACTAGGGTTCAGACCCTTGTATACTAGTCACTAAGCTGACTTGGAGGCTGCATCAGTATACACATTATCCGAAGATCAATCATGTTGATGCAAGAAACAATATGGACTACAATGACATATATCAGTATAAGAAGGTACTTATCTGAACCGCACATAGAGATATTATTGGATATTATAGAGTTGTATTGCTGATGGACAAGAGATTCAATGATATATTTTTTTTGGCATTGTTGTCAAAGGGAGATAAGTATCCAATAATGAAATATCCATCAGGGAGAGAAGTAAATATCTATTAGGGAAAAGAAAATCATTCAAAGAGAGAGAAAGGATTAGAGAATGAATTTTCTACAAAGGGAGAGATAGATCCAATGATGATGAAGAGGAAGATTCAAAGAAAAAACCATCCATCCAAGGGAGAGAATTGGAGAAAATTTAAAAATGCATATCTATCCAGACAAGGGAGAAGAGATTCTACAACAAAGGGAGAGACAGAAGCATAAGACAAAATTGATACACTTATCCAGTGAAGGGAATGAAGAAAGGAAAAGCACTCTACAAGAATCAAATCTAAGCTAGAAGAGCTTACTGAGAGTCACATATTTGAATTGGTTATAGAAAAATAATTTTGGTATACTATGACATGTTTTACATTACATATTTCATATTGTGTTGATAGTATGTTGCCATGAATGCCAAAGGGAGAGATTGATGAACTATATTTGATTGAATGTTTGAAGATGATAAGTTGATGATCACCGAGCTGCAAAAAGTAAATGCAAAACATTAAATCAGTTAATGTATTGTATTTTCATTGATATCAACTTGATATAATCTGATTGGTCATATACATATTGTCATAGACTTCAAGAAACCAAAGAGATTAATTTTATGTTATCAGTAAATATAAAAAACTAGTGTACACCGAGTGACGGTAAACACTGACAGACAGTACACAGTGACGGATAGAGAACCTCAAGTGTTTGCAGTGTATACCGACCACCGCAACACTGAGCATAATTTGATGTCCAAGGAAAATTGGAGTCAGTGACCAGGCAAACTAAGAGTTGATGACCGAAATTAACTAGAGTTAGAAAATGACAAAACACTTAGCTAGCTAGAGATATATTTAGATTTAACTGATTGATTACTTTATTTTTATCAACCAATTGAACATAGGATAAGAAGAAGATTTAAAGCTAGTTTTATTTACAGTTATCAAGGATAAATCTATGAAATAAAACTAAAGCAAAGCTTTAAATATTAAAGCAGTGAATGGCGAGATTTGCGGATCAAGAAGCAATCTACATCAAGAACAAGGAAGACAAGGAGATTGAACGGTGAAATAATGTATTTATAAAGAGACAAGTAATTCATTATGAAAAGGAGAGGAATGATGAATATAATTCTGGTGAAGATAGAAGTCTTCATGCAGATTTGATCATACAGGCTGAAGAACTAAGCCATGAATTCTGCAGACACCGAGCGACCGAAGAAAGAGAATTCACCAAGTAGAAAAGAAGAAAGAAGGGGAGAAAAGGAATTGAAGAGAACATTGATCAAAGAGGTATTATGGACTAACAATAGATATGAGAATCTGCAATTTAAATTTGTATTATTGAATAGATCATTTACTATTTTAGTTTAACTATTGATTCAGAAAATCTCTTAACAAGGTGGGATTTAACCATCCTTATTGTATTGAGATACTCAATAGTATCAAAAGTTTTTCATGTTAAAAGCATAGTGAATTCTAGGTCAAATTATAAAATGTTAGTTTTGAATCCTCTAACAAGGTTGCACTTAACAGTGTATTTGTAACCTTTAACAGGTTTGGCTCTTCACCGAGCTCACTTCAAAAGAGTGAAAATTTTGGGTTACCGGTCCTAAGTCACTTTCCATTAACAGGGTTTCCAGGTTAAAAATCCATGTGTCAAATGTGTATGGTTCATTTCTTTGATGTTTTACTTTACACATTACTAAAACAAGATTGTTCGGTAAACACTAAGTTTAATAATTGCTATTTAGTAAGGCGAGAAAAAGATAAACAATATATTCACCGAGAAGTTTATATTTGATAAAATTACTTAAAGGCATACATATTTTAGGACTAAAAGATAACTAGAGGTATTATATTTTTGATATAAGTTTTGGTTGGATTATTGGAATTATTTTAAGACCTCTGATTCACCCCCCCTCTCAGTTATTCTAACACTAGCCATATTTCAATTTCGCTCCCGAGTGGGAAGGATCAGGACATCAAAATTACAGCGAT
The DNA here is from genome assembly GCA_018584345.1 of Thuja plicata. NCBI lineage: Eukaryota > Viridiplantae > Streptophyta > Pinopsida > Cupressales > Cupressaceae > Thuja > Thuja plicata. The sequence continues at coordinate 3,524,116 of MU223174.1, read as the reverse complement.
CACATCCTCAATCAAAACCTAATCGCTTGGGGCATCTCAACATCATCACATCAAATCATGTTGAGATCATCTTAAATCAAAGTCAACCTAATCAATGGTCTTATACAATTGTGAACACGCTCAAAACTAGACAAGATCAGTCTTATACAATTGGTTCATTATTGAAACCAAATACATTGATCAAATTGGTTTCATCACTTCAAATCAAGTCAATTTGCTTGCTAATCAAGTCTCTTAATGGTAATCAGCTTCATCGCTTCAAATCAAACTAGTTATTCATTCAAACCAATTAAAATTTTTAAGAGTTCCTGAAAAATGTTTAGCTTCATCACTTCAAATCAAACAGAGTATTCTATTTTATATATTTTGATCGATCTTCATCCAATCAAACTCAGAGTTGAACTTCTTCAAAAGAATGGTTTCATCGTTTTAAATCAAAATGTTCTGGCTCTTCTCGCTAACAGGTCTTTGAATCAATGCGTTGATCGCACATCAATTCAAAGAGGGGAAAATGTAATGACCTAAAAGTGGTCACCCAAACCCTAGACCCCTAATCTCAATTGCTCATCAAGAAACCCTATCTTGATTATCCCTAAGTCCTAAACCAAATAGGCAATTCATCAAATTCAAGTTGATTTGACCTAAACCTTAGGTCCTAATCAATCATCGCACTTAATTAATTAATTAATTCCTAAAATCACATTATATTGGCAAATAAACCTTAAGTCAATTATTTAATTGATATTCTAATATATTAATTAAATAAGATTGCTAAATTTTTAATAAAATCCATAAAGGAATTGAATCAATTAATAAAAAAAAAATGTGCATTTAAAATCAATCAAATCTTTAAAAATGTATATGATGTCATCAATTTAAGTTAACTGATTATCAAGTTGGAAACAAATCTATTTTATTCATTTATGTTATTCTTATCTTTTCTCATTTTGGAAACAAATCTGTTTTACTCAGTTAATTGATTCTCCACTATTTCTCATTTTGGAAACAAAGTTGTTAACTAAAAACTGATTTTGGAAGCTTCCAAAATAACTGATCTGTCAGTTCAGTCAACTGACTCTTTCGACCAATCATCATCTTTGCACATGGATTGTGCTTCCTCAAATCGAACCTGAGTCACTCATTTCTTTTAATCTCGACCATCGATTCAACATAGATTTTCTATAAAAGAGAAACTCATTTCCTTCACAAGGATCCCAAATTTTAGCTATTTCTATTACCTCATTTTCATTTCTTAAGATTTCAAGCATTTAGCATTTCATAGCTTTTTGATTGATTGTTGTTAGTTTAATTTCAATCATGCAAACCATAATCTTATAGCACATTTGATTTGGGTTTTAAAATCAATCATCATCTTTCAGTTGGTGCTTTAAAATCAATCTAATTAGCTTGGAATCAATCTTGCATTTGCATATCATTTAGAATCAATCATTTAGCTCTTTAAATCCTTCATTTAGGATCCGATGTAGTCACTGTTTCTTGAAATGACCTGAGAGAAAGATTCAAACTGTTGCCTACTAGAAGGCAATAGATCAGTTTAGGTTAGTCATTTGTTTATTGTATTTAGTTTAAGCTAACCATGAAATGATCTATTAAAGTGTGTGTTTGTAGCTACAGGTACCCAAAATCATGCATACATGCATAGGAAGGGAGAGTGTTACAAAGGTTGTGGCATTTGGAGTTGCACTTGCCAATTTTCTTTCTTTGAAGTTTTGAAAGAACTTATAAAACCTGCACAACCCTTTATTCATTGCATTGCACAACCCACTCTTTGTTTTGGTCATGCGTTGCCTTCCAGTTCAAATCTTATGGAATTCTATTTTACACCTGCCAATTAAATGTGCATGGAAGTCTCTAAATTATTTTCCTTATTTATAATATACTCATTTCATTTTCTTGAAAACTACTAAAGCTTTTTTCTAATCACACACCTTATCTATGATTCCACATTTTGCATTGCTTTCATAGGGAGATTAAAACAACCTAGTGTGTCTTCGGTAAAGGAATTAGCTCCACACTGAAGTATGACTACCTTAGGATCATATATATTCATAGTTTGATCTTGAGCTCCCAAATTCATGCACAGGTAGTAAGATGCAAATGAAAGTTGAAACACTCCCAAATTGGAAAAAAATTGTAATTGATTCAAAAGATTTAAACTTCCTTTAAGAAAAACCTTTCATCGAAACCTTTTGTATGACCTTTGCAAGCATTGTATTTTTTAGGGTCACAACCCATTTAGGTACATTACCTAGTCATTTGTGATTTAATTATGATCTCCCAAAATGCATATAGGAATCACTTGAGATTGAGTTTTGAATCTTCTAACACAAGACTAAAACATGTTGAGCGGCATTAGAAATGACTTTGGAAAACTCAAAAGATGACCACCCTAAGCTACACAAATTGAAAGGTTGTCATGCCCAAAAGTTGGGAAAAAACACACGAACAAATTTTTTTAATAACGCACAAAAACAGGATACCCAAACAAACATAAGGGTAACATGTGCACGCAAAATGGTGCAAAGGGATAAACGAAACCAGAAAAGGTCTCAAGGAGGGGAATAGCTTTCATAGCTATCCTACAGGATGTCTAAAGCTCCAAACTGGATCTACACGTAAATCGAGGAAGTTGACCAAAAGTCAACTAGAGTTGACCCAAAGTCAACCAAACTCTAAAATAAGAGAAGGGACATGACAAGGGACTACTAAGCTCTAAGGAAGTCATAGGCATGCAAAATGAGGTAGTTGACCAAAAGTCAAATAGAGTTGACCAAAAGTCAACTATCTCCGTAAGGCTTGAAACAGGAATCCTAGGGTACAGAGGCTACAAGGGTCAACTGGTTCAAATCTGGGATCGCACGGACAAAGTTTGACCATGGTTGACTTTAAAGTCAACTGTTCACAAGTTTGGTCAAAGGTAGCGATAATACCCTTAAAAGGTGTATATCGCGAAGATAAAGGGGGTGCTATGACCCGTTAAACGATAAAATGTTACCCAAGTTTAAATTTAAAATGAATGATTAGATTAAAAATTTTAACGAATAAAAGCTTAATACCTTTACTTTTAAGCATTATAACTTTAATATTAACAATTAAATTTAAATCCCCTAAAAGGACATTTAAACAAACATCTTAAGTTAAAAAAAAATCTATTCTAATCTTCATCTAAATTAAATCAACCTATTTAGATAATATATATACATGTCTACAAAAAAAAACAAATCTATTAATATCAAATCTAATTTTAAAATATCTTTATATCAAATCTAATTTAAAATATCTTTATATCTAAATCTAATCTTACAAATGCAAATCCTAAAATAAAAATCCTAAACACAAAATATAAAAAAAATATATAAATTCCTTCATATCCAAATGTCGTTTGGGCGGCCGAACGACACAGGCGGCAGCAAGGGTTTCAACCACCAGCCGCAGGGCGGTGGAGAGGGGAAGGGATGTCATGGGGAAGCGAGGGAAGGCGGTGGCGATGTGGGGGTAAGAGGGTGCGGAGCCGGCGGAGCGGCGCCCTCCACACCTTGGTGGACCACGGTGGTGGGCGGCTGGCTACGGCCGATGCCGCTCCACCCACTGTGGTTCCACAGTGGGGTGGGGCAGTGCCCGCGTGGCCCAATCTGCAGCAAGGAAGGGGTTGGGGAAGGGCTTCGGCCCTCCCCGCCCGCAACTCAAAAAAAAAATCCCCTTTTTTAATAAATTCGATAGTAGTTAAAAAAAATAGCGCCCGGCGCTAAAGTGGCGGTCTCCCTGAACTTTAATACCCCCCGCCCTATGTTATTTAATATATGTCATTTAAAAAAAAAACATAAGGCAAATAAAACTAAATTATAAAGTAGATAATTTAATTCATTTAATTGACTGGTGAAGAACAATCTGTATTTCTTCAAACAGGGGTACATTAGAGCATTATTTTTTTATTTTTTTTATCATCATAGGAATGTATAATTTATTCCCCACATAATGGTGGAAATAGATTTTAAATATAAACACTTTAATTTTTCTTCAAATTTTTTTTAAAAAAAAAATCTATAGTGTGGAAAATAAAAAAAATTCACCAAAGGGGGTTTAATCCTAAGATTGTTTCAACTCTATTTTAAAATCGTATGGAAACATTAATTCTTACATTTGTATAGCATGATAATAATGAGGTTATCTATGAGAGCTTAATGCAAAATTTGTTTCAAGAGACAAACATTGTGACATGATTCTTCCATTCTTTTACGAGAGTAAAACAAAGCATTTATTCTATATATATATAATTTAGAGTAATTCATTTATCCATGCCTTAACCCCTAGAATTCCATGGTATATACAAGGACGATATAAAATAATTCCTGAATACATCAAATGACAATTATTTTTCCAATATACATTAAATAACAAGATTACAACTTATAAGGCCTCCATAGATGGATGTGGTAAGAAAGTTTTTTGTTTTTTTTTTTTAACAAAAAGAAATAAGCCATCAATTTACAACTTTTAAAAAAAATAACCTTAAAGCAAAATTAGGTTACAAATGATGATCTTTTTTTTTTTTTAGTTATCCCCATCTTTCACATAAGGGTAGTATTCATCTTTGTTATCCCTTCAAGAACCTGATAACATTGAGGTTGACCATGGAGGCTCACCTCCCAACCTAGGCCTTACAAGGCCACCCCCGAGCTTGGGGATCCAATCTGGAACGGGTTACAAACAGAAACACTCAACAAGCAGGAAATGAAAATGGAGTCTCAAACACCAGAAAACTTCCCAATACCAGGATGAACAAGAGGAAGTATCTCCAAGAGACATTCCAAAAATAGGGGTAGTGGTAGAACTCACTAAAGGAGAAAGCCGAGAATACACATAGAATACATAAGCCTCACATGGACTTGATAAGGACCATCTTTACAAGATGCTGTCCTGAATAACCTCCTTATTCCTCCTAAATGCCCTCAGGCTCATCTTGGCTTCATGGGTATCATGTTACCCCAAGTTTATCCCTCCTCACATGGGAGACTCTACACTTAACAGGAATCGTTTCCAACTACCCCTCCAAGGCTACTCTACCCTCCCAAGGGTGAGTGTACCTTGAAGACCCATTCAAAAATAAAGCACAAAATAAAGACATTGAGAATAAACATTTAAAATTTTAACATAAAATAAAAGCTTCAAAACACATAAGACTCCATTAATGGAGTCCTTGAGCTCAAGAACACATAAAACACAAGAAATTAACTTAAAATAATTCCAACCTTTATCCAAGCTATGGTGTAAAGAGGAATGGTGTTGAGATATCCTTCCTAAGCTCCTTCTCCAAAAGCCCCTTCAAACTAAAATCTGTCTCTAAGGATAGAGAGTGGGTGGATACTCAACTCATCCTAAATAGGCAAACCTCCAACATGAGAAAGGTTTAACCCAAGGGTAAGGTAACTCTAACCAATCCTCAACTAAACCACTTCCTAACCCTCCAAGGGTGAAGTCAAATGAAACATGGGTAGAAGAGAGAGTGAGGTTAACCAAAGTCACACTCCTCTTCCAAATTCGCTCAAAGATGAAAATGACACTTAAAGGGAGTAATAAATGAGTTTAGAGGCTCATTAATGACAGAAAATGACCCCTAACCCATAAGGTACCAAGATGGGTGACTAAAACTGATCCCGGTTACCCCCTAGGAGCCCAAAAGACCCTCTAAAACTCACCCTGAAGTTAACCTACGAAATTCTAAGTCAAAGAAATTATAGAAACTTCTAACCCTAGGGTAAGCTTGGGCACTACTCCTAGATGACCTTAGTTAACCCTTGACTTACCTTGGTTCCCCTTTACTAGCCATGTTAATAATTAAATTACAACACTTGCCACATTTGGCACATTAAATTAAAACATTAGACATGACTTAATAACATGAACATTTACTAATTTAATAACACACATGCAAACCACGTTCATGAAATAAACACATAACAATGAGGTCCATGTCTCTTTATATAGATAGTACCTTGGAAAGCATAGATATTTACATAGGTTCCAGTATCGGGTCCCCGATTTAGATCCATGGTCAACTTCTCCTGCACACTCAATGCACACGTCAGTAGATCCAAAACAACATGATATGAAACATAACATAACGTCAATAATATATGTAAGCATATAAATCACATTGCATTTAGAACTGAAATATCCTAGCATTGGTTTCCTAAACCATTCTCATCATATTGCATTCATACATTTAGATCCATATAAGAGATCAACATAAGCTGAAACTAAATCAGAACATAAACATCTCAAAAGTACCCTGATTACAAAATCAGGTGCTGAATATATAACACAGGATTCCACCGATCCTCAAATGTATAAAATTCTCTTTGATAGTCAAAGTATGTCAAAGCATAAACTACTAAAAGCATGAAAACAAAATAGTAAAACTATAACAGTCTAATGTAGGTCTCACATCCACCCCCTCTAGGCATGAACTTCCTCCTAGAGTTCATCGAAGAGGTGAGGGTACTGTGATCTCATCTATGCTGTATCCTCCCAAGAGGCTATAACCTCATCATAGCAATCCCACTGGACCCTAACTTGGTCTACCTTTCTTCCTCGAAGGCCCAAATTCCACTGAGCCAATATACGAATTGGCTCCAATGCCAGCTGTTCGTCTGACTCCACCTGCAAGGCATCCCAATCTATCACATGAGACTCATCATATATATACTTCCTCAGAACTGAAACATGAAACACATCATGGATGCGTGATAGGCTTGGTGGCAATGCTAAATGGTAAGCAACTGGTCCTATCCTTTGAAGGATCTCAAAAGGTCCAACAAAATGGGGTGCAAGCTTAGAGCCCTTTCCAAAATAGATTGGACTCTTATGCGGTTGCACTCTCAAGAAGACTCTGTCTCCAACTAGATAGGCTCGATCAATCCTCTTCACATCTGCATACTTCTTCTTCCTATCTTGAGCTTCCTCAAGTCACTGCCTAATCAAGGTCACCTGCTGCTCCATATCTCTTACTAGCTCAGGACCAATGGAAACTCTATCCTCGATCCTATCCCAACTGAGTGGGGTCCTGCATGGTCTACCATAAAGATCCTGGTAGGGAGGCATACCCAAGAAATTTTGGTGCCCGTTGTTATAGGCAAACTCCACTAGGTGTAAATATTCTTCCCACCGGGTCTGATGGTCCATGACATACATGCGAAGCATGTCTTCTAACACTTGATTGACCCTTTTGGTCTATCCATCTATCTCAGGATGATAAGCCGTACTAAATTTGAGTCTAGTGCCCATAGCTGCCTGAATTTCTCTCCAAAATGATGAAGTGAAGAGAGAATCTCTATCTAAGATGATCTTACAAGGTATGCCATGAAGTTTGACTATATCTCATAAGAACACTTGTGCCACTATTGGTGTAGTAAAGGTAGTATGCACGGGTGAAAAGTGAGCCACCTTAGTCAACTTGTCGACTGTCACCATGATGACATCATGATGATGAGAAGACATAGGAAGACCTACTATGAAATCCATAGATATGTTGTCCCATTTCCACACTGGTACCTCATGAGGCTGAAGAAGACCACCTGGATGACGGTGTTCCACCTTCACCCTTTGGCACTCTAGGCATCTAGCTACCATCTCTGCAATCTGCAACCTCATGCCTGG
>MU223174.1:3494801-3516389 GCA_018584345.1 Thuja plicata | reverse complement strand
TACCATCTCTGCAATCTGCAACCTCATGCCTGGCCAATGATATAGTTGCCTCAAGTCAGCATGCATCTTCTTTACCCCGGGATGCACTGCATAAGGGGCCCTATGAGCCTCAAGCATCACAAATTCATGCAATCCACCAAAAGAAGGTATATAGATACGTCCTATGTGACGCAATAGTCCATCACACTCCAAGGTATACTCTGAAAACTTCCCTTCAAGGGGTCTCTGAGATCGAATCAACTCACAAACCTCTATGTACAACTCATCCTCTTGCAAGTGATGGAGGATGCAATCTCTCAAATATGTGCTAGTAGACATAGAAGAAAGCTCATGCCGTCTCCTACTCAAGGCATCTGCGACCACATTCTCTTTCCCTTTGATGTAATGGACATCAAAATCATATTCACATAAGAACTCCATCCACCTTCTCTGTCTAGAATTAAGGTTTGGCTGAGTGAAAATGTACTGGAGACTCTGATGGTTTTAATGAAGTTTGAACCGATGTCCTAAGAGAAAATGTCACCATCTGACTAAAGCATGCACCACTGCTGCAAGCTCAAGGTCATGGGTAGGGTATTTGAGCTCGTGAGTCTTTATTTTCCTAGACTCGTAGGCTATAGCTCACCCACCTTTCATAAGAACCACTCCCAAACCATCCAAGGAAGCGTCTGTGCATACCATAAAGTCTGCTGAAGGTTCTAGTATAGCTAAAATGGGTGCACTGGTGAGTGCTCTCTTGAGTTCCTGAAAAGCCTTATCACACTTTTCAGTCCACTCAAACTTCTTTCCCTTTCACTGAAGAGAGGTGATGGGGTGTGCCACCCGAGAGAACCCATTAACAAACCGTTTGTAGTAACCGGCTAAACCCATGAAACTCCTAACTTCAGTCACAGTGGTAGGTGCTGGCCATTCCATGATGGCATCAATCTTTGATGGGTCTACTAAGATCCCATCACCTGAAATAACATGGCCAAGGTACTTGACCTCTACTCTGAAGAAAGCACACTTTGACAAGCTTCCATACAACTGATTGTCTTGAAGACACTAAAGAACTTGCCTCAAGTGTTCCTCATGCTCTTTCTCATTCTTGGAATATATCAAGATGTCATCGAGAAACACAACTACAAACTTTTCAAGGAAGGTTCGAAATACTCCGTTCATAAGACTCATGAACACAGCTGGAGCATTTGTAAGACCAAATGGAACCATAGTGAATTCATAGTGGCCATATCTAGTGCGGAATGCGGTCTTGTGAATATCACTATCCACGATCCTCAACTGATGGTAACTTGATTTGAGGTCTATCTTAGAGAAGACTTGAGCACCTTGCAACTGATCAAACAAGTCATCGATCCTAGGAAGTGGATACCGATTCTTGATGGTTACCTTGTTCAACTGTCGGTAATCCATGCACAACCTAAGAGAGCCATCTTTCTTCTTCATGAAGATAACTGGTGCACCCCAAGGAGAAACACTAGGATGAATGTGTCCTTTCTCTAATAGTTCCTCAAGCTATATCTTGAGCTCATTAAGCTCATTAGTGGTCATCCTATAAGGTGCTCTGGAAACAGGCTCAGCTCCTGGTACGAGATCAATGTAAAATTCTACTACCCTACGAGGAGGCATACCGGGTAGCTCTAATGGAAACATGTCTGCAAACTCTTGAAGAATGGGGAAGTCATCAAGAGAAGTTTCCTTCTCTGTCTCTTCTTCCCTATCGCTGATGGTGATGGCATACAACTAGCATCCCTTCTGCATGCACCGCTTAAGCTGCATAGCGGATATCACACGGAGGGATACAGGCCTATGAACCCCGGTAATAATTGTATCTGTACCATCATCATCCAGACATTCGATCCTCTTCTTACGACAATCTAGCTTGGCTCTGTGGGCACTTAGCCAATCCATGCCAAGGACTAGGTTGTAAGATCCAAGGGGAGTAACTCTGAGATTAGCTATGGTGGTCATCCTACCAATCTGGATTGGGTAATTGCTAACCATCGAGGTTACAAAAACTCTAGCTCTTGAAGCTAACTCTACTTCCCAACTAACCTCCTGACTAGCTGCCACTAGCCCGCAACGTTCCACAACTGATGGAGAAATAAAGGAGTCAGTGGCTCCTGTATCAAAAAGAATAGTAACATCACTACCTCTGATCTTACCTGAGGCCTCAATAATGGTAGCCTAGTGCTCTGCCTGATGATTGTCCACTACTGCAAAAACCATGTCGAATTTCCCCCTATCCCCTACTGTAGGTTCTGAAACTGTCATACGCTGACTACCACCCTGTGGGCACTCTCTAGCTAAGTGCCCCATGGCACCACATGTGTAACATGGCCCCCGTGACTGAACCTGAACACCAGGAGGCCTAGAATACTGTGATCCTGCAACCCTAGATGAACTGCTATAACCTCCCTTAGAGGACTGCTGAGTCTGTGCTGGAGGGATAACAGGTGCCTGAGATCTTTGGTCCTTCTTAGGACCCTGAGACAGCCACTACTTGGACTTGGAGCCATGCTGAACCTAAGGTGCCCTCTATCGCTGGTTCTGCTATGACTATTGTGGCTGCTGCTGTTGTTGTTGCTGCTGCTGCTGTGGGGCCCTATATATCCCTGAAGAGTTTTTCTGATTCCCTTTCCATGAGTTCTTCTTATATCCAGAGGCCTGAGAAGAGGTATTGTGGTTCTACGAACCATCCCTATAGTTCTGTGGGCCCTAAACTATCTCTTCGGCCACTAGGGCCCTGTCAACTGTGAACCTCAAGTTCCCTGAAGGTACCATGCATACCCTATCTGAAATCGCGGGACTTAATCCCTTGATGAACTTGTTCACCTGTAGCTTCTTGTCTCCCATGTATTCAACATAGGGTAGGAGATCGAGAAACTTGCCCTCATACTGGGCTACTGAAAGACCCCATTGTCGGAGGTCATGGAACTCTTCTATACGGTGCTGTCTGAACTGCTCAGAAATATACCGCTCTTAGAAGAGCTCAAGGAAAGCTCCCCAAGAGAGGGTATTGATGTCAATGAGACCCTTGGTCTCCTCATGCCTCCACCAAGTGGAGGCCCCATCTCTGAGCAAAAGAATTGTGAATCATGCCTTAATGTTGCTGCCATAGTTCCGCAACCCAAAGCACCTCTCAAGGCTTAATAACCAAGCCTTAGCTCCTGCCCCATCTGCTTCTCCTATGAAGGGAGGCAGTTTAAGCCTCATCAATTTTGTAATCTGATTTCTGATATCGGGGGGTGCCCTATCGAGTCCTTGTGCACCTCCCCTAGGAACACCACCTGGTACTGTGATGGACTCATCCTCCTAATCTATCTAATTTCCCCCTGCTCTAGGAGGTGGGATCCTACTTCTCTCTCTTTCCTAATTAATAGGTGGCATGCGGTTAAGTATGAGTCTGACCAGGTTTTGAAAGGCCAACAAAAGCACTGCATTAGGATCAGGAGGGGGTTTAGGAGGTGGGCTTTGATCCCTCCTATGATCCTCTACCTCGGGTTGTACCTCCACGCGTGCTGCGGGGATACGTCGCCGACCACGCCCTTGCTGACGGGCTTGACGAGTGACAGGTGGCATCCTACACATGCAAGACAAATTTAGTGATAACATAGTGGGTTAGGTTCCCAATGTTGCTAACATGGCTCTGATACCAAAATGTCATACCCAAAAGTTGGGCAAAAACACACGAACAAAAATTTTTAATAACGCACAAAAATAGGATACCCAAACAAACATAAGGGTAACATGTGCACGCAAAATGGTGCAAAGGGATAAACGAAACTAGAAAAGGTCTCAAGGAGGGGAATAGCTTTCATAGCTATCCTACAAGATGTCTAAAGCTCCAAACTGGATCTGCACATAAACTGAGGAAGTTGACCAAAAGTCAACTAGAGTTGACCCAAAGTCAACCAGAGTTGACCCAAAGTCAACCGAACTCTAAAATAAGAGAAGGGACACGACAAGGGACTACTAAGCTCTAAGGAAGTCATAGGCATGCAAAATGAGGCAGTTGACCGAAATTCAACCAAAGTTGACCAAAAGTCAACTATCTCCATAAGGCTTGAAACAAGAATCCTAGGGTACATAGGCTACAAGGGTCAACTGGTTCAAATCTGGGATCGCACGGACAAAGTTTGACCATGGTTGACTTTAAAGTCAACTGTTCACAAGTCTGGTCAAAGGTAGCGATAATACCCTTAAAATGTGTATATCACGAAGATAAAGGGGGTGCTATGACCCGTTAAACGATAAAATGTTACCCAAGTTTAAATTTAAAATGAATGATTGGATTAAAAATTTTAACGAATAAAAGCTTAATACCTTTACTTTTAAGCATTATAACTTTAATATTAACAATTAAATTTAAATCCCCTAAAAGGACATTTAAACAAACATCTTAAGTTAAAAAAAATCTATTCTAATCTTCATCTAAATTAAATCAACCTTAATCTAAAGAAATCTATATACTAAATTAAATCAACCTATTTAGATAATATATATACATGTCTACAAAAAAAAACAAATCTATTAATATCAAATATAATTTTAAAATATCTTTATATCTAAATCTAATCTTACAAATGCAAATCCTAAAATAAAAATCCTAAACACAAAATATAAAAAAAATATATAAATTCCTTCATATCCAAATGTTGTTCGGGCGGCCGAATGACACAGGCGGCAGCGAGAGTTTCAACCATCGGCCACAGGGCGGCGGAGAGGGGAAGGGATGTTGTGGGGAAGCCGGGGAAGGCGGTGGCGATGCGGGGGTAAGAGGGTGGGGAGCCAGCGGAGCGGCGCCCTCCACACCTCGGTGGACCACGGTGGTGGGCGGCCGGCTACGGCCGATGCCGCTCCACCCACTGTGGTTCCACAGTGGGGTGGGGTAGCACCCGCGCGGCCCAATCTACAGCAAGGAAGGGGTTGTGGAAGGGGTTCGGCCCTCCCCACCCGCAACTCAAAAAAAAAATCCCATTTTTTAATAAATTTGACAGTAGTAAAAAAAAATAGCGCCCAGCGCTAAAGTGGCGGTCTCCCTGAACTTTAATACCCCCCCTATGTTATTTAATATATGTCATATTTTAAAAAAAATAAAAAATACATAAGGCAAATAAAACTAAATTATAAAGTAGATAATTTAATTCATTTAATTGACTGGTGAAGAACAGTCTGTATTTCTTCAAACAGGGGTACATTAGAGCATTATTTTTTAATTTTTTTTATCATCATAGGAATGTATAATTTATTCCCCACATAATGGTGGAAATAGATTTTAAATATAAAAACTTTAATTTTTCTTCAAATTTAAAAAAAAAAAAAAATCTAAAGTGTGGAAAATAAAAAAAATTCACCAAACGGGGTTTAATCCTAAGATTGTTTCAACTCTATTTTAAAATCGTATGGAAACATTAATTCTTACATTTGTATAGCATGATAATAATGAGGTTATCTATGAGAGCTTAATGCAAAATTTGTTTCAAGAGACAAACATTGTCACATGATTCTTCCATTCTTTTACGAGAGTAAAACAAAGCATTTATTCTCTATATATATAATTTAGAGTAATTCATTTATCCATACCTTAACCCCTAACATTCCATGGTATATACAAGGATGATATAAAACAATTCCTGAATACATCAAATGACAATTATTTTTCCAATATACATTAAATAGCAAGATTACAACTTATAAGGCCTCCATAGATGGATGTGGTAAGAAAGTTTTTTTTTTTTTTTTTTTAACAAAAAGAAATAAGCCATCAATGTACAACTTTTTAAAAAAATAACCTTAAAGGAAAATCAAGTTACAAATGATGATCTTTTTTTTTTTTTTTTTCAGTTATCCCCATCTTTCACATAAGGGTAGTATTCATCTTTGCTATCCCTTCAAGAACCTTATAACATTGAGGTTGACCATGGAGGCTCACCTCCCAACCTAGGCCTTACAAGGCCACCCCCGAGCTTGGGGATCCAATCTGGAACGGGTTACAAACAGAAACACTCAACAAGAAGGAAATGAAAATGGAGTCTCAAACACCAGAAAACTTCCCAATACCAGGATGAACAAGAGGAAGTATCTCCAAGAGACATTCCAAAAAATAGGGGTAGTGGTAGACCTCATTGAAGGAGAAAGCCAAGAATACACATAGAATACATAAGCCTCACATGGACTTGATAAGGACCATCTTTACAAGATGTTGTCCTGAATAACCTCCTTATTCCTCCTAAATGCCCTCAGGCCCATCTTGGCTTCATGGGTATCATGTTACCCCAAGTCCCTCCTCACATGGGAGACTCTACACTTAACAGGAATCATTTCCAACTACCCCTCCAAGGCTACTCTGCCCTCCCAAGGGTGAGTGTACCTTGAAGACCCATTCAAAAATAAAGCACAAAATAAAGACATTGAGAATAAACATTTAAAATTTTAACATAAAATAAAAGCTTCAAAACACATAAGAATCCATTAATGGATTCCTTGAGCTCAAGAACACATAAAACACAAGAAATTAACTTAAAAGAATTCCAACCTTAATCCAAGCTATGGTGTAAAGAGTAATGGTGTTGAGCTATTCTTCCTAAGCTCCTTCTCCAAAAGCTCCTTCAAACTGAAATCTGTCTCTAAGGGTAGAGAGTGGGTGAACACTCAACTCATCCTAAAATCTTTCCTAAATAGGCAAACCTCCAACATGAGTAAGGTTTAACCTAAGGGTAAGGTAACTCTAACCAATCCTAAACTAAACCACTTCCTAACTCTCCAAGGGTGAAGTCAAATGAAACATGGGTAGAAGAGAGAGTGAGGTTAACCAAAGTCACACTCCTCTTCCAAATTCGCTCAAAGATGAAAATGACACTTAAAGAGAGTAATAAATGAGTTTAGAGGCTCATTAATGATAGAAAATGACCCCTAACCCATAGGGTACCAAGTTGGGTGACTAAAATTGACCCCGGTTACCCCCTAGGAGCCCAAAAGACCCTCTAAAACTCACCCTGAAGTTAACCTACGAAATTCTAAGTCAAAGAAATTCTAGAAACTTCTAATCCTGGGGTAAGCTTGGGTACTACTCCTAGATGACCTTAGTTAACCCTTGACTTACCTTGGTTCCCCTTTACTAGTCATGTCAATAATTAAATTACAACACTTGCCAAATTTGACACATTAAATTAAAACATTATACATGACTTAATAACATGAACATTTACTAATATAATAACACACATGCAAACCACATTCACAAAATAAACACATAACAATGAGGTCCATGTCTCTTTATATAGACAGGACCTTGGAAAGCATGGGTATTTACATAGGTTCCAGTACTGGGTCCCTGATTTAGATCCATGGTCAACTTCTCCGGCACACTCAATGCACACATCAGTAGATCCAAAACAACATGATATGAAACATAACGTAATGTCAATAATATATGTAAGCATATAAATCACATTGCATTTAGAACTAAAATATCCTAGCATTGGTTTCCTAAACCATTCTCATCATATTTCATTCATACATTTAGATCCATATAAGACATAACATAAGCTGAAACTAAATCAGAACATAAACATCTCAAAAGTACCCTGATTACAAAATCAGGTGCTGAATATATAACACAGGATTCCACCAATCCTCAAATGTATAAAATTCTCTCTGATAGTCAAAGTATGTCAAAGCATAAACTACTAAAAGCATGAGAACAAAATAGTAAAACTATAATAGTCTAATGTAGGTCTCACAAAGGTACAATGAATCCTAACACTAGAGCATATAGTCACTAAAAATACTTTCTTGATGATATCATATCTATGAATTTTTAATGCCCAAAGATGGTCATTTCACTCTCTTTGAAACCAAATATGTCAACACATGTAGATCCCTTCTAGTGGAACCCAGATTTGTAGATCAAATTTTCACACAAAAATAGTTCAGGGAAGTGTTCCTTATATTCATTGTTGTCATTTAGGATTTTATTTCTTCTTTTCATTTTATAGTTTATGCTTGCAGAGATCCTAACTTATGCATTCATCTTATTAATTCATGTATTTATCCTATTAAATTTTCTATGTTTAAAATCTTACATTCTGCGGCCTACAAATTTTTGAATTCATAAACTAGTCATTATAAGTCTTTTCCCAATTATTTAAACAAGTTTTACCTCTTCGCAAATCCTCTTAAACAACTTTCCCTTTTTTCGAAGATCGATTACTGGCGTTATCCCTTGTTTGACAAGATGACAATCTATAAGCTTCAAGGGAATGTGTCTGGCCAACACGTGTCCTCTGATCTTGATTGACAAAATTCAAAGAAGGATTATACATTGAGCAAGTAAAAATCCATTCGATGGCCGACATGTTTCCTCAAACAAAAGATCCATGTTTTCTATCCATTAAGGCATCACGCCTGATCGCCACATGTGTCAATCCCACTAAATTTTGAGTTGTAAGAAAGGGTGACATGTGGTTAATATTTATATAGAATCTACGACTGGTGCTATCTCTTAAAAGAAAGATGAACGTCCTTTAACCTTTAAGGCATCATACCCAGCTGACGTGTGTCGGATAAGATCTCAGTTAGGTAGGGTCAAAGTTAGTTTAATCAACAAGCGGGTCCATATTCATCTGATGACCGATGCTTTTACTTAAAGTAGATGATGAAGATATTTAACCTTTGAGGCAATGTGCAATGTTGACATGTGTTCCAGCCCCACTAGGGTTATAGGATGAAATAGGTTAACCCCCGGTTAAATCAAATAAGATCTATGGTTGGCGTAATGACTCAAAGCTAGAGATACAAATCTTTAAGCTTTGAGGAAAAGTACCTAGGTGACACATTTCCTGGGAGCATAATGGTCTCAACAATATGATCAGCTTTTAAACTATGGAGAATATTGACAGTGGGTGTGATACCTATAAGGAAAGATGCACAATTCTTACTCTTTGAGGCATTACATAGTGTCACCAAGTGTCTTCGATGGTCAAAATGGTACAGAACTCAGATGGCGACGTCGATAAGATATTTTATATATTATTTATTTTATGTTTTAGTTATATTTTAGTTTAGCAGGGTTTTGTCTATTTCATTAATATATTATCGACGTCGTTGTGGAGGGTTTTAAAAAGGTGGCAATACATGGAATTATCTGATGATAGAATAATGTGACTATGATGAAATGAAAGATGATGACCACATGAAAATATACTTGGATGATTCTTATAAAGATGAAGGATACCAGAAGATGTTCGACAATGTCAACATGTCTATTTTCAATAAAGATGATATTAAACATGTCAGGGATAATGTTCATTATTAGATGCAGAAATACATAATGAATACATTCGGTCAAAGTATTGTGATAATGTAATATCATTATTTGATAATCAGAAGATGAATCACCAAGGATTTTTAAAGCAATTGTGGTTGAAACCTAATTGGTCAACAACTAGTCTTAATAAGGATGATTAGTCATTCCTTCAAATGTACTTAATGTTCAGTTGTTGATCTAGGGATTAGGTTTTAGTTACCAAGAGGCACATTGGTCTGAGGCTTGTTCACATCCCTTGAACTACATATAAATATGGATACCAAGACCATGTGAAAGGGGAAGGAAAAATCATTATTATGGTTATTATAGTCAGATTGGATAGTTTTGATCAACAATTATAACATAGACCTAATTGTATCATTTTTCTAAAAAAAATAAAGATAAGTCCCTTTTTTCTCTCATTTGTGGGAATAGATTGTTTTTCATTTTCAATTAGTCCCTTAATATAGTCTATAGATTTTCTTCAAAGTGATAGTTTGGTGTTGCATATTCCTGATTAAATTCATAGTTTCTATTATCAATTGGTCTTTTCATCTTGCATGGTTAAATTCAATTGATTATGGCCACAATCAATCAGTCTGTCATTTGAAAATTGATATTCAATTGAGATAACTTTGAATTATCTTAGGTTATATGTTCATTTCATAACAATTTTAAACTAATATATTTCTTGTAAACTGTCTCTAAGGTTGTACATAGGGTTGGGATGATTTTGACTCTATTGCCCATGAGAAAATAAGGCACTGGTCTATATACATATTGGATTATGATTATTTAGTTCACTATTCATTGTTTTGTGATATTCTATCCCTCTACACCTTTTGATTCAAATTTATGTAACTTTAATATTTTATTAATAGAAAAGGCACTTATTGGTAAACAGATTGTTCTTTTCAATTTAACTCTAAAATACACAAAATTCTTAAGAATAATCAAATACAACAGTTGGAAAATTGTTATTAAAAAAAAACTAATTTCCCTTTGAATTTAAAGGTAAAACTCCCTTATATGAATGATTTTCAGTGAATTTTACTCTTTCCTAGTCTAACAGGGGTATGTTCTTAACCTGAGAATAGAAGAGGTAAACCAAACTAATCCTAGGCAGGAAATAGCTCAGGCAGAATGAAATCAACTCTAAATCTAGCCAACTCTAAGATTTCATCAATCAGATTAACTCCCAAAATTGGTAATGCATGAACTTCTACTGAAAATTTAGATGCAAGACTAAATATTAATGATGGAATGACAATGAATCGATCTATAACATAAGAACATTTCCCAAACTTAAGATAACAACAAATTTCCCCTTTTGCTAATTGTATCAAATCATAATACAAAGCTCTGGTTCGAACAGAGATTGTAAATCCAACTTCAAAGAAACATCCAAATTCAATAGAAAGATAAGTGCAATGCAAATGGAATAGATAAAACAATGGTATTTAGACATACAAATTTGACTCAGCAAAATGTTATCTTTCACACCAAAATTTAGCTGACCTTTGTATTGATTTTGGAAATAGTACATATAGAGTCCCAGATTGGGCCGTTACAAAAAGAAGGGGTAACCAAAATAGTTCAACTTCCCCAATTAGAAATGATAACTAAAAGATTATTCGTTACATATTGATCAAAATCTAGTACAAAGAGAGAATCTACTTAAGCTTCAGTTTCACTCCCTTTGCCTAATTTAGCCCTATAGGCAGTGACAACTATAATAACTTTGATAAGCTCTTCATGTCTGTTAACGTGGACATTGTTGTATCGGATGAGCCATCTGGAATACTCTTTAGCCAAACTTTTAATTGTGTTTTTCTGATCCTTCAATTCCTCCATGGCTTTATAAACACATCTTCTCAGTTGTTGAAGTTCTGGCACTTTGTCCAAGTGAGTGGAAGAAGGCTCTAACAACTTGTCTACATAATCAAAAAATGATTTCTGCATATTGGCCAGCCATATCATTTCCTTACCTTCTCCACTTGTCTATGATTCTTTATGAAAACCTTGAAGAATATTGAAGTATTTGTTCTGTTCTTCTTTGACCTTAATGTGTACTTGTTGCAACCCTGTCTTGTCCTGGATAATCATTTCAATTTTGAACTCTAAATTTTGAAGCCACTCGATTAGAGGTTCATCTCCCTTCTGCAGAATCTTGGCTTTCAGCACCTCTTTTTTCTTCATCTTCACAGCTACATGGTGCATTACTATGCACTCCTAACACTTCACTCTCCCAGATGTGAGAGTTTGTAAATTCTTCTTGATGTTATTCCTTTCTATCTCCAACCTCAAGAGAGCATTACCTAATTGCTCAACAACTGCCAACCCTTCAAATTTGAGTCTCTCACCTCATCCTCTACCGATCTGTGCAAAGTTCCTATCTTCCTGCAACTTGGCTAATATAGATTGATTCTCTACCGTGCTAGGATCAAAGGTGGATTGGGTTCTGGGAACACTCGCAATTAGGGTGAGAAGCTATCTTATGAAATTTGTTAGCTTAGCCACTTCTGCCTTCAGTTGAACCTTGGCAGTCTTGAGCTCTTTGAGTTCTTCTTCTATCACCACATTAGTAGACTTCCACCAGTCTACCTTGGTGTCATGGCGAGCTAACCCCATATCAAATGCCTACAACTGAAAATCTGAAGTGGTCACATCTTTGAATCTACCATCCTTGGTTGGTTTGGCCACATGCATAGTTAAGTGTCTAGTCTTAGGGTCATGACCTAGAGTAGATATCATCTTTACTTTCTTATGTTTGCTCATAGTAGCCTTGGGCTGAAAGCTTCATGACAGAGTGTCTTTGCTAGAAGCCCCTTCTTCCACCTTCTTCCTCTTGCATTCCAGAGTATTTTCTATCCATGAATCTACGTTAGTAACTTTGTTGGTAGAAACCAACTCCTCAATGAACAACTTCCTGATGACTAGAGGTCTAGCCTTTGGTCTCGAAGCAAATGGATTTACTGAAGTAGGAGAAGAGGAAACCAATTTGGCTACTGAAGTGACCTTCTATTTCTTCCTAGCCTCTCCTTTTGATTCTGTGGTTGAAGGAGTATCTTCACCCACTTCCACTATGATGGGAGACCCTCTCCTTGGAGAATCCTGGGTTGAGGTGTCAACCGGTACATCTACTGCAACTGCTTTTACTAGCCACTCTAGTTCTGCATCCTTGGTGAGCTCCTTTGTTGTGAGTGAACCTTATCCACAAGTCTTCTTTGCCTGAACTTCTTTTTCAGGAGGTTCATCACCTCCACCAGCCGGCTGAGAAGAACTTTTGGACATAGTTGGGAGTATTACTAAGGAAGTTGTTGCAACATTGGAGGAATCCTTTGTCAGAGTTCTTTGAGTAGGAGGCTTCCTTTCTGACCTCTTCCTCCTTCTTGCTGTCCATTCAACCCACTTCTCTATTCTTTTGTAGATACCCCCCCATTAAAGTATGCAAATCACTAATAACTTGGTCCATCATAGGTTTAGAACTAACAGGGGTGAGCTTTATCTCCTCTAGATATGTATTATTGTACATATGATTGCCATCATCTTCTAGCCCCTCTACTATAATGTTAACATTGAACCTTTTGATTTGTTCAATAGTTAATCGGGCGTAGAATCTCTCTCTTCTTTCCAAATCATCCTTAAAATTAGCCCAGTAGTCTTCAATATCATGTACATGATGAATTGCGTGACTCATTTGCAATACATCCCTGGCATAGTTCACTGGGTCATATTGAGGTCTCAAGACATCGTAGGTTTCCAAAGTATACCTCTTTGAGAATGTCTTGAGAACATTCTTTGCCTCTGACCGAGACATGCAGTTGTAAGCTCTGATGGTCATGGGGAAGTCATATCCATTCTTCTTAGCCTCAGCGCAGAGTAAGTTCACTTGGAGTGCTTTCCTTATTACTTCGATCAACATGATCATATCAGTAGGATACCTGGGCAGCTTCAAAGGGAAATCATTAAAACCTGAAAGACGAAGATATGAGAAACCTTTAAATTGAATGAAATAGCATCCAAATTGGCTGATGAAAGACATGGCTTCGGGGGAGAATCTCCTTTTTGGACAGCCTTGTAACTCCCTACACAATCTCATTGTAAATGCATCATTAACCCAAAGATTCTTAGCATAACTTTTATGCAATTAAAAAGAGGGGAAAAATTCATAACTCTTGACATCATTAGGAAATTCCTCTAATTTGGGAAGACCTCGCCAAATTTGGAGTGTAGCCAGAATATATATGAGGAATGAAGACATGTAAAATTCATTCTAGCGTTTAGCTCTATCTAGGGCCTCTGAGAGATTCTCACTTACCATAAGCACCCAATCAATGAAGTGATGTTGGGAGAAAATTACCTGAATCAAGAAGAAGTGATGATCAACAAAATTGAGTGCGTCACTCTCACCTCTGATCCTATGGAGTAACACCAGAATGCCAATAATCTCCAGCTTTAGGCTAGTGTCATATAATGTCTTTGGAAGCTTCCCTTTGGTGCTCTTGGGTTCTTGAAACCATGCTTTCATTATCTCCTTCTTCCAAACTGACTTTTTTGCTATATATTCAGTCACCGCTCGACTGTATGTCATTTTTGAATACTCAAATTTCTTTGGGATGTGAAGCGAGTTCTAGACCAATTCCCTGTCAATAGATAATAGCACCATATCATTGGGCAAGAGAATTTGTCTGGTATCTGGGTTGTATCAAGCGATGCATTCCCAGATTAATTCTGGGGCTTGAACGGCCATGGGAAAACTAGTGGCCTTAACTAATCCACTCTCCTTAAACTTCTCAGTAATGGGATGTATCTGGTCCAATTTTAATTTTGTTCTAGAAGTTTTGCATGTCAAAGAACTTCAGAGATGTATCTAAAATCTTATGCCATTCAGAATTAATGTCGTTCATTCCATCAAATCCCATGAATCTAGAAGACATGATTTGAGTGATTTGATTTGGGAATGAGGAATATCTTTGAGAATGCAGGGACAAAGAAGAACCAATATTAAAGCTTCAAATCTAAGCAATATGTTTAAGAAAATAGTGGCTCCTATTGGCAATCTCCAACTAATCTTATAACTTTCAAATTTTTACCGTTTAACGGCTGAATTCCCACGCCACATGAATGAAAAGACCTCAACATTAATGGAACAGTCTGTTATGAAGCAAAACAACTTTATTTGAATTAATTACCTTTCTCTTATAGACCGTTAAGAAATGTGTTTTCACTTTTAGTAACCACAATGGTAAATTTTATGAGGTAGCAAAAAATCACTTTTCCGCTTCTCATTTGGGTGGAGAAGTGCTCTTGGAGTGCTCTTGGTTCAAAAATCTGCCAAGGGGGAAATTTGGTCTATCAAGAGCCAAAAAGGCATGTGTTGATTTCATCTACCTTCTTTATATCTTAGATTCTTTACGAGATAGGTTCTTCCTTGAAATATCTTCATTTAAATGGTTTAGCGGAAAACATACTCCGTGGGTCAAAACCCACCTGTAGGAGTAGGGGAGAAGTCATTTTTCACTTTTTTGCCTTTAGGCTTATTTCCTCGATTTCTTTCTATTGAATCATTCCTCTTGACTTGTAGAGGTGTAATCTAGACACAGTAGCCCTTCTTAAGCCTAAAGGATCCATTTTAGGAATGTACTTCTTACTGAGGCATCACTTAGTAGTCATCGGCGGAAGATGCACTCTGTTGATACTTTTTCACCAGTGGAGAGGCTCGAACCCAATTTTTTGCCAAGCTACAAAATGAAGGAGTACAACTACATACTTCCATTATGTGTAACAATGATGTTAGAAATCTTTGAACCATGACCCTTACCGGATTGGGAACTTAACCTACCCAATGAAAATATAAACTCATAAACAGAAACCCTCTGGTTCACAAAAGAGAAGGCAATTTGGAAAAATCTGGTAAAGGCTCCCTAGCCTAAGGGAAATTTTTCTAGACTTAGACTCAGGACTAACAAGAAGCTTTCAATACCACTACTATACATTAAATACTCACTTTGTCTGAAGGGTATGCAGACTAAAAGTGAGGCAACAACACTGTTCATCAAAAAAATAATCATTCACTTAACATATTAAAGTATTTCAGTTAGCATTTTATGAGACGCTGCTTTCAGTTAAGATTTCTTTCAAGTTTCTTGCCATATTGTGAGAGAAATAAGTTTGAAGTAAACTTTATCTGCTATAAAAATCCTTGAGATTTAGAGGATAAATCTTAGGTATATTCTTACCAGTCTTGGTTCTACAAAGCTAGAATTGCAGAAGGTTTAGCCTTGTCTCGATTGAAACCTTGTTAGTTGGCCAAGTCACTTGGGGTTCCCATCATTGGATTGGCACGTCCATAGGAAATCTAATCTTTTGATTTGAGCACCAACAGATTGGTGACTCCACTGGGGATTTATCTGTAAGGATAGTTTGAAGAACTCTCTAGATCTTTGGAAATAATCTGAAGATTAAGACTCTACTGGAGATAGGAACCCAGACCAGTGAGATATTAATTTTTTTTTGATAAAGGAAATGGAAACTCTACTTTTGAAATTCTATAAAATGTAAGTGATATATTTATGTTAGGAAGAAGATCTTTAAGAAAATACAATTTGGTTGAGTTGAAACCAACAAAGAGAAGTAAAGATTCAAATAAAAGATGATGTATGGACCATGCATGATATACCTTGATAGGGATGATCAAGAGTTTTCCTGTGAACAAATCCCTAGTTCAAGTCACCATGGTCATGAGAATAATGATGAGAATTGTAATCTTTTTTTTTCCAAATTGATAGGGAAGAGCATGATTCCCAGCATGATAAGAATCAGAAGATGACTGAAAGATAAGAAAATTATAGGAAATGCATTTCTATATTTCATGAAATAGATATTGCAGGCTCAGATGATGAAGAAATGGTCAGGGCTCTTAAGAGGCAACCAAAGGAGATATTAAGAAATATGAGAATACAAAGAAGTGCAATAAAATCACCAAAAGATAAAGGAATGACTAAGGATGATAGAAATGGTGTGTACAATCCTCCTCATATAAATAATGGGGGGTATATTTTCAACAGTGGTCATACTAATCCCTTGTTTGAACCAGCCAATAGAGGAAAGTGTGAGAAAAACAACAATGTGAATGAAAGAAGTGGTCATTGGGGACAACCAAACAATGGAGAACATCATAACCATGAAAATAGAATGAATCCTAATGGATCTAACCAATATGAACATTGTGGGTGTTTGAAAATGTTTACGCTAACTAGAGAAACCAATATACCTTAAGACTAATGTTAGGAGTGGTTAGTTCCAAGTGTGAAAGCTCTGTAAGGTAACTGGACCAACTATAAGGTCAATCCTACCCTCTTCTTCTTCTGGCTCTGCAAAACCAAGGAAGGTACACCTAATCTAGACTAAACTCAACTCTTTAACACACCTTCTACTTCTGGATCTGAATAATAGATCAATGGTAAGTAAGTACTAAATGCCAACCTAGCATTCAGTGACTCTCCACTACTATGGGTGGAATAAGTAGGATAACACCTCAAAAGGTAAAGAATTTTATACTAAGTTTGATTTATATTTTTCGGATAGAACATAGCCAAACAACTCCAAATTTATATCTCAACAGAAAATACTTGCTTTAGATCAATGCCTTATCCATTGGGCTAAAACCTACATACAATACTAAAACTGGAACACCTTAAAGGCTAAGATTCAAAGCCATAAACATAAGAAATATTAGATTGCTCACTACAGGATCCTTACATAGATATCCAGACTGAATTAATGTAGTACTCGAAGGAGTTTAGTTTGATTCTCAATCAAATACCAATGAAATACACATATGCATAAGTAGAACTCATAGAGTAAGCCAGAAAAATTACAACTCAACAAATAACATACATCAGAGACTCAAATCTGAAACAACTCATATTAAGTATGATGAAAACTAGTTCCTGAATCAATATGACAAGGAAATATGCAATAAGACAATATGCAAAAGATCATCAGCTTTCTATTCCACCTTGACATTAATCTAAAATACATCTGCTATATCCTAAACTAGAAACAAGTATTAGCCTAATGCTTTCTACTTTCCCAATTTTCTAGCCCCTTTCTAAATGGTCTTGAATATTCTTTTATAGGGACAAGAATGCTACAAGCTTCAGACCATTTTTGGTTTAGGGTTTTACAACCAATTAAATATAAATTTGAATTCTGATGTCAAGTTGAAAACCCTGAACCCTTCTCTTCAATCTATGCAATCTGATCTGCAATCAATTCTTCAATCCATGGATATAAGTGCAGAACTCTGATAGGCAAGAAACTCCATAACATGACCCTGAAAGTGGCTCCATAAATGTAGAACTGACCAGGTAGCTCTGTATGCATTTACCCTCTGATTATAAAACTATTCCTATTAAGTCTAGATATAAACACATTCTCATATATCATATTTCCATCCATTCGGTCTTCAACAGCTATGCAGAGCCGACCCAAAAAAAAATCAAGTCGGGTCATTAATGTCTCTGAGAAAAAATATCTATTGATCTTTATGAAACCCTTTGTGAATACATTTGAATATTTAAAATTATGTTACAATGGTTATAGGTGGCATAGAAAATGAATCTGATGACTGAGATTGAAACCTTTTGCCAACTTTAAAACTGAGTCATTGATCCTTTTTAGTTACCTAGGTACAAGAATCTGATCCTCCATGTGTCGCATAGGTGTAATCGTTTAACAATTAAAAATTGAACAACTTTGATATAAGCCTTTATGCCTATCACATGATCTCTTTTCAACTTGTCTTCACTTTAACCTTCCTCTATCATCGGGCATAACTTAACTTTAACTTTGATCAACATCTTGAGACCTGGAGACTGAGAGGAACCTCCTACTGCAATATGATGAGCATGCACGAAATAACAGAAATATAGAGCAATAGTAGAATTCTGAGTGAATCTATTGATTGTGGGCCACTTCGAGGGGGTAACCTCCTTTGAGAAAGCTCAATACAATAAATTTTTCATTTTTATTCAAAGGCCTCAGCACACACTTATATACTAAGTATAATCTAGAAAATTATTACTACCTATGCATGTGGGATAATAAAATATATTCACGGGATGACTTACAAAGAATATGCGTCCAACAACACTAAACTAACAAAATAAATAGAAGGAACACATAGGTTTCTAACATCCCCTCTCTCTTAGAAAAAATCTTTGTCCTCAAAGCTTAAGGTGTGGAAATTGATGCTAAATCTAAAGAAGGGGTTCCCATGTAGCATCCTTTGGTTGCATTCCATGCCACTGAATCAAGACCTCAGTGATGGAGTGAGAGCGAAGCTGACCAGTGTGTTAGTCAAGGATTGTCACAGGCTCTAGGATAATGGATCCTTCCTTATCCATTTTAGGGAGAGTAGTTTGGGCTCTGACATTGGTACCAAGAACTTGCTTGAGACAAGAAACATGAAATACTAGATGAATGCGGGAAGGAGGAAGTTCCAGTTTATAAGCAACTGAACCAATCTTTTGTAGAACCTTATATGGCCCATAAAATTTTGGGGCCAGCTTATGACACCCTTTAAGCTTTAGGGAGGATTGCTTGTATGGCTGTAGACACAGAAAAACTATATCCCCAACTTGAAATAAGCGCTCAGAATGGTGTTGATCTGCCTATTTTTTCATTTGATTTCAGGCCATGTGAAGATTATCCTGTAAGGTGTGAAGAATCTGATCCCTGGTGTGGAGAACTATGTCAACTGCCTGGACTGGTGAGTTGCTGGGAGTGTAGGGAAGGAGCACTGGAGGTGCCTGACCATAGGCTGCTTCATATGGAGTCATTTTAGAGGCAGTGTGGTAAGAGGTATTGTACCACCATTCAGCTAGAGGAAGCCACTTGGCCCACTGATGTTGTTGTTCTGAAGTGAAGCAACAAAGATAAGTTTCCTAGAATTTGTTGACAATTTTGGTTTGACCATCGGTTTGTGGGTGATAACCCGAACTCATCTTCAGTTTGGTGCCAATTTGCTAAAACAATTCAGTCCAAAAATGACTGGTAAAAGTTGCATCCCGATCTGAGACAATGGAAGAAGGGAGGCCATGAAGATGGAAGATTTGGTCCATGAAGATTTGTGCAACTACGGAGGCAGTATAGGGGTGGCTGAGGGCACAAAAATGACTATATTTGGAGAGACAATCAACCACAACCAAGATCACTATTTTTCCACCTGATTTAGGAAGCCCTTCAATGAAATCCATAGAAATATCAGTCCAACTCCATGTAGGGATGGGCAAGGGTTCCAGCAAGCCAGGAAGGAGGGTTGTTTCACCCTTGTGGCATTGGCAAGTATCACATTCAGCCACCATTTTTTGAATCATTTGTTTCATTCCTTTCCAAAAGAAGTTATGCCTTGCTCGCTCATAAGTTTTGAGGTATCTAGAGTGCCCTGTCGAAGGAGAGGCATGGAGTTCATAAAAGATAGCCTGTTGAAGATCTAGATTCTGAGGAAGCACTAGATGGCCCTTGTATCAGAGAGAGGCACCATCCCAAGAGTAATGTGGTACATCAAAAGGATTATTAGCCAACTGGTGAATTATTTGAGATAAAGAAGAGTCACTGACATAGCCCTGTTGAATAGATGCTAACCAATTGGGAATTGGCATAGAAATAGCTGAAAGGGAAGCTTGATCATCAAATGTGTGAGAAAGAGCATCTACAACAATATTTTCCTTACCCTTCTTGTAGGTGATCTCATAATCATACCCCATGATTTTTCTGACCCATTTCTGTTGTGAAGGGTAGGATACCCATTGTTCTAGGAAGTGTTTCAGACTTTGGTGATTGGTCTTGATGCAAAAATGACTCCCTAGGAGGTATGGACACCACTTCTATACAGCATGCAAAATAGCCATCATTTCTTTTTCATAAGTAGATAGGGCTAGATTCTTACCAGAAAGGGCTTTGCTAGTGAATGCAATAGGATGGCCATCTTGAAGGAGAACAACACCCAGTCCATTTCCGCAAGCATCACTCTCAATAGTGAAGGGCTTGGAAAAATCTGGCATAGCGAGAATAGGTGTACTGCACATAGCTTGTTTTAGTTGTTCAAATGCATTCTCAGCAACATGGGTCCAGGTAAAAGCATCATTTTTTAACATAGCTATCAATGGTGTTGCAATCTTCCCATAATCTTTGACAAACTTGCGGTAATAACCAGTCAGCCCCAAAAAACCCTGAAGGCTCTTGAGAGTTTTAGGATGCGGCCAATTTTTCATGGCATTTATTTTTGTGGGATCCACCTGAACCCCTTGGTGTGTAACAATATGGTCGAGATACTCCACTTCCTCCTGGCCAAACACACATTTAGACTATTTCGCACAGAGTTGATGATCAGAGAGAAGTTTCATTATGAGCTCCAGATGATGGAGATGCTCAGCCCAGGTTTTGCTATATATGAGGATATCATCGAAGAAGACTAGAATGAATTTCTGGAGGTATGGATGAAATATTTTATTCATCACTGCCTGAAATGTTGAAGGAGCATTAGTGAGGCCAAAGGGAATGACTGAAAACTCATAGTGACCATCATGTGTGCAGAAGGCTATTTTAGGGATATCCTCCTCATTAACCCTAATTTGATGATACCCCAAACGAAGATCCAACTTGGAGAAAAAATGAGCACCATGAAGCTCATCAAGAAGTTCATCAACAATCAGGATGGGAAACTTATCCTTTATGGTGAGATGATTAAGTGCTCGAAAATCAATGCAGAGTCGCCAGGACCCATCTTTCTTGTGGACAAGTAGAACTAGAGAAGAAAAGGAACTGGAACTAGGGTGAATAATACCTTGCTTCAGTAAGTCATGAACGAGCATCTCAATTTTGGTCTTCTGATGAAATGGGTGTAACACCCCAAAATTGGCATCTTGCAACCCTAACCAATTTTGTTGCATTTGTCATTCTTCTAAATCATCAAATTCCTATTGTACTAGGCAAATTCTGAGTTTTCACTGACTCTACTCAACCTGAGTGTCAAATGCAGAAAATCCTAAATCTGTATCAATCATACATCACATTTAATTCCTAAATATCTATTTGGCTAAAAAAATCCTATGATCGAATTAATTTAATTATAAAGTCCTAGCAATTTAATTAAATTAAATTCACCCTCTTTAGCTGAGAAACATGAAAAAGGAATTAAATAATATTTAATTATTAAATAAATATCCTCATTTTCAATAATTGAATTTAATATTCAGATAATTGAGAAAAAG
>MU223174.1:3456574-3480890 GCA_018584345.1 Thuja plicata | reverse complement strand
TAAATATCCTCATTTTCAATAATTGAATTTAATATTCAGATAATTGAGAAAAAGTAATTATGAGGTCATATTTATTTAATTAATTGGATATTCTCTCAAAAATCTTTCTTCTATTCAGAAATAGAAATTTTGAATTAATTGTGCTTTAAAGAGAAATAAAACAATTAAATTCAAATAAAAAAATATTAAATCAAAGAGATAAAATAGTTGAAATAGGAAGAAAACAATTTATTGAATTCTTTTCAATAAAACTTTCTGTTTTTAACTAGCTTTTCTAGTTGTTTTATTTCAAAATAGGAAAATTTCTATTCTGATCATCTCAGAGTCTATAAAAGAACTCTCTTTCTTCATTCAAACCCCCAGATTATCCCCTGAAAGCTTTACTCAAAATTGCATTGTTATTATACTGAATTGTTGTCTCACTTTCTTAATATCATATAGAGTAATTGCATATTGCAAATAGATAGCTTGAATTTCTAGATTAATGGCATTTAGTATTCATGTTTAGATGATATCTCATATTTCAATTCATTAGCATAATCTTTGCATTGCATTGTTATCATGATTAAATCCTTCATTCTTAGATGGTCCATAGTTGTGAGGCCCTCGTCCTGAGAGCAAATTTCAAAACCCCATCTAGATAGAAGGCAACAGGTCAAATCACCGAGACAGGCAGGATGAATAACTCATATTCAGTCTTGTTTGCACCTGGTGAAGGACTATGTTGAAGTGTGTGGTTGATTGAGAAGGCCAAAATTAACTCATACAATGGGTAGCGGTAGGGCCTGATGTTGGGTGGAATGCTACTGGGAAGGAGCTGAATACAGTGGTCCTCTGGGCAAGAAGGGGGCAATCCTACAAGTTCAGCAAATACACCCGAATACTTATCCAAAATTTGTTGTAGATCTGCAGGAGTACTAGAGACTGCTGATGGCTGCATCTAAATGGAATGGAGCTGAGTGATGACACCATGTGAATTCTTCTTAAGAAGCTTTTCCATACGATGTGAACTGATGATGCTAAGAGACCTTGGCTGTAAGCCTTCCAAAGTGTGTTGTTTCCCATTGGCTAAAAACTGCATCCAAAGTTCACCAAAATCCCATAGAATGGGGCCAAGAGTGTGTAACCATTGGGCACCCAAAACCACATCACATCCACCTAAGGGCAAGGAAAACATGTCAGAGTGCAGGTTATAATCTCCAATAGAGAGATGCACATTCCAACATTTCCCTTTGCAAGGTAAAGTGCCCCCATTGGCAATCATGACTTCAAAGCTAGAGTAGGGATGGACAAAGCAATCAGCTTGTTTGGCTCTTCGGGGGTCAATGAAGTTATAAGTGCTACCAGAATCAATGAGTATAGTAAGAGGGATCTTCTTGAAGAAACACTAGACCCGCATGGTTTGAGGGGTAGTGACTCCTGCCAAGGCATGGATAGATATCTCTGGTTGAGCTTCTGGCGAAGGGGGTTCAGGCTGTTGAGGCTCAACCTCATCATCCACTATTTTGTGAGCATCTACATATTCTTCCAGTTCAGGTGGAGAATCCACATCCAAGAGATAGAGATTTTCCTAAACACATCTATGGCCCCAGGACCATTTCTCATCACAATTATAACAAAGCCCTTTTTCTCAATGGGCCCGCATCTCTGTTTCAGACAAGTGCTTGATAGGAGTAGTTCTAGGAGCTGGCGTGACTTGAGGGTTGTGAGAACCCGTATTTCTGAATGGAACAAAATTGGATCTGGAATGTTGTAGAGAACTAATCTTCTCCTCTGATAACTTAGCCAACCCAAGGGCTTCCATCATTGTAGTGGGCCAGAACATTTTTACTTCAGATCGAAGGGCATCCTTCAGACCACTGACAAAACAAATGCAAAAGAATTGATCAGAAAATCCCTCTGTGTGATTAGCTAATTTTTCAAACTCTGTCTGGTATTCTCTTACAGTGCTTGTTTGGCACAGTTTAGTGAGTGTTCTTGTGAAGTCATCAAAATTACTAGGGCCAAAGCGCTCCAAAAGGAGTGTGCACAATTATGTCCATGTTGGGTCTACATTACCCTTGATGTACCAATGGAACCATTGAAGAGCTTCATGTTCCAAATGAAAAGATGCAAGCGGGAATTTGTTGATATCTAGAGTATTATGCAAGCTAAAATACTGCTCTACCCTGTAAGTTAGGGCAAACTTGGATTTGGGAAAAACTCAGATGGTAAATTGGTGTTTGACGAGTGGTTGGACACTTTCTGATGAAAATGGAAAGATAAAAATGAGGGTTTCAAGGGTGGGGAGGCAGAATGGGTTGAGCGGTCCAAGAGGGACAAGGGAGAAAAATTAGGAAATGAACCCTGTGGCCAGATTTGGTGGCGATTGGCTGAGAAGCGAAAAAGTTAGGGCAAACCCTAAAATTAGATAAATGAGGGATTTAGGGCTTCAATATGTGAAATTTGGGGTAAGGTCTTCAAGGAAGGAAAATGCGGAATGGTATTTCGGCGGGTCTAAGGAACTTTGAGAGGAAAAAAAAATAAATCAAGGAAGCTACTCAAGGATAATCACCCAGATACGCAATAACTAAAAATAAGAACTGCAATAACAAGAAATACTAGGATTGGAAATGAATCCAGATGCAAAAAAAAAGGAACCTGAAGGCCACGATGGGAAATTTTTTTGGTGAAATTTTCACCCAGCGCACCCAAGAAAGTGCTCTGATACTAGATGAGAGGAACCTCCTACTGAAATATGATGAGCATGCATGAAATAACAGAAATATAGAGCAACAATAGAACTCTGAGTGAATCTATTGATCATGGGCCACTTTGAGGGGGTAACATCCTTTGAGCAAGCTCAATACAATAAATTCGTCGGTGTTATTCAGAGGCCTCAGCACACACTTATATACTAATTATAATCTTGAAAATTATTACTACCTATGCATGTGGGATAATAAAATATACTCACAGGATGACTTACAAAGAATATGCATCCAACAACACTAAACTAACAAAATAAATAGAAGGAACACACAGGTTCCTAATAGAGACTGCTACATCTCTTTGTCGCTGAACAAAATTCCTAACTCATGGTTTGTCTGGTGACCACATGACCACCATTATATCTTCATCTAATCAAATGGTCAGCAAAAAATCTCTTAACCATAAGAGAATATTCGATATTACTTGGAGATCCAGCGACAAGACAAAACTCATAGTCATTAAACAAAAAGGAATATTCCATCTCAATCAAGAGACTTGGAGACTGATCGCATGAAGCATGGGCCCACCAAAAAATGTGGCATTCTATCACTTATTCATAAATTCCATATCATCTCTAACACCGACATCAACTCTAACATTTAACCTAACCCATCTGTAACCTTGGAAATCAGGAGACTACACGACTGTAAAAACTCCAAGTCACTGAAAGATTTTCCAAACAGTAGTTAAATCAAGAGACCTCCCGACTGAAAGCTTACCTTAACTCATATTAAAACTTTGATATGATCTAGAGATTATGTGACCAAACCCTAATCTCCAAGTCACTATATTAAGTTGACTTTTCAACATTTGTTCTGAGATCACCCGACTACCGTTGATCCTTCCTCTGACTGCATCCAATAATTATTGCTGAGTTGCTTGATCCTTTCTGGAAACCCTAATTTCTTATGATATTCAATGACCTGTATAACTCTAACCTGACCCACCTTTACCCTGGTTATATCTGG
Organism: Thuja plicata; assembly: GCA_018584345.1. NCBI lineage: Eukaryota > Viridiplantae > Streptophyta > Pinopsida > Cupressales > Cupressaceae > Thuja > Thuja plicata. Next base: position 3,477,171 of record MU223174.1, on the reverse strand, counting down.
CAATCCAGTGACTATGTAATCTCATTGTTGGGAGATAAAACTCTGACCATGGGTTACATCATGAGATCACATGACAAGTACATTAGTCTCTTAACCGCTGTATGATTTTACCTTTATTGATTTCATCTGGCGACAACCTGACCGTTGTAGGATTTATTTGAGATTAATGGCCTGCGCTAAGTCTCATGACAAAAAGATAATATACCATATCCTTCTGAGACTTAGCGACATAAAGAAATCGCCTAATCGCTAGATGAAAAAGAGTATCTATTTTGGGTTAGGAGATTATGCGACTGGCACGAAAAGGGAATGCACACATGGGTAAAGGGATTTTTAAATGGCCAGGAAAAAGTAACGACAAAATAGAACTTGGCCAAGATACCTAGTGTTTTCAAGATTTTGAACACAAAAAGACTTAGGGTTTAAGCCAGAGGCTAGAACAATTTGTAGAGACCAGGAAAAGAAGCCTAGAAGCATGAAAATTTTGATAAGTGCTAACAAACATAATGGGCATCAAAATGATTGAAGAATGTATAATGGATATCAAAATAAGAGGGTGTAGAACTATGGCCCAAGAGATTATAATATCAACCCAAATTTTGGACCAAGAATGAATAATCAAGGATTCCATAATGAAAATCAATAGAATCCAAGGCATGGAGCAATCAATCAAATTGGAAAAAACTATAGAGCCCCAATGTTTTCTAACAGATACATACAATTAGATTTTTATGGCATAAGGGGATACCCTAATGACATAAAAAATGAATTAAGAAATGCAATCCCAAAGTTTTTAGGGAATGGATCAGAATCAGTTGAGGTGCATTGTGTAAATTTGAAGAATGTTATCCAAGAGCTTGATGAATTCAATGAGGATGTATACATGAATATTTTTGTTCAATATCTCATAGAAGATGGAGCAGAATGGTTCAGAATGTTTCCTAATAGATCCATATCTAGTTGGAATGAATTTGTCAATCAATTCATAGAATAATTCGATGATCATAATGACACTTCTTTTGCATCACATGAATTGAAAAGTATGAATAAAAATCAAAATGAATTTGTGGCTGAACTCAACAAAAGGTTCAACAAATTTTTAAATAGAATTCCAAGAGATGTTCAACATTTTGATACCTTTCTAATAAATTTCTATATGGTTTCTTTTGATAGCAAGACCAATTACGAAATTAAATCTCATAATCCTTTTACTTTAGCACATGCTCTCAAAATTGACATACCTATTAAGAATGATAGGAAGGCATCTAGTATAATTTCTAAGAGGGAGGCCACTCAATTGTTCAATCCAAAAGAGCCTAAGAAATAAAAGGAGGAAGATAAATTAGATAAGCTTATGAATATGGTGAAAGGCATCCAAATGAATAATGGAAAAGATAATTTTAAGTACAATCAGAGTAATCAACCACCATACAAAATGAAAAATACAGACTGAAAGACATTCCTTATAACATAGAATGGAAGGATGGGAAAATAGTGAACAAAGAATTACATACTCCTAACCCATTGAGGAAAAAAAATCATCTTGTGGAAATCTATCCTTGGTGTGAAGCCTACACATTACCACATTCTTCTGAGCATTATTTTGTGGCCCAAATATGGAAAGAGGATGAAGATCAGAATGATGATCAACTAATCTATTGATAGATCCTATGTGGAGATATGATGACATAGCTCTTCAGATGAATACTATTGCAAGGATGACCTAAATAGAGTGTACCAATATGGAGATTATCAGGAGAGTACTCTAAGATTAAGAGAATTAACATAAGAGGAGAAGAAAGCATATATAATAGCTGCAGTGGAAGAAGAAAAAAGTAATTACAAGTTAAGGAATAGAAAAAAAATGTAGACCAAGGGAAACCTCACCAAAGAACTAATCCAAAAATGTTGAAGCACAAAAACATTGCTCAAGAGAAACAAGTAGAATCTTAGGACTTTCCAAAAATAGCAAGAGAAAAGGTGGTCAGTAAAGCTCTTCCCAATGAATGTTCTTTCAAGTCTAATGCATTATCTCAAGTCAAAATATTTGTTCCTTTGCTTGAAATAGTTAAAATACCTAAATGCAAAAATGAAGCTTTGAAAATATTGTCTAATGTAGGTAATAAGGAAGATATTAACAAAGAAGTAAAGGATCCTCCAACTATTTATCTAGGAACTACTTTAAACAAAAATGGAAATCAAATTGATCCCTTCTATCTTACTATATTGATAAACAATAGATTGGTAAAGAATTGTATGATAGACTCGGGTTTAGCAGTAAAAATTATGCCTAATGATGTAATGAAAGAATTAGGAATGATTGTTGATACAAAATTTGGTAGATTTTATGCTATGGATAATAGATCTATTGATGTTGTAGGAATAATGAAGAATGTTGAATTTGAATTTCCTACATGTCTTGAAATTTCATATAAAATAGATATTACTATGGTTGAATTCCCTTCCAATTATGGAATGCTTCTATCCATACAATGGTCTAGCTTAGTAGGAGGTAGTATTCAATTAGATCTTTCTTATGCTTCTATTCCATTGAATGGCAGGGATGTAAGAATTGATAGGGAGACTCAAAGTCTATATATTATTGAGGATGTGGATCCAAGTCTGGTTACACATTTCTATCATTCTGATATGGATAGCTTTTAGGTAAGTATTTCGAAAGATGCAATATAGAATACTAAACCTATTGGGTTACATACAAAAGTGAGTAACAATACAATTTGGAAAATGGATTTTTATAGTGCTTGTTGCACAGATGGTAATGGATCTGGTGTCATCTTCTTTACCCCTGATAAGAAAATATTTAAATATTCCTTTTTACTAGATTTTGAATGTACTAACAATGTTGCAGAGTATGAAGCTCTACTTCTTGGTTTGAGAATGGCTAGTAAACATGGAATTAAATGTTTAAGTGTCTTTGGAGATTCTGAATTAATTTTTTCTCAAGTTAAAAGTAAATTTTTTGTTAAGCATCCTCTTCTTAAAAGATATAGAAATTAAGTATGGGATTCTATAGAATGTTTTGATGCTTTTTCTATTAACTAGATAGATAGATCATAAAATATCCTTGCAAATTTTATGGCTAATTTGGATTGAAGCATAATGACATTCCTTGTGAGGACATATTTCAATTTGAAGTTAAAACCAAACCTACTATACTTGATAACATAAACAACTGGAAAATCTTCAAAGATGACAGAGATATAATCACATTTTTAGCATGTGAGCAAGAGTATGAAGATCAATTGATAGACTTGAATGCTCGTGTTGAGATGAAGGATGGGAAAGAAGTGTTTTTTGGAAAGGAAGTCATTCAGCTTAAAACCAATAAGGTTCCAAAAGGCCTCATAGAAATGGAGAGATTGTTTGACAATAAAGATTCAAAAATAGATAAGAAAAACACTAATGTCACAATGGATGAAGTAGAAAGGATAAACTTGGGAAATGAAGACTCCAAAGGAAGTATTTGTGGGTAAAATTTTAACACCTAAGATCAGAGCAGATATCATCAAACTATTGAGAAAATATAGACATGTATTTGCTTGGTCCTATGATGACCTTAAGGCTTACCGAGAAGACCTTTTCCAATATGAGATATCTTTGAAGCCTAATGCCAAACCATTCAGGAAAAGGCAAATACCAATAAACCCTACTTTAGCTCCCAATATTATAGATGAATTAATCAAGATGAGGGATGTTGGTATAATAAAGCTGATTAGACACTCAACATGGGTTTCAAATTTGGTTCCTGTAAAAAAAAAGAATGGTGATATTAGACTTTGTGTAGATTTCAGGAATCTAAATATATCATCATTAAAGGACAATTATGCATTACCAAACATGGAAGCATTATTGCAAAATTTCACAGGAAATGAGTTATTATCAATGATGGATGGGTTCTCTGGGTATAACCAGGTGAAGGTCAAAGAAGAGGAACAATATAAAAACACATTTCCTACACCTTGGGGTACTTATGTATATGCTAGAATGGATTTTGGACTCACTAATACAGGGTCTTCCTTCCAAAGAGAAATGGATGTGGCCTTTAAGGATATTATTGATATGATTATGGTGGTATATCATGATCACCTAACTGCTTATTCCAAAAGGGTAGAAGACCATTGCAAACATCTGGAACAAATCTTTCAAAGAGCCCTTGAATATGGGATATCATTAAACCCAAAGAAATGACATTTTATTGTCACTGAAGGGAAATTATTAGGACATATTTTGTCCAAAGATGGAGTAATAATAGACCCTAAGAGGATTGTAGCAATAGATAAAATTTAGGTCCCAAAGAATGTTAAAAAGATCCAATCCTTCTTTGGACAAATAAATGTTGTGAGGAGGTTTGTCCCAAAAATTTTAGAAATAATTAAACCATTTTCTATGATGTTGAAGAAGGGTGCAGAAATAAAATGGACTAATGAAGCTTTAGAAGCATTTGTAAATATTAAAAAGGAGATCAAGGAGGCCCCTATCCTTAAGTCTCCAGATTATCCTACACCATTTCAATTATTTTCTTTTGCATCATATCACACCATTGTTGGTGTCTTGTTGCAAAATAATAGTGAAGGTTATGAACAACCAATAGAATTCTTTAGTAAGATTCTTCAATCCTCTGAATTAAATTATGATATTAATGAGAAAAAAACTTATGCACTTATGAAGGTAGTAAAGTCCTTCAGGCCTTATTTGGTAGGAGTGAAAGTAGTAGCCTAGATTCCTAATACAGCAATAAACGATGTATTTAGACAATCAGAAGTCATCGGGAGAAGGTGTAGGTGGGTTAATAAAATTCAATAATTTGATATAGAGATTCAGATCACTAAAATTGTTAGAGGACAAGGATTAGCAAGATTGATGGTAGAATCAAATATGGATGCATTATAGGTCAATCAAGTGGATTTATGTGAGACTCGGACTAGTATTGAAATGTTCCCTTGGTATACTAGCATAGTACATTTCTTAAAACACATGAAATGTCCAGAAAACCTTACAAAAAGTTAGAAAAGGATAGTAAAATTGCAGGCATCTAAATATGTCTTGATACAAGGAGATCTATAGTAGAAGAACATGGAGGGTATACTTATTTTTCATTTATATAAATATCAAGCAAAGTAAGTTCTCAAGGATCTTCATGATGGAGCATGTGGGGGAGATTTTTCAGCAAAGACCATCACCCATAAAATATTAAATGCAGGATACTATTGGCCTTGTTTGTTTAAAGACTAATGTCCATATATTCAGAGATGTGAAGCATGTCAAAAGTTTTCAGGAAAAATCAAATATAATGGTGCATTACCTCTTAATCCTATGTCTACTGAAGAATCATTTCAAATGTGGAGAATAGATTTCATAGGAGAAATCATTGATACTTCTAGCGGTGGACATAAATAGATTCTGGTGGCCACTGACTACTTCACTAAGTGGGTGGAAGCCATACCTACTAGTAAAGTGGTGATCAAATTCCTGACTGAAAATATATTGACAAGATTTGGTGCTCCTCATAAGATTATTTGTGATAATGCTATGTGTTTTCAGATCTACAGAGTTCACTAAATTTCATGAGAAATATGGAATAAAGATCTCTTATTCATCCCCTTATCACCCACTAGGAAATGGCCAAGTAGAATATAGTAACAAGAATATAATGATGATCATCAAAAGAATGTTAAACAACAACAAGAGATCATGGGATTCAAAGTTACCACTTACACTTTGGGCAAACAAAATTACTATTAAGAAGTCTACTAGATACGCACCATATGAACTTGTCTATGGAAAGAGAGCTCATTTACCATTGAATAATTTGTTACCGGTATACAAATTTGTGAGTAAATAACAATGGGAGGAGGTGGATTTCATGGAAGATAGATTTAATCAGCTTGCAGAATTTGATGAAATGAGGAATCGGGCTCAAAAGATAAATCATGAACTATAGCAGAAAGTGAAGGTTTTGTTTGAAAAAATGACCACAAAGAGGAAGTTCTAGGAAGGAGATTTATTTTTGAGGTCGAATGTAAAATATCGGGACAAAGGAAGACATGGAAAATTTAAGGCCTTATGGGTAGTGTTGGTGTTTAAAACTATTACACTATGAAAGAAACCAATAAACCCTGAGACTAATATTAGGAATGGTTAACTCCAAGTATGGGAGCTCAGCAGGGTTACTGGGCCAACTATAGGACAAGAATATCCTCTACTCTTCTTGCTCTGTAAAACCAAGGAAGGTGCACCTAATCTAGACAGATATTCAACTTTTCACAACTTTTTACACTCTAGATTTCAACAATAGGTAAATGGTAAGAAAGTATGAAATGATAACCACTCATTAAGTGACTCTATTAGGAATAAAATTCCACAAGACAACTGAGAGGGGGGTGAATCAGTTGTGCAATAGATTATTAAAATTTAAACTTTAGGAACCATAACATCAAAAGTAAATAACAAAGTAATTGCCAATCACCATAACACAATGTTTGTTGTTGAGGAAACCCTGTTAAAGGTAAAACCTTGGTGGGAATTAGCACCCAAAAAATAATGTACTGAGATTATAGTGTCCCTATTATTAGATATTAGCCTTGTTAGGAGCTTGTTATTACATTACAATACACAGTCCTTGTTAGGAGATAGACCCTGTTAGGAGTAAATGAAAGTAGTAGGCTCACTTCCCAAAGAAGGTTAAAGCCACCCTCAAGTATTCACAATCTGCATCAAGTGTATACAACAAATACACAATCCAATGAACTATTTGATAGAAAATTTCTTTGCTTGGTCAGTTCCAATGAAGTACCAACTCTGCTCTCTATCTAGCAATCAAGCTTCACATCTTCACAAATCTCTACTCTTTCCTTTCTCTACCACACTTTTCACAAATGAAAAGATCACTCATATATACCATCTTACAATAACCCATTAGGTCGGCCAGTTAAGCTTTCCTAATACATAATTAACTAGGTCAACCAATTAAGGCTTTCCATCATAAATATAATTACATAAGCCCTTTCTAAGATACACATGGTACCTATAACAAGTACACAATATTTAAAATTCATTACAAATAATTATGGATCCGCAATCCATGCTCAAAATTAATTTCCACACGTTACAAGTCTAAAGTCGGCCAAGAAATAAGTCTTCTCTAGAACACAAGCCACAACTAACATCATTAGTACCCAAATAGAAATCAAACTCAACCCATTTCACCATCATATGTCAGATCTCCATCAATAATCTTGCAAGTTCTGAAACATCTTCCTCAATAAGATATGCCTAAAACACAGAGACCTTCTTTGTCCATAATCACAGTCACAGTCTAGAAAAATAGTCTTTACTAAAATAGTTGTAACATCCATGATACAAAACATAAATTCAAGAAGCCTGAGATGTAAGGTCAAAACTCAGTCTTCTACTTAAATCCAACTTCACTCATTGTAGTTCATTCGTACTGTGTCTGTACTCACCTTCCAGTCAAGTAACTAGTCTGTCTTCTTTCACAGAAATATATGTTGACATCAGTGACAAAACATGAGTATCAACAACATGATTAGTACCAAAAACTGATATCATCCAACAATCTCCCCCTTTGGAATTGATGGAAACATATGGTAAAATCCATATGCATCAACCCAAAAGTACTCTCTCTCTTTACAATCTTCTCAATATCCTCAACAAATCTCTCCAAAATAGTAGGGATTTTCACATAGATTCCTTCCCCCTTTGGCAGCAATGGAAAAGGGTGCCATAACTCATCTGTAGTCTTTGGTAAGGTGTAGCTTTATTAAATATTCATGTCCAATCAGGTGCAAGATCACCCAAATGTGCTCCATAGTGTTCTCCTATGATCACTCCCCCTAAGGAGTAGATCCATACATCAAGTCTAGAGAATAATATAGCTCTGAGATCCACTGGACTGATGCATATATGCATCTTTTAATTTCCACTGGGAGGGGCCATCACCCCAAGAATGCCTCTGAGGTATTCAAAAGCATATTTTTGCAAAGGTTTAGTAAATATATCTAATATTTGTTCCTTTGTGCTTGTGTACTCCAGTTTGATCTCCTTAGCAGCTATCTTCTCCCTCAAGAAATCATACTTGATAGAAATATGTTTAGTCTTTGAGTGTATTATAGGATTATTTGACATGTTTATTGTACTTGTATTATCATAATGAATAACCATTGGCTCCTTGAAAATTATTCTAATATCTTCCAGCATTTGCATTAAGCAATATAGTTATGCTTCTTGCTTAACCAAGAAACCAATCTCTTCCCAAGGAAAAATGCACCACCACTTGTGCTCTTTCTTTCATCCACATTACCTTCCCAATCTCCATCAGTAAAATCCTACAAAGTAAAATCATCATATTTTTCATACCACAATCCATATTCCACAGTTCCTTTCAAATATCTGAAGATTCTTTTCACAGCAGTAAAATGTGTTTCTTTAGGATCTGCTTGATATCTAACCACAATTCCAACTACATTGGTAATATCTAGTCTAGTGTGTGCTAGATATTGTAGACCTCCAATCATTGATCTATACTTAGTAGTCTGAATAACACTTTGAGTCTTATCATCACTAGTCAGTTTGTTTCCAGTCACCATAGGTGTTCCAACAGGTTTACAATCTTCCATTCCAAACTTTTTCAACATTTCCTTAAGATACGTGGTCTGAGATATAAAGATGCCATTCTTTCTCTGATTAATTTTCAAACCAAGAAAATATTTCATCTCACCAATCATAGACATTTCAAACTCATTCTCCATTTATTTAGAAAATTTATTATTCATTTTTTCATTACCTCCAAAAATGATATCATCAACAAAAACTTCTATAATCAAGATTCCATCTTCATCAATTCTTAAATACAAATTACTGTCTACATTACCTTTTCTGAAACCAAGACAAAGTAGATATTTTCCCAGTCTTGCATACCATGCCCTTGGTGCTTGTTTCATTCAATACAGTGCCTTCTTTAATCTGCAAACCATGTTTTCATCATCTGTCAAAGGAAAACCATCAGGTTGCTTAGTGTATACCTCTTCCTCTAGATCACCATTCAGGAATGTTGACTTTACATCCATCTGATACACTTTAAAGTCTTTATGTGAAGCATAAGAAATAAATAGTCTCGCAGCTTCCAATCTAGCAACAGGAGAAAATGTCTCCTCATACTCTATACCTTCTTGTTGTGATTAACCTTTACAAACCAATCTAGCCTTGTTTCTTACCACTATACCTTTCTCATTCATCTTATTTCTGAAAACCCATTTAGTTCCAATCACATTTTTGTTCTTAGGTCTTGGAACCAATTCCCAAGTATTTTTATTCTTAATCTGCTCAAGTTCTTCTTTCATAGCTTTAGTCCAAGATTCATCTCTACATGATTCATCTGTAGTCTTTTGTTCAACTTGAGAAATCAAACAAATTTCTTCTCTAGCCTTAGATCTAGTCATTATACCTTTACCTGTATCACCAATAATTTGATCTTCAGGATGGTTCTTCTTAACATACCTCAAGGTGTCTTCTGTGGCTCAGTATCTTCAATCTATTCATCTTCGCCTTCATTTTCAATCATCAAAGGTTCTTCAGGTTCTATAGTAACTTATTTTGTTTCTGTAATCCAATCATACTCATACATTCTTTCCTAAATTTGGAAATTTCATCTATCTTCACATTGGCGCTTTCAATCAACTTTCTTAATCTCAGATTAAAAAATTTGTATGCTTTTCTTTTAGTAGAATAACCAAGAAAGATTCCTTCATCACTTCTAGCATGAAACTTTCCAATCTCATCATCTCTTCTGATATAACATTTACTTCCAAATATTCTAAAGTATTTCATAGTAGGTGTATGATCAAACCATAATTCATAAGAAGTCTTACTTGTACCTTCTCTGATTTGAATTATGTTCAGTGTGTAGACAGCAGTCTCAACTGCTTCTCTCCAGTGAACATGTGATACATTTCCTTCCAGCAACATAGTCCTTGCAGCATCTAATATAGTTTTGTTTCTTCACTCTGCTATCCCATTCTATTGTGGACTTCTAGGGGCTAAATTCTGTCTGTGTATTCCACTCTCTTTGCAGTATGTATTGAATAGTTCCAAAGTAAACTCTCCTCCTCTATCTAATCTCAAACATTTCATCTTTAAACCAGATTCATTCTCAACTTTTGCCTTGAATATCTTGAATTTTTCAAATGCCTCTAATTTCTCTCTTAGATATGTAACCCACATCATTCTAGAAAATTCATCAACACAAATTATAAAATACCTTTCACCATAGTATGATTTTGTTCTTGTAGGACCACACAAATCTGTATGCACCAGATCCAACTTTCCTTTTGCAGAATAGGCCTTTCTCTTGAAAGTGCTTCTAGTTTGTTTCATCATGACACATTCTCTATACATAGTGTTAGATGGCTTCAAAATTCTACGTAGATCTCTTACTACTTTTTTCATACTTTCCTTCATAATGTTATCAAAATTAACATGACAAAATCTTCTATGACATAACCAACTATCATCAACTTTAGAAATAAAACAAGTAGCTTCATATGTGTTAAGTTCAAATACATTACCTTTGGATTTAGAACCAGATGCTATCAAGTCTCCTATCTTACTCTTGATAGAACATTTCCCAATAATGAAATTCAGCTGGTAACCCTTGTCCACTATTTTTCCAACACTCAACAAGTTATGTTTAAGTCCATCAACAAGTAATACATTGTCAATGTTAGTCTTTCCATCCAAATAAATAGATCCAACTCCAATAATAAGTTTAGGAGTATTGTAACCAAATATGACAACACCACCATCATGTTTCTTCAAACTCACAAACTTATTCCTATCTCCAGTCATATGGTGTGAACATCCACTATCTCTAACCCATTCAAATTTATTTTAAAATTGAGATACTAGGGATTTCTCCTCATGCATAGGAGCATCATCTTTAATAGAAATTAATCCAATCTCATCAAAGTTATCATCCTCATCATCAGATATTCCCTCACTAGCATAATAACATTCCTTATCTTTTGAGAAATTAGACTTGAAAAACTTAGGTTTGTTCTTTGGGATTCTTGTAGGACATCTAGATGCAAAATGACCAATCTTATTACATGAAAAACATTTCAAAGGTAATTTTCCTTCAAATTTACCCTTACGTCTCTTTTCTCTTCTAGAAATCAGTGCCACAATTTCATCTAGCTTTCTTTCTTCTTCTTGTATATGTTCCCATTCATCAGCATAAGCTACAAGTTCCTCTCTTAGATCACTACTACTTGCATTTCCAGATAAGGTCTTCTTGTTCTTGTGCACAGTTTCCTTCAATGTTGACTCTACCCTAGGTAAAGTGTCTCCCAATTCTACGGCCTCAAATGTAGTAAGCTTGCCAATCAACATCTCTCTGGTGAAGTTCAGTGTCAAAGGTATGATCTCCTCTATAGCCTGTACTTTGGTTCTATATGTTGGTAAATAGATTTTTCTTTTGAATGTAACTCTAAAATACAAAAAAAAATGTTTAAGAACAATTGAATACAACAGTTGGGAAATAGTTACTTGAAAACCTATTTTCTCTCTGAATTTGAAGGTATAGCTCCCTTATATGAATAATATTCAATGAATTTTTATCTTTCCTAATCTAACAGAGGTATGCTCTTAACCCAAGAGAAGGAGAGGTAAACCAAGCTAAATCTAGACAGGAAATAGCTCAGGCAAAGTAAATACCATTCTAAATCTAGCCAATTCTGAGATCTTATCAATCAGATTAACTCCCAAAACTGGTGATGCATGGACAATTACTAAAAATGCAGATGCAAGACTGAAGATCAATAATGTAATGATATTGAGTCGATCTATATCATAAGAACATTCCCAAAACTTAGGATAGAAACTGATTTTCCCCTTAATTAGCTATATCAAATCATAATACAGAATTCTGGTTTGAATATAGATTACAAATCTAATTCAAAAGAGATGTTTGAATTCAACAGAAAGATAAATGAAATGCAATGGAATAGTTAAAGAAATGGAATTCAGACATACACAATTGACTCAACAAAAATGCTATTCTTCACACCAAAATTTAGCCGACCCTGTATTGATTTTGGGAATAATACATATAGAGTTCCAGATTGGACCGTTACAAAAAGGAGTAACCAAAATGGTTCAACTTCCCCAACCAGAAATGATAAGAAAAGGTTTATCCGTTACAAAACTAACAAAAATAGAACAAGGGGGAATACATATATGATTCAGTTTCCTTCCCCTTATCTAATTTGGCCCTATAGGCGATTATAGAAGTGATGACTTGGATGAGCTCTTCATGTCTGTTGACGTGGACATTGGTGTAATGGAAGAGCCATCTAGAATGTTCTGTGGCTAGATTCTTGATTGCTTATGTCTGATATTTCAATTCCCCTATAGCCCTAAAGATGCATCCACTCAATTGTTGGAGCTCTGACACCTTGTCTAGATGAGTCAAAGACTTCTCCGCTAAATTGTGCAGATAATCTGTGAATGACTTCTGCATGTTGACAACTCCAACTATTACTTTGCCTTGACTGCTGGTTTGCGATTTGGCATGAAGTCCTAAGAGAAGTTTAAAATGTTTACTTTGTTCTTCTTGCCCCTTAACATCTATTTGTTGTAGTCTGGTCTCAGCCTGAATGATCATCTTGATTTTGAACTCTAGACTTTGGAGCCATTTGATCAAAGGCTCATCACCCTTCTGTAGAATCTTATCCTTTATAGATTCCTTAGTCTTCATCTTCACTGCCACATGCAACATGACTATGCATTCCTGGCATCTTACTCTTTCCGTAGTGAGAGTCTATAAATTCTTACCAATGTTGCTCCTCTCTATTAGTAGCCTTAGAAGAGAGTTACCTAACTGTTCAATGATTGCTAGGCCTTCTCACTCAAGCCTCTCGTTCCACCATTTACCAATCTACCCATAATGTCGATCCTCTTGCAAATTAGCCAAAATGACTTGGTTCTCTATAGCACTCGGATCAAAGGAGGTTTGGGTGTTGGGAGTGCTCGCAATAGGAGTGAGAAGCTGTCTGATGAAGTCAGTTATCTGGGTCACTTCCGCTTTAAGCTAAATTTTGGAAGTCTTGAGATCTTCAAGATCTTCCTCTATCACTACATTAGTGGAATTCCACCAGTCCACCTTGGTATCATGTTGAGCCAATCCCATATCAAATGACTTCAACTAAAAGTCTGAGGCTGCCAGATCTTTGAGTCTTCCCTCTTTAGTGGGCTTGGCTACTTCCATGGTGAAATGCCCTGTCTCATGATTATGACCTAGAGTAGACATTGTCTTCACACTCTTCTGCTTGCTTGTGGTAGCCTTGGGCTGAAAGGCCCCTGATAGAGTGTCTTTGCTGGTAATTTCTTCTCCCACTCTCTTCCTTTTTCACTCTAGAGTGTTTGCTATCCATGACTCTATGCTGGTAACTTTGTTGGAAAAAACCAACTCTTTGATGAATAGCTTCCTTATGTGCGGAGGAGTAGCTTTAGGGCAGGAAGCAAATGGATTCACCGAAGTGGGTGAGGAGGAAATTAATTTTATGACTTGAGAAACCTCCTATTGCTCCCCACCCCTCTTATCTGATTCTGTAGTAGAGGTACTAGGGATATCCTCTCCTACTTCAACTATGATAGGGGATGCCTGCCTTGGAGTTTCTTGGGTCGAGGTCCCGGCCGAAGTATCCACAACAATAGCACTAGCTGACTGTTCAAACTCTATAGCTTTAGAAAGCTTGACTGTAGACTTAATTTGGTCTGTCGGGACTAATTCTTCAGTGGCTTCAATGTCTAGAAGAGGACCCTCTCCACATGTCTTCTCTAAGAGAGAAGTCTTCTCAGGAGGTTCATCACCTCCTCCCGATGGTTGAATTGATCCTTTCACAACTATTGGTATTTTTGCTGATGAAGTGGTTGCAATGCCATAAGTCACCTTTGCTGGAGTTTACTGAGTGGGAGGCTTCCTTTCTGACCTCTTCCTTCGGCCTACATTCCACTCAACCCATTGAACTATTCTTTAGTAAATCCCCCCCATCAGAGCCTGCAAGTCACTTAATGCTTGGTCTAGCATAGGCTCTGAGCTGATAGGGGTGGAATTTATCTTATCCAAGTATGTGTCATCGTACAGATGATTTCCATCATCTTCTAGCCCTTCTACTACAATGTTAACATTGAACTTTTTGATCTGTTCAATGGTTAACCGGGCATAGAATATTTCCCTGCTCTCCAAGTCATCTTTGAAATTGGCCCAATAGTCCTCAATATTAGGTACATGATGAATTTCCCAACTCATCTGTAAGACATCTCTGGCATAATTAACTGGATCATATTGCAGCCTTAGAACGTCATATGTTTCCAGAGAGAACATCTTCGAGAATTTTTTAAGAACATTCTTCACCTCCGACCGGGATGCACAACTGTAAGCTTTGATGGTCATTGGGAATTCGTAGCCTTTCTTATTTGCCTTGGCATAGATCAGATTCACCTAGAGTGCTTTCCTCATCACCTCGATCAGCATGATCATGTCAGTAGGGTATCTGGGTAGCTTCAAAGGAAAGTCATCAAAACCTGCAAGACAAAGATATAAGAAATATCTGAACTAAATAAATAGTATCCAAATTGGCTTGTAAAAGCAATGGCTTCAGGAGAAAATCTCCTTTCTGGACAACCTTGTAGCTCCCTACACAGTCTCATTGTAAAGGCGTCATTAACTATGAGATAATAAGAATAACTATTTTGTAGTTTCAAAGAAGGGAAAAACTCATAGCTTTTTACATCATCTGGGAATTCCTCTAACCTAGGAAGCCCATGCCAAATTTGAATTGTAGCTAAAATATACAAGAGGAACAAAGACATGTATAATTCATTCTAGAACTTGGCCCTATTGAGGGCGTCCAAGAGATTCTCACTCACCATAAGGGTCCAGTCAATGAAATGATGTTGGAAGTAGATTATCTAAACCAGGAAGAAATGTTGTTCAACAAAATTAATAGCTTCGCTCTCACCTCTAATCCTATGAAGCAATACCAGGATATCCATGATTTTTGGCTTCAGATTTGCACCAAATAATGTTTTGTGAAACTTGCCCTTGGCACTCTTGGGTTCTTTAAACCAGGACTTCATGATCTCTCTTTTCCATATAGGTCTCTTCACTGAATATTCAGATACTTCCCAACTATAAGTCATTTCAGAGTATTCTATTTTTTTTGGAATATGGAGGGAATTCTGGATAGACTCTCTATCAACAAAGAGGAGCACTGTGTTGTCAGGTAGAAGAATCTGCTTGGTGTCTGGGTTGTATCAAGCTATACATTCCCAGACCAATTCAAGAGCTTGAACTGCCACAGGAAAACTAGTGGCTTCAACTAACCCACTCTCCTTAAGCTTTTCTATGATAGGATGTATCTTCTCTGCTCTCAATTTGTTCTGGAAGTTTTGCATATCAAATAACTTTAGTGAAGTATCTGAGATTTTGTGGGAATCAGAGATAATACTGTTCATTCCGTCGAATCCCACAAATCTAGAATCCATGTGAGTATGATTACGGATTTCTCTTTGGAATACAAAGACAATGAACAATTGATCTTAGGGACTTTGAATTCATACAATTTTGCAAAAAAATGGTTGTCCCTATTCAAAATCTTCAATTGATTTTATACTTTTGAATTCTTACCGTTTAACGGATGAATTCCCACGCCACACAAATGAAGAGGCCTCTACATTAATGCACAAGTTCTTTACTGAGTAAAACGATTTTATTTGAATTAATTAATTTGATTTACATGTCATTAGAAAACATCTTTTCACTTTAGTAACTGTAACGGTAACTTTCTTGAAAATGCAGAAAATTACTTTCCTGCTTCTCCTTTGGGCGGAGAAATACTTTTGTAGTGCTCTCTGTCTGAAAATCTGCCAAAGGAGAAATCTGGCCTATAGGGGTGTCGAAATGATATGAGTTGATTCCATCAGCCTTTTTTATATGTTGGATCTCTTATGAGATGGATTCTTCTTCAAAATTCCTTCACCTTAATTGTTTGGTGGAGAATGCACTTCGTGAGTCGAAACCTACCTGTAGGAGCAGCGGAGAAGCCATTTTCCACTTTTTTGCCTATAAGCTAACTCCATGAATTTTCCTTTCCTTGATCATTTATTTTGTTTCCCATAGGCTCGATCTAAATGCTCGAAGCTTTCTTGTCTCCTAATTTCTCATTTTCCATCTCTATTTGTTCCTGATACTCTTAAGTCTGTCATTTGTGAAAAATGCACTCTGCATGTGATTTTCTGCCAAAGAGAAGCTAAAATTTGGTTTCCCACCAATGCTACAACATTAAGATATGAGACCAAATATTTCATCTGTATGTGAGTTTGAGGTTAGAATCTTTCAAACCACGGCCTTTACCGGATTGGGAACTTAACCTACCCAATAAAAACATGATGTCAGACCCAGAATTCACTCGGCTTAGGAAGGAGAAGTCAAATTAGGGAAATCCCATAAAGGCCTTCTATCCTAAGGGGATTTCTAGACTTAGACTCCAGACTCACATGAAACTTCCTAAGACTACTACTACACATTAAACATCCATTTTTGTCTTGAGGTATAAAGACCAAAAGTGGGGCAATACTAAATGCAGGTGTCAAAGATCTAAGAATATTTGAAATTACTTCTTCCTCATTGTAAGTACCTCCAAATTTCCTAATACAAGTAACTACCTCAGTAATTCTCTGTGCATATACTCTAACATTCTCATCTTCTCTCATCTTTAGTGATTCCATCTTTGTTTTCTAGTTCTTCAACTTTTCTTGTTTTGTAAATTTGTCTCCAACATACAATGCTTCCAGGCTTGTCTAGATGTCATGTGTAGAGTCCAAATCCTTCACTTCAGTGAATTCTCCTTCAAATAAGGCACTGATCAGAGATTCCCTTGCAACCATATTGTAGGAAAATAGTTTATTTTCTTCTTCACTAGCCTTTTCCAGCTCATCCTTAGTCACTATCTTTTCATTCTTCTTTGTGATCATCCAATACTCAATTCCCAGACATAGCAAATGTGTTCTCATCTTGTTCTGCCAATTATCAAATTTTTTAGGATCAAACTTTGGACTATCCTTCCTAGAGTAAGTCATCTTTAGGATCACCTCAAGCTATTAAAGTTTCTTTCTGAGGACTAGTAGCTCTGATACTAATTGTTAGGAATAACAGTCCACAAGACAACTGAGGGGGGGGGGGGTGAATCAGTTGTGCAATAGATTATTAAAATTTAAAATTTATGAACCATAACATCAAAAGTAAATAACACAGTAACTACCAATCACCATAACACAATGTTTGTTTTCAAGGAAACCCTGTTAAAGGTAAAACCTGGTGGGAATTAGCACCCACAAAATAATGTACTGAGAGTATAGTATCCCTATTAAAAGATATTAGCCCTGTTAGGAGCTTGTTATTACATTACAGTACACAGTCCATGTTAGGAGACAGACCTTGTTAGGAGTCAATGAAAGTAGTAGGCTCACTACCAAGGCTCACTTCCCAAAGAAGGTTAAAACCACCCTTAAGGATTCACAATCCGCATCAAGTGTATACAGCAAATATACAATCTAGTGAACTATCTGATAGAAACTGTCTTTTCTTGGTCAGTTCCAATGAAGTACCAACTTTTCTCTCTATTGAGTAGTTAATCTTTGCAGCTTCACAAATCTCTGCTCTTTCCTTTCTCTACCACACTTTTCACAAATGAAAAGATCACTCATATATACCCTCTTACAATAACCCATTAGGTTGGCCATTTAATATTTTCTAATACACAATTAACTAGGTCATCCAATTAAGGCTTCCCATCATACAAATAATTACATAATCCCTTGCTAAGATACACATGGTACCTATAACAAGTACACAATATTTACAATTCATTACAAATACTTCTGGATCCACAATCCATGCTCAAAATTAATTTCCACACATTACAACTCTGAAGTCTGCCAAGAAATAAGTCTTCTCCAGAACACATGCCACAGCTGACATCATCAGTACCCAAACAGAAATTGAACTCAACCCATTTCACCAACATATGTCGGCTCTCCATCAGTAAGCTTGCAAGTTTTGAAACATCTTCCTCAACAAGATATGCCCAAAACACAGAGACCTTCTCTGTCTAGAATCATAGTCATAGTCCAGAAAAATAGTCTTTACTAAAACAGCTATAACATCCACGATATGAAACATAAAGTCAAGTGGCCTGAGATGTAAGGTCAAAACTCATTCTTTTGCTTAAATTTAATTTTTCTCATTCTGGTTCATCCATACAGTGTTCGTACACACCTTCCAGTCAAGTAACTAGTCTATCTTCTTTCACAGAAATATATGTTGACATCAGTGACAAA
The DNA here is from genome assembly GCA_018584345.1 of Thuja plicata. Taxonomy (NCBI): domain Eukaryota; kingdom Viridiplantae; phylum Streptophyta; class Pinopsida; order Cupressales; family Cupressaceae; genus Thuja; species Thuja plicata. Next base: position 3,458,733 of record MU223174.1, on the reverse strand, counting down.
ACATGAGTATCAACAACATGATTAGTACCAAAAATTGATATCATCAAACAGACTATTCACTACCATCCAGGACACACTACCAACAACCAAAAAACTTAAAAGGACTGAAATGGTTTTGATGTTTTTCATGGGGAAAAATATAGCCAAATCTATTCAGACATGTATCAAAGTAGAAGATACTAATTACTGATCAATGCTTTATCCATTGGGAAATGTTTTTAGTTCTAATACAGGATAAAGTAACTAACTATTGTCAAGGACTCAAAACCATAAATACAAATAAATCAGACCAAAAAAATTTTATAAGAGGGTAAAAGCACAATAATTTGTTACATTTTAGGATAACTTATCAGCACAGCTGAATTTTAGTATTTCTAACTAAAAATTAATTTTGGCCAAAGATATGGTCTAACTAGATTCATTATAGTTAAGTTAAGATAATTTCTTTAACTTTTCAAATTGGAAATGTCTATTAAATGCATGTTTTATACCACTTTGAGTCCAATTACCATAGAAATAAAATTATTTCAGAAAAGTGATGTTTCAATAACTCTAAGTCTTTTTAATGATATTTTTTTAATAATACAAAAATACCCTTTTGCAGAGATCAGAGTCAAGAATATCTCTTATATATTTAATAGTGTTTTAATTAGACATAGTATATTATAATTAAAAAATAATGCAAGTAGGTATTTTAACAGTCAAGGAGATGTTGATTCAGAGAAAGAAAAAAAAGTAAAACATATTAAATAAATTTGAAAAAAATATGGTGCACTATAAGAGAGATTCCTCTTCAAGAATATATATTTCTTTTTTTGATTGGGATATATTTGTTATGAAAATATGGCGGGAGATGAAAACTGTTGATTTTAGGTGAGTTGGAATTTGAATTGTTATAAAAGAGAAAATATAGGTCATAAACCAATTTGTATTTCTTCATGCACTAGCTATATATGTCATAAATAACATATTTTTAAATTAGGAGAAAAAATGTTTATTTACATATAATGTTTTGGCAGGAACTAGACCCCTAATTTTTCAGTATGTTTCTACAACTAAAAAATCATCTTTAAACATTAAAAAAAATATCAAAACTTATTAAAAAAATATTAATCATAAACTTCGTCCATTTTGAAACATTTTATTAGTTTACATCATCTTCAAATTCGAAATATAAATGTCACTTTTATACTATTGAAGCTAAACAACTTTGATTTTGTTAGCCTTTTCCTTTATAAAAGGGTGACAGATTATTGTGATTTTACCAAAGATCCTTCTATAGACAAACCCAAATAACTTATGTCATATCCAAAGCACTATTTGATTTGATCCTAGATACAATAGGTAAGCACCAAGGACTAATGACATATACATAGATAAATTCCATGCAATGAATCAAAAGATTCACAACTCAATAGGTAAGCACCAAGGAGAGACCTAAATTTGAGATACTGTATTAAGTACAAAGAATCTAGTTTCAATTCTAAAATGCTTCAAAACACATGCCACTTCAATAAATGAAAAATATTTGCAACTTTATTTTTCTATGATAGTGTTAGGAATAAGGTGTCTCAACCTTGGATAATTCCTATTCTTATTATTTGTTTTGTAAAATGTATTTCTTGCAAATAATGTAATTAAGTGTGAGTGTACATGTCTAGTTGGCATGTTGATGTGTCAAAATCTTGAATTGTGTGTAAGGAGATCATGGAAGAAATGGTTATGACGGATTCCTATGACATGTAAGAGTTATTTCTTGAAGATTCAATGATGGGTGAAGACATGCAAGACATGTGGCAACTGATAAAGTTGAGTACTGTACACTCTTCTGCAATTGTGGGGTTCAGGGCATCGCACCAAAAAAAAAATTTGGGTTCCTATTTTCTTGGAGAATGGTAAAACCCTAATACGGCTATCTTTGGAAGTTGCCGTAAAAAGGAAAGCGCATGATATAAGCATTTTTAGGATTACAGACTGTGATAGGAAAAGAGTGTATTGTTGGTATGATCTCGTGCTACTGGACTTGTCTTTTAGTGTCGATTGTCTCCTGAAAGAACTTGCATTGCAAGTGTGTTGTAACCGTTGTGTTGAAGATAATACATTGTGCAGGTTTTAGAGTGCTGGGGTTTTTTACCGAAAGGTTTTCCCCAGGGTAAATC
>MU223174.1:3428265-3456524 GCA_018584345.1 Thuja plicata | reverse complement strand
AACTTGCATTGCAAGTGTGTTGTAACCGTTGTGTTGAAGATAATACATTGTGCAGGTTTTAGAGTGCTGGGGTTTTTTACCGAAAGGTTTTCCCCAGGGTAAATCATTGTGTCATTCTCTATTTTTTTAGTGCATGGTATATGGCTTCAATATCATTGTTAAAGGAGTTAACGAATCTGAAATTGTAAGGATTTGAAAGAATTTGCACAATACTTTCCTTTAGAGATTAGTGTAGGAAGTTGTTTCCGCACCTGAGTTTCCTTACAAGTGGTATCAAAGCCTGATCAACTTTTGATCATAATTGTTGGGTAGGGTTTTTTGAGCTAATCTCAAGTTGAGTGGGATTTGTTTTGTGCAGAGCATTCTGAATCTTATTTGCAGATTGAGATGGCAAGTTCCTCATACAGTAGAATGGAGGTGGAGAAATTTAATGACACTAATTTTGAGTTGTGGAAACTCAAGATGGAAGACATGCTTGAAGACCGCAATCTATGGGAGGCTACTTCCCTTGATGTGAGACCTGCAGCAATATCTCAAGCGGATTGGGAGATCAAGTATCAGAAGGCTAAGGGTCTCATCAGACTCTGTCTAGCAGATGTCATTCTTCTAAATATTCTTGATGAGACTACTATAAATTATTTGTGGAAATGGCTTGGGTTTGTGTATCAGGCCAAATCTCTAGTGAATAAGTTGTTCCTGAGAAATAAGTTGTATTCTTTAAGAATGGAGGAAGGTGGATCCATAATTGATCATCTCAACGCATTAAATTTATTGATTGCACAGTTGGCATCATCCGGTGCCAAGATCGAGAAGGAGGATCGATGTATGACCCTGCTTTGTTCCTTGCTATATTTGTGGGACCATCTTGTGATGGCTCTCAGAAGTACTATAGTCACATTCCATATGGATGATGTGGTCTCTTCGCTGATATCCAAGGAGATGTGAAGAAAGACTTCAGATTTGTCTAAGGAAGCCCTTGTTGTTCGTGGGAGATCCAACGACAAAGGAAAATAGAATGACAATAAGTCAAAGAAGGGTAGATCCAAATCCCATGGGAGTTCTAAGACTCCTGGAAAGTCCAAGGTGAAATGTTGGAACTATGATAAATCTGGGCACTTTCGGAGGGACTGCAAAGAACCGAAGAAGAAGAAGAAAGGCTCAGATTCAACTTCTAAAAAATCTCAAGAAGATGGAGATGCTTTTATTGCAGCTTTGGCAACCCATGCATCTGATGATGTGTGGTTGGTATACTTAGGTGCTTCTTTTCACATGACCTCTCATCAAAACTTGTTCTCAAAATATGAAGAGTTTGATGGTGGAAAGGTGTACTTGGGTGATGATTCTCACCTAAAGATAGTTGGACGCGAAAGGGTCACTATCAGATTTCCTGATGGATGAGTAAAGGGAATGAACAGAGTTATGCACATTCTGGGTTTGGCATGAAACCTATTATCTATAAGTATGCTGAATGATGTAGGTGTGCAAGTTGTCTTTCCGAAAGATGGATGCAAGATGATGAGAGGTTCTATGGTGCTCGCTAAAGGTACTAGGAGAGGTACTTTATTTCAGCTTGATGCATGCATTGCTCAGTGAAATAGTTCTTCTATTTCAAAGAAGAGAGCAGCTATCACTTCATCCCCACCATCTGAACAAGCAGTAAAGAATACTATGGTAATGGGTTCCGATGGTAGTGCAGTAAGTGTACCTAAGGGTGCAAACACTTTGGAAGGCAAGATTCCTGCATAAAAGACAATGTTGTGGCATATGAGATTTGGTCACATTGGTGAGAAGGGTCTTAGGACCTTGAAAAATAAAAATCTCATCGAGGGGCTAAATGATTGTAATCTCAAATTTGATCTCTGTGAACACTGTGTTTATCGTAAGCAAAATCATGTTCAGTTCTACTCCAGTTCTCACAAGTCTTCTAGACTTTTGGATCTTATCCATTCTGATGTATTTGGTCCTATAAAATTTTCTTCTATCTCTAGTTCTGTATATTTTGTATCTTTTATAGATGATTATAGTAGAAGGACTTGGATATATTTCCTGAAAAGTAAGACACAAGTTTTCTGTAGGTTCAAGGAATTTAAGGCTCTCATGGAGAATCAGACTGGTAAAAGAATCAAGTGTGTGAGAACTGATAATGGTGGTGAGTTTTGTTCCATAGAGTCTAAACAGTTATATAAAGAACAAGGAATTGAGAGACATAAGACAATCCTTACACCCCACAGAAAAATGGAGTTGTAGAGAGAATGAACAGGACACTGATGGAGAAGACTAGGAGTATGCTTAGTGGAGCTGGTTTAGAACAAAGGTTTTGGGCCAAAGCTGTGGCCACTGCTTGCTATCTGGTTAACAGATCTCCTACATCAACTCTTGTTGGTAAGACACCCATGGAGGTGTGGTTTGGTAAGAAGCCTTTAATTAGACATCTTCATTTTTTTGGTTGTGAAGCTTATGCACATATTCCAAAGGAGAAAAGATCTAAGTTGGAAAACAAAGCTGTCAAATGTATTTTTATCAGATACAATGTTGGTGTGAAAGGATACAAGTTTTGGGATCCTGTGACTAGTAAGGTGTTGCATAGTAGAAATGTTATTTTCAGAGAGCTAACATCTTCTCCTATTGTGCTACAACCAGATGAAAAAGAAAAGGAAAAAGATATTGTTCAGTTTCCTCCTACCCATGAGAAGACTGAATAGAGAGACCATGTTGGGTCTAATGATGAGGAGAGCTCTAGTGGCTCTGATAGTTCAGAAGAAGAGGAAGAACAACCTTAACCTTAGCCCTTGAGGAGATCCATGAGAAAAAGAAAGCAACCAGAAAGGTTTGGTTATTCTATGTTAGATTCCAATTGTGCTTTTACTTTGATTACTAACACTGATGAGCCTAGATCTGTGAAAGAGGCTTTGGGCATGGAAGATGCAGGTTCCTGGATTGAGGCTATGGATGTTGAGATGGCTTCATTGGAGAAAAACAAAAATTGGGACCTTGTACCTTTTCCTAAAGGGAGAAAATCTGTTGGCTGTAAATGGGTGTTCAAGAATAAATTGTGTAGATGGCAGTGTTGAAAGGTACAAAGCTAGATTGGTTGCAAAGGGGTATTCACAGGTAGAGGGAATAGATTATGGTGAAATATTCTCTCCTATTGCAAATTTGACATCCATTATATTTCTGTTATCTCTTGCTGCATCATATGATTTAGAGATAAAACAGATGGATGTGAAGACAACTTTCCTTCATGGTGATTTGGAGGAAGAGATTTATATGCCACAACCTGAGCACTACATTGTTAAAGGTAAAGAATCCTTAGTTTGCATGTTAAATAAATCTCTATATGGTTTGAAGCAATCTCCTAGGATGTGGTACATTAAGATTGATGCCTTTATGTTGTCAATTGGATTTGTAAGATCAAAATCAGATCATTGTGTTTATTTCAGAGTTGAAAATGATCGCCTTCTTATTGTTGCATTATATGTTGATGATATGTTGCTGTTTGGGAAGGGTAAGGGTATGATTTCTGATTTTAAATCTCAGTTGTCAGCATAGTTTGAGATGAAAGATCTTGAGGCAGAAAGGTACATCTTGGGTATGGAAATTAGTAGAGATAGGTCTAACAGAAAACTTTGGTTGAGTCAGAGTAAGTATGTGAAATCTATGTTGGACAGGTTTAGCATGGCAAATTGTAGACCACTATGTGTTCCTATTTCAGTGGGAACAAAGTTATCTGTAGATGATTGTCCAAAATCTCCTAGTGAGGTGGAGGACATGAGTAGAGTACCTTATACTAGTGCATTTGGTAGTCTTATGTATGCTATGGTATGTACTAGACTATACATTGCCCAAGAAGTGGGAGTCCTGAGTCGGTTTATGGCTAACCCTGGATAGGGACATTGGGATGTAGTTAAGCGAGTATTCAGATATTTGATGGGTACATCCGATTACTCCATATGTTACCATGGTAACTCTTCTAGATCTCCACATTCAGTTTGTATTTGTGGGTTTGTGGATTTAGATTAGGCAGGTGATATTAATAGCAGGAGATCCACCAGTGCTTATGTATTCACTATGTTTGGTGGTGCCATCAGTTGGATGAGTAAGCGAAAACCTGTGGTTGCCTTGTCCACTACAGAAGCTGAGTTCACAACTACTACTTGGATGAGTAAGTCAAAACCTATGGTTGCCTTGTTCACTACAGAAGCTGAGTTCACAGCTGCTACTCATGCTTGTAAGGAAGCCATTTGGCTTAGGAGATTGTGTTCTGATGTTGGTTTTGATGCAGAATAGATTACTATTTGGTGTGAGAGTTAGAGCGCTATTTGTCGTGCAAAGAATCCAACTTTCCATGCCAGAATGAAGCACATTGATGCACAGTTTCACTTTGTGAGAGAGATGGTTGAAGATGGAAAGGTAAATTTGGAGAAGGTAGATACTGTGAATATTTTTGCAGATGCATTAATGAAACTAGTGGGCACTGTGAAGTTTAGATGGTGTTCAGAGTCTATGGGCCTTTTGGCCTATAGCGGTTAGATCCTGTTATGTTCCTATTGCTCTTACAAGGTGTTTGACAAGTGGGAGAATGTTAGGAATAAGGTGTCTCAACCTTGGATAATTCCTATTCTTATTATTTTTTTTGTAAAATGTATTTCTTGCAAATAATTTAACTAAGTGTGAGTGTACATGTCTAGTTGGCATGTTGATGTGTCACTCCACTTGATGTGTTGGTATCTTGAATTGTGTGTAAGGAGATCATGGCTGAAATAGTTATGACGGATTCCTATGACATGTAAGAGCTATTTATAGAAGATTCAATGATGGGTGAAGACATGCAAGACATGTGGCAACTAATAAAGTTGAGTATTGTACACTCTTCTACAATCGGGTTCCTATTTTCTCAAAGAATGGTAAAACCCTAATATGGCTATCTTTGGAAGTTGCGCTAAAAAGGAAAGCACATGATATAAGCATTTTTTAGGGTTGCAGACTATGATAGGAAAAGAGTGTATTGTTGGTATGATCTCATGCTACTGGACTTGTCTTTGAGTGTCGATTGTCTCCTGAAAGAACTTGCATTGCAAGTGTGTTGTAACTGTTGTGTTGAAGATAATACATTGTGCAGGTTTTGGAGTGCTGGGGTTTTTTACCGAAAGGTTTTCCCTACTGTAAATCATTGTTTCATTCTCTATTTTTTGTACACATGGTATATGGCTGCAATATCATTGTTAAAGGAGTTAATGAATCTAAAATTGTAAGGATTTAAAAGAATTTGCACAATACTTTCCTTTAGAGATTAGTGTGGGAAGTTGTTTCCACACCTGAGTTTCCTTATAGATATTACTCTCTAGATATAAATCTGCTATACTCACTAGAAAATAGTAAAAATATTTTATGCCTTATGCTACTTGCCCACAGTTTTTCTAGCCTCTACTAATTGATCTTAGAAGTCCTTTTATAAGCCAAGGACTACAACAAGATTCAGATCATTTAGGGTTAGGGATTAACTCAAAAAACACAATATGAAAGAAGAATTTAATTCATCATAAAAACTAAGAAGCTCTGTCATTAGTCAATTTGAAAGATTACATGCTCCAGTCTGCTAAGAAATCTGATCTAGCTACCATCCACCTAGGAAATTACAGAATACAGCCCTATCAAAGGAATAATAGATGGAATTTCTAGTCTGCATTAATTATCTCAGGAATACTCCACATTTTTTGTATCTTATGATAATTAATGACTTTAGTGATTAAGTGTTGAAACATAAAGCATGAAACAAATAACATATAAACAGGTGACACCAATATTTAACATGGAAACCCAATATGTAAAAAACCACCAATGTAGCTAGTTAGTTTTTTTCACTCTTATGAAGTGAGTCATGTTAGGAGCCAACCCTGTTAAAGGTTACAAAACATACTATTAGGACTGTGACCCTGTTAGAGGATTTAAATCACCCCGTGAGGAGTAGCCTTGTTAGAGGTCTTCAACACTTCAACATATAAATTCTACCTTGTGAGAGGATTTACAAAAAGAATGTTAAGTCTACTCTGTTAAGAGATTTGAGATCACTGCTACAATTTTTAGAAAGTAAAAATGAATTGACCTGTTTGTGTAAGCAATTGTCTTTGCTCATTCAGATCTTTTTTATGATTATAAATGGATCCTTGCTGATCAAATATTCTAACGCAGCTCTGAGTGTTCTATACTCAATTAGAATACCATCTAATTTCACCTTCACTCTTCATATCATAGAATTCCACACTTCTGCTTATATAGACTCTTGCACAAACTTACACACATTCAATCCAAACTTGGCCTTTCATATATATGATTAGCCCTATCAAGTCGGCTTGAATATACTTCTAAATAAGTAATAAATCACAATTCAGTGGGCCTCATATAACCAATTAATTATAGAATGTAAACCACTGTTAATCAGATGACACTGAATAATCAACTCAGTTAACACTGAGTTTGTTTGATGCCTGACCATGACTGAAATGCATGAGTGACTCAATCAATACTGAAAAACTCTTTCTATTCACCAACTGTTTTCAGTCTGAATGTAAAAATTTGTGTAACATCACTACACAACTGTAAATACATGTGTAACATCAATGACAATACACAATTGAATAATTGTCTTCAACAATGCCCCTCTTTGGCATTGATGGAAACATGACATGTCATAATACAAAGAATTGTAGAGCAATAGAAAACTTTCTTTAATTTCTTTAGCTTCATTCTGATTCTCATCCAAAAAACTCCCTCTTTCATTAAACTCTATCTCTTGATAAGATTTCTCCCTCTGACATCAAACTCTTATTCTTTCTTTTATGAAATCTCCCTTAAGTAATTTCTTGTGTATTATAGAAAACTCTCCCTCTTTGACAACAGATGCCAAAGACTCCATCTCCATAAGTACTAAGTATCAATACCAATAGGCAATACTATTTTTCTTTGAAGTTGTAATGTACCTGAATGTACTAATTCATTTTCAATGGGCTCTGATGTACCTGCATCAACTGATAGATCTTCACTGTGGCTCAGGTTGATGCATCACTAAATTGTATTTTAGTGAGCTTCAGTTAGGGGAAGCACCTCTAGCTTTCCTCTAAGATACAAAAATGCATCCTTAGGTAAAGGTTTGGTTAATATGTCTATAACTTGTTCTTTAGTACTCACATATTCCAACCTTACTTCTTTATTCTATACTAATTCCATCAAGAAATGATACTTTATTGTTGTATGCTTGGTTTTGGTGTGCATCATAGGATTCTTTGAAATGTTAATGGAACTGGTGTTGTCACAGTAGATAATAATTGGTTCTTTCACTTCTTCCTTCACTATTGATAACAACTGCTTGAACCATATGATGTTTGAACAGTTCACTATTGTAGCAATATATTCTTCCTCTGTTGTAGACTAAGAGATACAATTTTTTTTCTTGCTAGTCCAAGATACTAACATCTTTCCAAGAAAGAAAGCTCCACCAATGGCGCTATTCCTGTCATCAACACTTCCATCCCAATCAGCATCAGTGAATTTATTCAAATCAAAGTTCCCACCTTTCTTATACCATAAACCATAGTCTTCGGTACCCTTCAGATATCTCAAAATTCTTTTGATTTCCATTAGGTGATTGTCTCTTGGATTAGCTAAAAATATTGCAACAATACCAACTGCTAATGCAATATTAGGTCTGGTGTGAACAACATATTGCAATTTTTCAATCATGGATCTGTAGTTAGTCTGATCTACCTCCTTTGAATCATCATCCTTAGATAATTTTTGTCCAATACACATGGGTGTTCCAACAGGTTTGGAATCTTCCATTCCAAATTTCTTGAGTATCTCCTTGATATATTTTGATCAATTAATGTAGATACCATCCTTCATTTGATGAACTTGTAATCCAACAAATAATTTTATCTCACCAAACATAGGCATCTTAAATTATTTACTCATAGCTATAGAGAATGATTTGCATAAGTCATCATATCCAGTGAATAATATGTCATCAACAAATATCTCTGCTAAAAATATTTTGTTTTGTGGTCCTTCTTTGATGTACATGCTACTATTATCATTGGTTCTTTGAAATCCAATATTTACTAGGTAACCATGCAGTCTTTCATACTAGGCTCTGGGCGCTTTCTTCAGTCCATATAATGCTTTGTGCAGCTTGAAAACCATATTCCTTCTGCTAGGATCAATGAATCCTTCAGGTTGTTCAATGTAGACTTCTTCTAGGATTCTATTCAAAAATGCAGATTTCACATCCATTTGATATACTTTGTATCATTTATGTGCAACATATCCTAGAAGAGTTATGACTCCTTCAAGTCTTGCAACAGGAGAAAAAGTTTCTCCATAAACAATACCCTATTCTTGAGGATATCCTTTACAAACTAATCTATCTTTGTTTCTAGAAACTTCACCATTTTTATTCATCTTATTTCTAAAAACCCACTTGGTTCCAATCACATTCTTGTCCTTTGGCCTAGAAACAAGAGTCCAAGTTTCATCATTCGTTGCCTCTATCCAACTTTCATCATTCAATGCATCTTTAACAGTTCTAGGTTCAAATTCACTTAGTAAACATGTACCTTTGATTTTGTTCCTTGTCATTACACCTTCTATCTAATCTCCAATTATTTTCTTAGGTGCATGATGCCTTCTAACATATCTAGAAAGTTCTGGATCCTTCAGTCTTGATTCTGGACTTGATCCACTATGTCTATCATTCTCAAACATTATTTCCTATTCTTCTATCTAATGCTTGGGTTCCACTGTCTATGAATCAGGTCCCTCTTTCTATGACTCAGGTTCCTCTATCTAAGACTCAGTTCCCTCTATCTGTCAATTGGTCTCTTCTACCAATAGTTTGGGTTGCATAGTTTGTAACTCAAGTTGTATAGTTTGTGTTAGTATATTTAGTGGTTGATAGTTATGTTGTCCAATCACCATTTCTTGAGTCATAGGCATAGTATCATGTTCATGATACACAAAGTTCCTATATTCTTCAGGCTCTTTATGGCTCTATTCTTCATATCTTTCTGCAAACTCATCAATCTTGACATGTGCACTTTCTATGACTTTATGAGTAGTAAGATTTAGACATTTGTATGCTTTTTTGTTACATGAGTAACCTAGGAATATTCCTTCATCACTTTTTTCATCTAGTTTTCCATTTCTTTCTTCCTTCAAGATGTAACATTTACTTCAAAATACTTTGAAATAACTAACATTAGGTTTATATCCTTACCATAATTCAAAAGGTGTCTAGTTACTACCTTTATTCAGTTGAACTCGGTTCAAGGTGAACATTGTAGTGCTGATGGCCTCCTTCCAGTATTTGGCAGCAACATTCTTTTCAATCATTAGGGTTCTAGCACAATCCATAATGGATATGTTTCTCCTTTATGCTATTCCATTTTTCTATGGTGTACTAGGGGCAGATACCTGTCTTTTGATTCCTCTTTCATTACAGAATTCATTGAACTCATTAGAAATTAATTCTCCTCCTTTATCAAATCTTAGAAATTTTAGTTTCTTTCTTGTTTCCTTTTCAACTCTTGCAAGATACCATTTGAATTTATGAAAAGCTTCTAATTTTTATCTAAGAAACATGAAAGACATCATTCTGGAATGATCATCAACAAACATAATAAAATATTTCTCTCCAGTAAAGCTTGTTGTTCCAATTGGTCCAGAAAGTTCAGTATGTACCAATTCCAAGATTTCATCAGTATTGTAATTCTTTCTTTTGAAACTTGTCTTGCTCATCTTTTTGATTTGACATTGTTTGCATGTTGCTAACTCGGGTTTCTTCAAAATAGGAATACCTCTAACTCTCTCTTTTTTTGCTTATGTTTACTAGATTATCAAAATTTACATGACATAACCTTTATGCAATAGCCAACTTTCTTCTACTTGTGCAATGAAGCATGAACCTTCAGTGAGATCAAGATAGAATAGATTACCTTTTTTTTTCATGTTAGTTCCAACTAGGTTCCCTTTACCATCTAGGAGCTTGGCCTTACCATTCATGAATTCTACCTTGAAGCCAATGTTTTTCAGCTGTGCTACACTGAGTAGATTTCTCCTTAGTCCTTCAACCCAATAAGCATTATCACATTTGATTCCTTCTGTCAGAGCAATGCAACCTTTTCCTTTCACATAGCAAGGTTCATCATTCCCAAAACTAACACTCCCACCATCATAGCATTCAAGATGTTCAAGTTTTGTCTTACCACCAGTCATGTGATGAGAAAAACCACTATAAATTATCCATGTGTCATTTTTATTGATATGTGAGAAAAGTGTTGTCTTTTCATCTTCTTCATCTGGCTCATCCTTTATAGCAATATAAACCATTTCATCTTCTTCTTCATCACAATCATAATCTTTAGCAATATAACAAGACTTCTTACCTTTTCCCTTGTAGCTCTTGTAGTTCTTGAAATCTTTCTTGCCTTTGTACTTGTTGAAATGTTTCTCCTCTTTTTCTTCTTTTTTTGGGCACTTGGAAGCAATGTGACCAACCTCATTCCATGAGAAACTAATCAATGGTATTTTACCTTTGTCAGCTCTCCTTGCAAGTAATGCTTCAATGATATCTAGATCTTCATCATCACATTCATCATCAATATCACTTTCAATATGCTTCCCTTTTGAGTATATGTCCTTCTTACCAAGGTTTAATTTAGCTTTAAATACAAACTCAAGATTGCTAGAGCTAGGAGAATAACTGTCAAAGTTGTCCAGATCAAAATTTGTAAGCCTTCCAACTAATGTATCTAGAGTAATATCCTTATTGCACCTCATCTCTTGAATAACTGAAACTATAATATCATAGATAGAAAGTAAATTTCTTAATACCTTGTTGACCACTATTTTATATTTAATTATTCCTCCTGCAGCTCTGATGGCACTCACAATTTTCTTGATTCTCTCACTGTATCTTGTAATGTCTTCTCCTTCTTTCATTTTCATCTGGTCAAATTGTCCTCTAAGAATTTCTTCTTTGGCTCACTTTACCTTTGCATCTCATCCATGAATGTCTTGTAATTTCCTCCACATATCATAGGTTCTAGGGCAGTCCTTGACTTCATCAAATTCTAAGTAGCTGAGTGAAGAAGCTATATCAATCATCATTATGTTATGAAGCTTCTGTTCCATCATCTGTTCCATAGTCATAGTCCCTGTTGGTTCCACATATTTGTTTTCCAAAAATTGCTAACCAACATCTCTAATAGCAGATAGATGTGCTTTCATCATCTCTTTCCACACAAGGAATTTTTCTTTGTTTAGCCTTGGGATCTCCCTTCTGTAAGAAATCTCTAATCTTCAGCTTAGGCCTTGAAACCTTCTCTGAAAGCACTTGATGCTCTGATGCCAATTGTTGGAAATGAGATAAGTAACTGAGAGGGGAGGGGTGAATCAGTTACTCCAAAACAAATCCCTTGTCCCTTAGATGTCTTAAATAATATAACACTGTTACTCTTTCTATTCACCAACTGTTCTTGGTCTAAATGCATACATTGGTGTAACATCACTACATAAGTGTAAATACATGTGTAACATCAATTACAATACATAATTGAATAATTGTCTTCAACATCTCCAAGTCGCCAAATGAATTCCCTAACCTCAGTTCCATTTGGAGATCAAGTGTACACCAGACAATCAAAACAAGATCTATGGTTATGATTCTATCTCGATAAACCTATACTTGACCCTGAGTTTCCTTGGCCTAACTTTGAGTCTATCTAGAGATTCAGAGATAATGTAGTCTCTGAATCGCTGAACAAATTCTTTACCATGGGTTATATTTGGAGATTAATCGCAAGCCCTCCCTTAGAAACACGTGGTAGCATCCTTTCAAATCTTTGAGTACAATACTTAACCTAGGCTTTATCTAGAGATTCAGTGACTATGCATTCTCGCAATCTCTATGAGTTTGTCTTAACTTGGGTCTGATTCAGAGATCTGGAGACAAAATATATCTCATAATCGCTAAGTCTTTGTCTTGACCCTTGGTTTATTTGGAGACTTATCATAAACCCTTGATCCTAATCTTGATCTATGACTTTGATCCTTCCTCAGAAACCTGACTTATCTTTGTCCTACCCATGCTTGACTCTAAGTCTATCTAGAGATTTAGCAACTAAGTCTCCAAGTCACTGAATACTTTTCTTGGCCTGAGTTATATTTTGAGATCAAGCACAATCCATCAAATTAGTCATTGCGTCAATGGTTCTAATTTGATCTTCCCTAAACCACCCTGACTTAATCTTAACCCAATGTTTATTTGGAGATTCAGAGATAATGTAGTCACTAGGTCACTGAATATATCTCTTAACTCAAGTTACATTATGAGATCACGCGCTAGCCACATATAATGATCTTAATTGATGATCAGCGTTGAATCTCTAAATTATCTTACACTTTCTCATTTCTTTCTGAGATCACGGGCCAGCCCTCCAATCAATCATTGCATCTATTGTTTGCGCTAAATCTCCAAGTAAACTTGAGTTTACTTGAGCTTAACGTTGAGTTAGATTTGGAGATTACGAGATAACTAGATCTCCAAGTCGCTGAAAGAAAACCTTGACCATGGGTTCATCCAAAGATCTAGCGCAATCCACATGATCATGACCTAAATAGAACTTGATCAATGGCCCTTATTGAATCGCCCAATATTTGAGTTGACCTCATCTTTATCTAGTGATCATGCGCCAACCACATGATGTAAACCGGATCTATGGCCTACGCTTGATCGCTAAATGAAAGCTTATACTTGAACTTGATCTTGTGACTCAGTGCCAACCACAAGCTTAGAAAAGGGACATGAACAGTGTTGGATATATTTCTAATTTTTTGAGTCTTGATATAAAGTTTTGGTTCCCAGTATCAATTTTCCCTAACGTGTCAATATTTGTTCCAATATGCCATTACTTTTTCTTGCAAATATCTATGATTCAGAAAAATGGTGTAAAACCCTAAACTCTAGGTCATTTGTGCCTTTGCCATGCAAAAACCCTATTTCCTCATAGCCTTGTTATATTTTGAAGTTATTTTTATCAAAGTAACTTAAGAGATTTATATGCCATGTGCTTTTAAGTCTTTTCCTTTATCTTTTAATCTCGCAAGCAAGACCAAATATTCCAAATTATTTGGAGACTTAGCGCAAGATTTAGTTGCATAGTCTTAAGAAGAAAAGAATATGCCTTTAGTCATTCAGATATTAAGTGCAGATGGTTTATCTTGGTTTGATCGTGTGGTTAGCGCATGATCATGAGATGATTATGAAGATGGATCAAAGTTTTAGAGACTTAGCAATAGTCATTGATTAAGATTTGATCGTGTGGCTTGCGCTTTATCTCCAAATAAAATCTTGAGTTAGTAAATCATCTGGCGACTTAGAGTTCATTCAGTCACGCAATATCGTAAACTTACCAAGGTAAAAGCATGGTTATATATTTTTCTTAGTGGAAATATCTCTAAATGCAAGAAGGGTTAAGTAAAATCTCCTGAGATTAAGCAAGGACCGTAGATGCTTGGTTAATCTTGTGGATAGCGTTTAATCACGGAATGAAAGAGCAGTTAAGGGATAAGTCTTGAGATTCAACATAGGCCATGGGATTAAAGTAGAATCAAGGGTTACCATGTGATCTCAGAAGGATTTGATAAAGTATAGAAAGCTTGTGAGACTTAATGCTAACCATTGATTGAGATAAGATCTGAGAATAGGCACATGATCTCTAAATAGAACCTGAGTTAAAGAAATCATTCAAAGACTTTGAGTTTTCTCAGTCGCTAAGTCTCCAAAAGAACCATGGTTAATTATGGTTAAGTCAAGGCCAAGTCAATTTTTGATGCGAGTAAATCTGGACCACAGATTAAGATTAAATCTTATGGCTAGCGTTAAATCGCTAAATGAAATCAATAATTCATAAATCATTCAGCGATCAAGAGATAGTATGCTCAGATTGAAACACATGTATAAGTGGTTAAGGAGATCTATGGAGTATGTTAAATCTTAGAGTAAACTTAAGGTTGAGATAAAATCTCAGTGACTTAGAGATAGCCTTTAGTCACGTAATCTTGTAACAAACTGGAGTTAAAGCTAGAGACTGGGAGATTCAGTGCAAGTCATTGGATTAAAATAGAATCAAGGGCATTCGCATAATCTTGAGAAAAATTATGAAAGTATAAGTTAATTTAGAGATTCAACGCAAGGTGTTGATCTTAAAATGGTCAGATGGTCAACTTGAGATCTCTAAATAAACTCAAGGTAAAGTAAAATGTTCAGCGAGTCAGAGGCTTAGTCAGTCATGCAATCTCCAGATAGACTCAGGGTTAAAATAAGGTCATTCATTTTCCTTAGTCGTGATATCTCAGAATGAATCTAGAGTTAAGCTAACTGTATAGTGACTTGGAGATGGTCATTGATGAAGAATGAGATCGTGTGGTGGGTGTTGAATCTTGTGATATAACCTAGGTCAAGATAAACTCTTAGCGACTCGGAGATAACATAGTCGCGCAATCTCAGAATAGATTGTGGTAAGGGCATGGTAAAACTGAAATGGTTTGTTCTTGTGCCATAATGTAAAAACCTGGCCAACTAAAGAGGAAATATTTTGACAGGATCTGCTGAGTTGTGAAAAAGTAGGAAAAACAAGCCAATCACATTGATTTTAAAGCCTTTTCACATATAATAAGGTTTTAAAACTATAAAATTACTCATGAAATTTCTCAAATGGCCTATTTGAATTTGATTACCTCTCAACTTCAGGCACCATGGCTAGGAAAAAATTGATGCTGAGGCATGAAGAGTTAACACAAAAGTGATTGAGTAACGATTTCTTGGCTCTTGACTTGACTGGTGCATTGAATTC
Source organism: Thuja plicata (assembly GCA_018584345.1). Lineage (NCBI taxonomy): Eukaryota > Viridiplantae > Streptophyta > Pinopsida > Cupressales > Cupressaceae > Thuja > Thuja plicata. The sequence goes on along the minus strand of MU223174.1, from coordinate 3,441,618 downwards.
TCAATGATAAATAGCTCTAGCTTTTTTTCATTTTAGTTTACCAAAGTTTTAAGAGCGCAAAGCTAAGAGATTGCATAACTTTCAGAGATTTTAGAAGTGAAGGATTGCTTGAATTTTTTAGTATATTTCAAGGAAGAGCATGTATCTAAGAGATGAGATATTCATGGGAATATTCAAAAATAGTAAAAAATAGTAAAGATGAGTCAAGCAACACCAAGCGGGGTTTCAACCAATGGAAGAAGTGAAGATGCAGAGGACCAAAAAGGCAAAAGGAACTACTCTAAAGAATTCATAGCTCTATTACCTGGGACAAATCTAGGAGAAAAGGTAAATGACAAATTCTTTTCTCATGATATGGCAGATTGTAGAGATCCTATGACTCTCGGGGTTTCTGGTTATAATCTTTTTAATTACTTTTACAGTAATAAGGACAAGCCAATTCCTATCTCAAACCCCTGGACATCAGTGTTATAAAATTTGATACTCCCAGACATATTTGTAGATACATATTTTTAATAGAGTTAGCTAGAAGGTATGATACTCTTTCCAAGACCATCAAGAAGAGTGATGGAACAACCCTAGTTACTTTGGATAGGGCATCTTTCATGAATGTCTTTGATATTTATCATCCTTGCACCACATAGATAGATTTAACAAAGTTACAGAGTAGGTATGTTAGAGAGGCCACCATTGTCAGCAGACTGATCTAGGATCATGTACCAAAATCAAACAAAAATTACATAATTGCCATACCAAATTCTACTATGCCCTATTTTTACAAGTACTTGAGCTTCTATATGAATTATATTACTTATGGATTGTGTATGTTTTTGGGAGTATATGGGGGAAGTGAAAGGATGTCTGTAGTTATTTTGATGATTATCCTAGACCTTAAAAATTAACATGCTAACACTGACTTTGACTACATTCAGTATGTCATTGACCAGATGCACCAAGGGTTTATAGATATCCAAAACCAAACCAACCCCAAGTTCTTGCATTACTCTCTTTTGATGGATATGATCTTATATTTAAATATCAACAGCATGGCCATCTAGAATTTGAGACCAAGGATGCAATTCCATGGTCAACCAAACCCTATTCAAATTTGTCTTAGGGTTTGGAATTTCACTTCCAAAGAAAATGAGTTTTGTGGTTTCTGGAACTGGATTGCATGTCCAATTTTAGGTATGCTAGGTGTGAATATGACAAGATTGCCTATCAAGGTGCTTTAACTTCTTAGGCCTTGTCAATTTGTGGATAAATGGATAGGAGATCATAACTAGGGAGACTTTTACTATGAGAAGACCTTTACTTTAATGAGGGTTGATGGATTCTCCTAGCCACTGCACATACTTCCACAATATGTTCCACCAAGGACAGCTATGATGGAATTGATTTAGCAGTTAATGTGGACTGGTAAAGAGCACTTGGATCCCCATCAAAAGGGTACATTCACACGCAGATAGTTTAAATTTTACAACTTCACCATTGAGAAGAGAGCCTTGGACTCATTGAATAAATGGTTGGGATAATATAGAATGAGTTTGGCCTTGTACAGGTACATAGATCTAGAAGGTTTCATCAAAAGTGTAAAGAAAATTTTGCCTCCAAGCATAACCACCATCAAGGAGCATGAGGAGTGTGTAGAGGAGGACCTCATAAGAAACATCTTGGAAGATGAAGAAGTAGCTAGGAGGGCAGATCAATACCAATATTTAATGAGCCTAGAGAAACAAATGAAGAAAAAAGGGATCCCCTTTGGAGGTTTCTTTCTAGGAGTGCCTTACTTTCATAGACTCAATAAAATGATGGAGTCTTTAACACATTGTACAATCAACTTGAGGGGTTGATTGAAGACAAAGAAAAAGGCCCTAAGAAGCACTCTTATTCTGAATATGAAGAAGATAGTAAGGGAGGTTATTCAGTTAATAGACCTCCTCCCATGGACCAGCCACCTGCAATAGAGAACAATATAGAGGTAGACCTTACAAAGGTGCCTAATACTGAGGTGACTAATGATCCCCCAAGAAAAAATAAGAGAATAGAACCAGGGGAGCCTTCTCATGACAGGACATAAGAAAAGAAGAAAGATAAAATAAGCCCAGATTGTTGGTAATAGTCCATATGACCACCAACTTCGGAAGACCGCTAGAGAAGGAAATAAAGTAAAGAAGGATGCACAAGAAGAAGTTGAATTACCCCTTTTGTTATTATGGGATGAAAGAGAGTTGCACTAGGAAGATTTCTTGAATGATGATGCTTTCATCAAGACATAGGAGTTCAAGAACTTCCTAATCTAGAGGAAGAAGCAAGAAGTAGGATCACAACTATAGTTGACAGAGGATGACCCAGTGCCAAATGAGGCTTTGCAAGCATATGATCCTAAAACAAAGAAGATAAAACCTGAGGAGGTTAGGTAAATAGTCAAGTCTAGTGGGATACTTCTTGTGCCTCGTTGGGATCTTGCTTCACCATTCATAATTGATCAAATCAGAAAGCAATTAGATGCAAATCTAACTTCTAAGACACAAATTGGGGAGATGATCACGTGATGTGGATATGATCCATGATCCCAATCTCTAGCCATGTGGTCTTTGGCACCCAAGACACAAAATCCATCATTAATCAGTGTGCAAGAGAATATGGAAGGGGATAATATAATTTTCTCTATCCATAATACTGGTGACTTGGAGATATCCCAGGTTCTTACCCATTTTGCACATCTGAATGAGGCTAAAATAGAGAAAATGTCAAAAAGATATCAAAATATTTTTGATGAATCAAGTGTTGTGGTGAAAAATAGAGAAAAGTGTTTGATTAAGATCAAGTCACTACAAGAGAAAGTGGAGGAATTGAAAAAGAAGCTACAAGAGGCCCCCTAGGCTATCCTTGCTCCACCAAAATAAGTTGTGGATGCTCAAACTGAGACCATAGGATATTTTTCACTTGGGACAGATCAAGAGGACAAACATCAAAATAAAGTGGCTTTAGAAGCCCTATGGAAGATCTTGCAACACAGGATAGATGTCATGAAAGGTAAAGTTGACCTGGTGTATAATGCTTATAACAAGCTACCTGGCCTAGAGATAGAGATCAATAGGCATATTACAACCCTGGATCCATATTTTGGCACTTGGTCAGGAAGAGTATCATTGTTTGAAAGGTTTGGAGCCTTGGAGGCACATAGGACATATCTCCCTGTGATTGTATGTCAAGTGGGAGAAGAAATTAAGCAAATTGGAGCTACTTTGTCTTTCTTTAAAGGAAAATAAAATTAGATACAGGCAAGGATCAACATGTTTGGGCTGGATTATAATAGATTTATTCCTCCAATAATTGGAGAAGATGACAATATTAAAGCAATAGCAAAATGGAAAAATGAGTTTGACACTCTATTTCCTATTAAAGAGGCATTTATAATAGATAACATTTCCTTGGATATGGATGAGGCTTTCAAAGTAGAGACATACTTCATTAAGTTTGTCACAGATGTCAAGGTCATAATAGATGCTAGATGGGATACGCAGAAGGCACAACTATAGAGTATTTAGAGCTTTAATTGGCCTTTGGAGGTAGAGGTTACACAATGGTATGTCATCAAAAAGACCAAGAAAAAAATCATGCAACCATTGACTTAGATGTATTGGATGAGGAGTAAAGTAACACATGGCACCTGATCAATGAGAATAGGGAGAATAACCATCAACAAGAATAGTGTAAGTTAGCCTGTATTGGTGGTCACTAGGTCTCACAATAAATTTGAGAGGTTACCCAAAATATCTAAGGACAAAGGTGCCAGCTGTTAAATATTTGGAAACATATCAGATCTTCTTCTCAAGTGTCTTTTCCACCGACTGAAAGTATAAATGTTTTTTGTCTTCTAGCACTTTTTTATGTTTAGGTTTAGCCTAGCCATCCAAAGATTTTTGAATCCTTTCTCTTTAAGGATTCCAAGATGGTTAGTGTTATCTATATAGAAAGATATAATATATTGTTAAGGATGGTGAATATACAATTGCGAGGCAGACTTCTTATTTTGTTTATTTTTTCAAGCTTTTAGTCTTTCTTAATGTATTAAAGCAGAGCATATTAATAAAATACAGTGTAGTTTCTTGTTCCATATCTTTGATGTCTTCTTGTATTTCTATTTATGCTCTTGTATGTTTAATTTGTAAGGAATCTTAAATATACCAGTTATAACGTAACTATGTGATTATTTATAAGTTTCTTTCAAGGAGGGAGTAAATCTTATAAGTAGTTCCAGATGGTTAATTATTAATAAGAGAATTTGATATCTGGGTGTGGGAATGAGAAGATAATCTGTAAGGAACTATGTCTGGGATTCATATGTGTATTTCCATTAATTATTTTCTATGAATTTATATCTCTATTGACTCTTTTCTTGAGAATAGGCACTGGTCTAGGTTTTGATAAGTAGTTATTCGTCATCAATCTCAAATACAAGCAATCATTTACTTTTCTGTTATTAAGAATATGTATGCTGAATCAGTTGTATTGAATAATACAATTTAATTTTTTGATTCCTTGGAGGGAGAATCATTAGGTTAACCTTACTGAGTCAAGAACTCTAAAATAAGAAGGATGACAATCCTTTTTTCACTATTATTTGCCTTTTCCAAGTTCATGGTATGGATTGTTAAGCTCGGCCAGCCTTAAACATCACACACTAAGCTTTGATTGGTTAGGTGGATGTGGGCCCAGTCCTTCTACTTGCCCCTTCACTCCCATCTATTTGTGCACTTTTCCATTACCATATATCCCACTCCCCTTTCTAACCATGCGTAACCTTTACCGTGCGGCTTGTTTAACGGGTGCGGCTTACATAGTATTTTAATATCTGACAAATATAGTCGATCATAGTTGTTTTACATCTTGAAAGGGAAGAGAGGCAATAGGGCATCAATCACACATGGAATACCAATGGAATATCTCCAGCCAAAATGGAATCACAATACCGTCATAGGAATGAAGAGAACACATATGCACAACCACTACAAACTTAATTAGCAACTTAATACTTAATTGGAACTTAATAACAAGTTTAATGAAATCATTGTAGGGAGAAATTATTTGCAGATTTTTGTCAAGTAGAATGTTGCTGGACTTCACATCTCTGTGGATTATGGGACGGTTTGCATACTCATGGAGATATGTTAATCCCCTTGTCACCCCTAGAGAGATCACTATCCTTTTCCTCCAATCCATCTGTTTTCCCCTCTTTCCTGTGCCATTCAAAGATAAACCAGAAGTTTTATGCCATTAGATTTTTGACATTAATTCTAATTTTTAAAATATCTTGTGTCCTGCAATTATGTTCATACACCTGATTTTAAATGCCAACAAGAAGCAGAAGTGGGTTAAACACATTTATACAGAGTTACATGTCGGTCCTAAAATGTCAAACGATCCCAATTGAATGTAATTATCAGTAACTCTTCAGTCATTTGAAATAATATTAATTTCTGATCAATGTAACATAAAACAGTGAGAAACAAAACTAGATAGATAATCAGCAAGAGATCCATTGGGCATGTACTCATAGACAAGAATCTATTCTCCATCCCCAAAGCAAAATCCAATCAGCCTGACCAGGTTCTTAAGGTGAATGTGCGAGAGCACTTCAATTTCATTTTTGAATTTTGTTGCACCCTGAACTTGCAGAGATCCTTTCTTGGCCCTCTTTATGGCCACCACTTGGCTCACATCATTGAGTGTCCCTCTGGAAACCTACAATTTCCATGACACAAAAAGTGGGTAAAGAAAAACAAAAATTGTTCAAACACTCATATGCCTTAATATTATTCTCTGTTGTTTGTATAATTGACAACTTCATCATCTTATCCTTGTGACCCTCTTATTGGGACAATCTAATTTTTCTAAAGATTGCAAGCTTATTCAAACCAAACTTTCAAATTCCTTGTTGGGGTTTTCATTCTGAGTTCCTCTGCCACTGCCCTATTTTTTAGTTACAAATAAAAATCTATAGTTAGGCTGGAACCTGCCTACACCATCCATATTTAGGTGTGTAATCTCATTACCCATTCTCATATTTAACTCTCTATTGCCTTTTACAAGTCTTTGATTTTGTTCTCTCTTTAAGCATCACAAGAAAAGGGAAAAAGTCACCCTATCACACAATAATATTTAACTATCTAACTTTTTTTATACCATCTTCATGAGGTGCATTAAATAGTTAAGACTCCTCAATATTGATAAATATGGAATATAAAATATATTTATAGAACATGTCATTGGTTGTTTAAATTTACCATGCCATAGCCACTTGGACCAATTTTGCGATCCTCATAGAAATAGTTGGTGCATCTATTGAGCTCTCTAAATTAAAAGCATCTAACACCATCTACTTTGGGAGGGTCTTTTCTCTTTGGACTATCTCCCTTCCAAGAAGCTAATCAAGGTATAAGAAATGTGATTTGTGAGAAGAAAATAATTTAAATTGTACAAGATAATATTTGGAGGGATGGAAACATATAGGAACATGAGAAAAGTAATTTACCAAAGGTTTTTCTCAATTTAATTTCCTTCTCAGCCCTCCTTTTTTTCCTAAATGTGTTCCCTCCCACACCTGCAATGACAAGAGCCAAGTCAATTGTAGCACTTGATATACCAAATTTTGCCTCAGAGCTAATCCTTTTGATTCTCTAGGATCTGAAATCAGCAAGTGCAGCCCAAGTTAGATGTCTCGTTAATCCAAAGTGCTTGAAAGTATGAAGAGCCATGAACTGTTGAAGCCAAGGCCAACAATGTCAACAAAAAAAAGAATAAAAAAAAGTTTAGTTTTGTACTGCTGAATTGGTAGGAAATGGTTGTGAAAGAGAAGGTGTTGAATTCATCGGGAGGGTTGTAAATTTTGTTTCTAAGAGCGAAACCAATTCTTATGATTTCATATCTTTCAAAAATTGTCTTCCTTCCAAAGGGGAAAAGTTGTAGTCCTTTGTTGAGATAGTAATGTGAATCAAATGACATGCAGCAAATTGATACTGCTTCTTCTGAAAAATTCAATTGTGAGGATAATGAATTCTTCAGTTTCTCCACCCTTGATAGTCAATTAGGATTCAAATATATGGTTCTCTTAATCAAATTAAATTTTAATAGTCGATTAGGGTTCAATTTTATTTCAATCTAAGGGAATATTGATCAAAAGTTAACCACAAGATAACATGGTAATAGAGGAAAAAAAAATTAATAGTAGACACACAACACTCAATCTAGTTTGGTAACCCAGAAGGGTTTATATTTTGTGTCCTTCAAGAATATATTGTGCCCTCGAACAAGAATGTTGTTTGCATTGCGCCATGCTAACATTCGGTCTGCAAATCTGTAATTAATCTTCCCTCTTCCCCTGTTGGGGCTCTGTGAAGTACCATTTACTAACAAGTGTGGCTCCTCTTCTAGAAAAAGAGGAGACAGGTTCCAATCCATGCTTAAATTTCTCCTCTACTTTGAAGTTCTATTTGAGAACTTGCAGCAGGTTACATTGACAAGAATAAGAAAAGAGTATATGGAATTCTTCATTTGCTTGATACCTATCTCAATGACTACCTTCAAATGTGATGTCAAAACAAAAATTCCATTGGTATCTGCCTATGAATGTACATAATTTTTTGTTTCTAAGTATCAAATCTAACAGGCATCCTCCTTGAAGAGAAAAATGTGAAAGCATGCCAAAGTTTTCTCTTTAAAATGTATTTTATTTTGTGCCTTCAATTTGAGAGGTTGATGGTTGCATTGGCCTTGTATAATATATTGACTTGATAATTACATGTGAGTGGTTGTTAAGTTATCTATTTATTGTAGGATATAAGAAAGGCGTGCTTGTTAAATGTTTATTTTAGGCAATAACCTTTGAGTCTATCAACAATCTTCAAGTGCAAATCTTACGAGTTAAAATAGATTCAGGTGGCTTTCCAAAAATGTTTTGTTCAAGAAAAAAATTTGAGGGTGTCTACTCCTGAACATAGTCACAATATAGATGGCATTCATGTCATTTCTTCCAAGGATGTGGTGATAAAAGACAGTATCACATGGATTGATATATGTTTACTGAACCTCATGAAATTCTGGAAAAGATCACATAGGCCCAAAATAAAATGAAAAATAGCATCTTTTTATAATTGTTTCTGGATAAAATTTTGTTGAGATAATTTGTATCGGCATTTTTGACAATACTACATGATCCATCATCAAGAAATTGTTGATATTTTAAATACTCAATTTCTATTAGTACCTTTTTATAATTATTTATCCATGAAATTGTGTTGAGACTTTTTTGTATCAGTTTTTAAGATCTTATTACATGATCCCTCATCAAGAAATTGTCTGATATTGTAATTATTTGATTGCTATTATTGTTTTTGTTATAATTATTTATAGATAAAACCGTGATGAGATATTTGTGTGCTAGCATTTAAAATCATGCTAAATTATTCTTCATCAAAAAATTGTCGCTATTGTATCTTTTTTTAGTGCTATTACTATCTTGGTATAATAGTTTCTTGATAAAATTCTATTGTAATATTTTTATTTCAGTGTTTAAAATTACGCTGCATAATCCATCTTCAACAAATTGTTGATACTGTAATTATTTGATTGTCTTAATCCATCATAATTTTTTTCTTATACCATGCATTTTTAGTTAGAGCCAAAGATATCATGGTTTTGTCAAATGTGTTGACTGTCATGAGAAACATTTACTGTTATAGGACATAGTTGAAGTCACAAGAGTTTCATTACTATTCAAAAAGGTATTCACTCTCATGATGTTTACACTATTTACAATACAGGGGAGCACAACCCTCATGCTTACACATTGACAAATCTATTTCCTTGAAATAATTTTATGTTGTTCTGTCAAAATTGTATACAAGAGGGCAGTTACAAAGATTGCAGTTGAAAGATTTCCAAAAGAAATTATGAAATCTTGACACATCAGAAAGAGTAATAAGAAACAGATACATGGATTTGTAGCCTAATAAAAACCCATAAACAATAGATGTAACTATTTGCAGAATGCAAGAGGCTTACTTATATATTATTAATTATGATTTTAGAGTTCTCTAAAGATAGATTTTTTCCTCAAATGACTTACTTCTTGTGCCAAGTATCAAATGTTAGTGATAGTGATGTGGACAGAAGTATTTTTGCTGCTACAGAACCAGCTTGGCTATATTCTAAGATCTTTCTCCTAGATCTCTTAGGGTATTCACAACCCTAACACTAAGGTAAGTCACTCTCAACTTTACCTCCTCTCCAAGACTCAGTCCCCATCAAAATGCTTTTCTTCTTCTTCTTCTTGCTGAACCTACACAAATAGATTCATTCAACCAATGTTTTCAGAACATTGTTCTCATTCTCTTCCCTAGCCGGACTATTACCAAGCTTGCCTAGGGTAAGGTCTCCAGGCTTGTTGTTGTTTCTTCTCCTACAGAAAACAAAAAGGAAACTATATACAAGGGCTCCTCTCAAGTTCCATCCTAACACATGACTCTCACCATGGATTTAGGAATCTTGAGGGGCCATTACTGCTTACAACCCAGAATGGGTGAAGAACTAAGAACTTACAAAATAGAAAATAAAGTAACTAATCTACTTGCATGCAAAATGAACAAAGAAGTTTGATATCCACTAAACACACTATCTGCAACTTCTCATTACTGGAAACAAAACAAAATAGTACAATAATCTGCAACTCTGTGATTTCCTATAGCTTTTCTTCTTTTTCAGTCTCTACTTTCTAAGATCTCTAAAATGAAGGCTTGGATGTTATTAATAACCATCCTCTCATTGAAATGACCCCTAACTACCCACATATTTGCAAGAATCTCTTTAGGAACTATTACAACTGACCATACTGTCCATAAAAGACAAGATTCGCTTCTCGCAGGCCGTTACGACTGACTTTACCGACCAACGGTAATGCAAAACCGACCACCAGTCTAAGTCAGTGTCAGTGATAACCGACGGTGTTAGCAAACAGTGATGACCGATAGTGTTAGCAAATAGTGATAACTGACGATGTTAGCAAACAGTGATAACCAACGGTATTTATCAAGTGCCAGAGAAACTGAGCACCAGCCATACTTAGCAGCATACCAAAAGTTCCAGATACCTTGGCTGGGTTTCAAGAGGCTTACAAACTACCTCACATCCACACATAACTAAAAGAAACCAACTAAGAAACCTATCTAGACATGGATTGATCTAGTCATATCCACCTTAGGGAAAAAAAAAATGACCTTCTAAGGTCCACACACACTCTCCTGACTTGGCTAGAGTCAATACATGTTAGATTTGAGAAAGACAAATCCACCCAAGAACACCTGCATGCATGACTATCACAAGAAAAAAGCAAAGATAGAAGAGAAGAATAGCTATGGAGGCCAAAAAGCTAGAGACATCGTATGCAACAGAAAACAATATATTAACAATATGTTTCTATGAATTACAATGTGATGTGAAAACTCTGTAAAGAAAACTAAGAAGTGAATCCTTATAAAAGGAATCATGAAACCCTAAAAGGGAAAACCTAAGGTTAGCTTAAGCAACTAGAGTGAATAGACGAGTTAGTAATTAGATCATAATGATTTAATTAATAACCCGATAGACTATTACTCTAACACCCCCCCTTAAAATAAGCTTAGGGAGAAGCAAAATCTAGGAAACTACTGCAGAAAGCCGGAAAGAAAGATGGGTCCCGGCAACAAGGCCTGATCAGGTACCCAAGTACAATAAAAAAACTAGATGAAGGAAACTAAGCCTTCAATCTAGGGAAAGTCCCAAAGAGAGGAACAAGAATGAGAAAGAAGCATCTCCGAAGCATGTAGCTGAAAACTCTGTTGAAAGAGACTGCTGGAACCCCCACTGAAGTGCATGACCAGGTAGAGAAGACAAAGTCTGAAGAGCTGATCAATCGAACCAGGAAGCAATAGAACCAACAGGTGAACCCCCCAATAATGCTGAACTGGGAGAGGTGACAGGAACACTGAAATGCAATGCCAGAAACATCTGCAGAAAGAAGAACCAGGAACACCAACAGTGCAACAGAAGTACAAACATAGGATAAAGGGTGGTGTCACCGACACACAGCATGGGCTAATGTTGTGGAAGGTATGCTCACTTGACAAAGGTGGATGTGCCTAAAATGACATAATCATCATAACCCCCCATGGCACTTTATAACAGAGTGCAAGTACAAAAACCATACAAGGTGTACAAGATCCCAGATATACAGAAGTAAGCACTTTATCTCAGTGCATTTTCAGAAAAAGAATGCAACAGTGAGAAATCATACAATGCTCAGAATAAAGAAAGAAGAGTGAGCTAGAAAATCAGAAGAAGAGATCCCAAGACCTGTAGAACCAAGCAATCCACCAGAGTGCAAAAAAATGCCAAACTCAAAGGAGAGAAAACCTGAAGCAAAATCTAGAAAAAAATACCCTTACAACTGAATAGTTCACTGAACCAGCTTTCTGACGATATCTGGTTTGCCAAAAATGGAGTCTGGATGAGCTAGATATGACTCCCAGAAGGCAAAAACAAACATCAGACTTCAACAGAAAAAAATGCTATCAAAACGGCAGAACCCAAAACCTTAACTACCATCATCAAAAATTTCTTAGAAAGAGCTTTCTGACGGTATATGGAAGTTAGAAAAAGACCCATAGATGCTCAAGATAGAGCGAAAACAGTCCCAACGGGTCATAAAGGCCTCAAAACTCAGGTTTTAAGCACCTAGGGCTAAAAAATTTGGGCCCCCGGGCGCATGGCGCGCGCAGGGGGCTAGGCCTAAGCCCCTAGTCACCCATGTGACCGCAGCATAAAACAAGGGGCCTGCGGGCTTGAAAAAAGGGCCGCCACCGGCAGCGGGGGCCACGGGGCGCCAGGCGCCGGGGAGCAGACTGGCGGCGGGGGCCGCGGAGCTGTGGAGGGTGGCCGGCGGTGGGGCCGCAGTGGTGTGCAGGGCCGCTGAGGCGGTGGAAACGCCGGCGGAGGCCGGGCCACGGGGGAGCGGCAGCGGTGGATCGGATGCACCATTGAAAATGTATGGGCAGCGTTAAAAAAACATTTAAAATAATGTATATATATATATATTTTTTTCTCGGTTTTCGTGCCCGTACGACACTGGAAACCAAAATTTTTTTGCTTCGGGGCCAAGTTGTCCAAAATGAACAAACTTTATATGGATTTTGGGGTTTTTGGGCACTCTAAGCGCAACAATAATGTCCGTTTGGGCCCAAAGTGACCAGAAACAAAGGTCCCCCATAAATCCACACAAAAACCTTTTAAAAAACCAGAAAATCTCTGAACCCTCGCTTGCTTCAACAAAACCAGAATAGCAAGCAGTAGGAGAGCTCTGATACCATGTTAGATTTGAGAAAGACAAATCCACCCAAGAACACCTGCATGCATGACTGTCACAAGAAAGAAGCAAAGACAAAAGAGAAGAATAGCTATGGAGGCCAAAAAGCCAGAGACATCGTATGCAACAGAAAACAATATATTAACAATATGTTTCTATTAATTACAATGTGATGTGAAAACTCTGTAAAGAAAACTAAGAAGTGAATCCTTATAAAAGGAATCATGAAACCCTAAAAGGGAAAACCTAAGGTTAGCTTAAGCAACTAGAGTGAATAGGTGAGTTAGTAATTAGATCATAATGATTTAATTAATAACCTAATAGACTATTACTCTAACAATACATGCCACAAATAAGGAGCTAGGGGTTTGAGTTAGGTGTGCTTCTACACCATACTCCCTAAGAAAAAAGGAAGGTTAATCCATCCTTGGATTGAGCATGTTTGGATCAATGCCCAACCTCTTGAAGTTTGTTTCTCTAATCCAAGTATCATCACCATCTTCTTTGCCATGCCATTTTACAAGGTTCTCCATATAGTCTTTGTTCCTAGTCTTCTTGTAGACCCTTGAGTCTAGTATCTTTTTAGCTATCATAGATGGAGTAGGGGTTAATTTCAAATCTTTTACCTCCTGTATTACCTCTTGAAGGTTCTGATCAGCATTTTGAATTGGTCCTTTGTATGCTATCAAAATCTGCAATGTTAAAAATCGGTGACAACCCAATGTATTTAGGAAGCTCCACCTTGTATGCATTGTTTCCATAATTTGCAAGTATCTTACATGGACCTAGCCTCTTTATCTGTAGCTTGTGAGGAACACCTTTTTGCAGCCTATGTTTGTTCAAGTGTACCATCACAAAGTCTCCAATCTGAAACTGAACATCCCTCTTTGTTGCATCCACCTTTTGCTTTACTTTTTCAGCATTTTCAATCAAATTCTTTCTCACACTTT
>MU223174.1:3385330-3409477 GCA_018584345.1 Thuja plicata | reverse complement strand
ATTTCTCTTTTAGGTGGTTCAGATATAACCTCTGTAGTATCTTCAACTTTCTTAGCTTCTGAAGATGCTTCAAGTGTTTTTTCTCTCTCTTGTGATGATTTGATTTCATCTTGTGCTGTACTAAATCTAAGACCAGTAGTGTTCCCTTTTTGCCTTTGCACATTGAGCTGGGATTGAATTAAATCAGAACTTGTGTGAAGTTTATCAATCTTGTCTTTTTCTTCTGTTAATTCATATTCCAACTTCGTAAGACTTTCATGTTTTCCTGCAGAAGTTAATCTTCCAATTGTTTGCTTTCTTTGATCTTGTCTTCAATGGTGTTTTGGCTATCTGTAAGTTTTTCCTCTAGATCTTCAAGTTTATCCTTTCGAGATTTATTCTCTTCATTAATATTTTTGACCATTTTTCCTAGATCACTTGTAGAACAATCTTTCAGATCTTTTCTTATCCTTTTAACAAGTATTTGAGAGCCATCAATTTTCAATCTTAGTTCTTCATTTTCCTTCTCAAATCTGTCAAGATCTTCAAGAGCTGCTTCAAGATTCTTTTTCAAATGCTTTTCTTCAGCTAAGTCCATGATCTCCTCAAGTGGTTAAACTTATTTGCTGAGGACTAGAGCTCTGATACCAATTGTTAGAAACACTGAGAGGGGGGGGGGGGTGAATAAGTGTTTATCTATTAATTATATTTTAGCCAATTAAACATAAATCAAATGTGCATCAAAGAAACATAACACAAGAACACATAACACATGATATGATTATGGAGAACCTTGATCAGAGGAAAACTTTGGTGGGGATTAGTACCCACAAATATTGTACTAGGTATAATGAGCCTGTTAAAGTTCCTTTGCCCTGTTAGAAGCAATCTTTACAATTTGAGTACAATGACCTAGTTAAAGGTTTGACCCTGTTAGGAGTCTTTTACAAAACCCTGTTAAAGGTATATGGCTCACTTTCTAGGCTCACTACCCAATAAGATGAAGGCTACAACCCTCTAAATGTTGATATGCACTATATCAAAAATGAACTGTTGTAATGACACTACTGTCTGATCAGTTCCTTGTATGCGCGAATGCTCTTACTCCTTTAAAGAGCTATATCATCTACTGAATTCATTATACTGCTCATTTGTATCTTCCTCATGCATTATAATTGACTCTTTTAACATAACATTACATTACATACTTATATGTTTACAATTGAATAGGCGCGATCCAAAACATAACACTAGTCGGCCTTTAAACCAAAATATACAACACTTCCGAACAAGTCGGCCTAAGCATGTTTACTACAACATTAATTAAATTAATACAAACTTATAACTAAAGGTTCTTAGCCATTACATTACAAAATCATTCACGCTGATCAAAATTGTAGTCAGCTTCCATGCTCTGTTTCCTAGACTGCAGGTCTACTAATCTGCCTGTAACTTTTCCGTACTGATGTTCTATACTTTGCACGTCTAGATCTAGCATGTATATACACCATAAAGTATATATCTAAGCATGCATGCTCTGGTGTTATCTCTAACATGTGCACTGACGTATTGATCTCTGTATGTGTCTGTCTACCCTATTTTCACACTAAGTCATTTTGTCTTTCATGACAGAACTTAAGTATGACTTTTTTGCCATGATTGACAACACAAAATAATTCATGCTTCCTTAGGAAGTCAAATTTCCAACATAATCTTCATATTATTACTATTTATAGTTAACAAACGATTAGAGACACTCTTTCACTTCATAATTGCAAGTATAAACAATCCTAGTTAGAAGATTACTCTTACATGTTGTATTCCAAATAACTATTAATCCTATTTTTGGTATCATAACTTTTAGGGGGCTTCCTTTAATGACTTATGTGAAAGAAAGTTGGATATGAGTCCCTTGAACTTTCTCCCTCAATAAAATCTTTCAATCTATCAACTTCAATCCAAGCTGAAAATAACTCTGAGCCTTTTATAAGGACATACTTCTTCCATGAAAGATCTGTATAGGAACATTTTCCACTGCATGGGCGTTGAACTTCTTCATCCATGATGCAAGGCCAATCAACATCCATCTAATAGACAATAAAAATGTTAGAATTTGATTTAGAAAATATCCACACATGGTATAACAAACTTGGTAGAAATTATAAACACTTTTGATAACATAACAAAACATGCAATACATGTATATTACTCAAAAAATTAGTTATAAAAAGATGTGGAAGGAATAAGTATAAGAAATTCAAATGATAATTTGGTATACTATATAAATTTAAAACTAATAAACATGACAATGATTGCATTGAAATTTGAACATTAACAATGGTACGCAATGTTTTTGAATTTTGGGAGCAAATAAAGAATAAGAATTTTAAATACAACTTTGGCACATTAAGTGAATTTTAAACTCGTAAACATAGAAAACATGAGAATGATTGCATTAACAATAACAATGGTGAGTGAAGGTTTGGGGTCAACGAGTAGTGCATCTTTGGTGCAGGTGCACCCAGCATGATGATCATGCCTTCATAAAGCTAATTTCAAATTTATGTTTTGTCCTATGTTGTTTGTGTCTAATAAGGTCCTAAGGACCATTTTGAAGGGTTTTGTAATAAGTTCATATCATTGAAGGTCATATTTGGTCTAAAATGTAAAACTGCTCCAAAATTGTCAATGTCCCCATTGAAGTGACAAAATATGTCAACATTTCTTCCATGGCCATTCATGATGTACTAAGGTTTTTAAGAACTTTATTGATGTTCTAGGATCTTTTTGAATACATTTCCATCCATTTTTATTATATTTCTGTCCAAAGGAGTTGGCTGTTATGTAGAATCCCATGATTTTACATTGTTTTAGAGGCATGGAATGGGATTCATCCCCTTTTTGTAATCACTATGACTTGGTGATGAATCAAAAATCTATAATATAGTTGTCTAACACTAAAAATGTAAGAATAACCATCAGATGTTGTAGGAGATCTCCATTTGGTGATTGTTGTAGGGTTAAGGAGCATGGAAATGCTTGGAATGCTATTGTAGTAGCATATTGGGCCTCATTAGGGGTAATTTTTATGTTGGGAAGCACTTATTTATGATTAAAGGATGGTGAATAAACCTTTGGTTGGTTGATATTTTGTTTGGAGAGTCCAGATTGGAGAAGCCCTAGTTTTGGAGGGTTTGGGAGCCTAATTTGGGGCTTTTGATGTTCTCAAGGTTCTCAAACTAATTCCTTTCAGATTTGGGTGTTTTAGGACATAATTAACTACTTTCCAAGAGATGGAGTCTTTGGGTTAAGTTTATGATCTAGTTCCTTTGTAAAATTGCCCATTTTTGTGCATTTTGAGGTCTCCTAGTTGTAACAGCAGGGTATTGTCCAAAACAACCTACCTATTTCTTTACATATGTTGTAAATATTGATAAAGGGTATCTAAAATCCCAATTTTTTTTCCAAGTGATTCATAATTTTTTGGAGTTATGGGTGTTGGAAGGTCGTTGTTGTCCTAATATAGTGTAATTAGCCCTCCTAGTAAATTCTAAGCACTTTGTGCATAATCCATAGAATTTGACTCCATAGCCTATTTATGTCTTCTAAATTTGGTTTAATTAGGTCTCGTGTGGCTTTATAAACTTTGAGTCAAGTGGTTGGGTCAAAATCACATTTTGAGTTATTTGGGAAGGGTGTCCTTTACCTTGTATTTCCTTTATAAGTTCAATCCACCCATTTGTCAAGAGACCACTGTTAGAATAGTCCCAAATGATAACTGAGAGGCGGGGTGAATCAGTTATCAGTTACTTTGGTCCTTTTTACTTCTTTAACTTTAGTATACAACAAAGTAAATGCATAATCAGATAACACAGTACTCAACACACAATTTGATTACGGGGAAACCAAATGGCAAAAACCCCGGTGGGAATTAGCACCCACAATAAACTATACTTGTTTGTATTAATCCTTGTTAGAAGATATTTCAACCCTATTAGGAGTTGTACAATACATTGCAATAAGTATAGTGACCTGGTTAAGGGTCAGACCCTGTTAGGAGTCTTTAACAAATAACCCTATTAGGGGTGGTGGACTCACTGTCCAAAAGCTCACCGCTTGATGGTGAAGGCTACAACCTTCTGTATAAAAAATATGCACTATATCTGATGATGAACTATAGAGTAGACCTACTACCTTGATCAGTTCCAATGTATTACAATCTTTCACTTCTTCTTCACATAGATCCTTGATGAATGAACCAACTCTGATAATCTGCTCTGTACATCTTTCTTTACATTTTGTATCATTCACACTTAGCGTATCATAATTGAACTACTATAAGTATCTTCTCCAAATTATAAGGTGATGTTGGCTCTTAGAAACACTTCATCAATATCCTATTCAGCTTAACTAAGCACGCAAACAATATTAAGTCCACACAAGTCAATGCTGAACAGACGTGACGCTTCACTGAGTCGGCCTCACCAAATTAACCATAACTTTGCAATCATCTTGAAACACGTTTGGCACCTTTGGATTTATATCATCAACTCATAATTAATCATGCATATACACACACATATCTTGAAGCTGGGTGCAACTCATGAGACACATTATATACATCATCCCTAAACCGTTATACATCCAGAACTGTAACTGCTAATAATAGAATTGCATAACTTTACTGAAACATCATATCTGGGTCTGCGTGTATGAACATGACATAGTAAACATGTCAGAAACATGTATCTATCCATGCAAGTCTTCATGTCATCATTCACATAAGTTCATATAGAATTACTAATGTGTATTATATGTTGTCATCAATGACAAACATACAATCAATCAACTGCTCTGAATCAAATCTCCAACACCCACTACCCTATACTTTTCCCTAGTTGTTTTCCCAAGTTGTCCCTTGTAACCTTGTGGAGGATCCCTTTGATTTTATTGTGAATTTTGTCTTTAAAACCCCATTTTTAAACCAAGGAGTGGTACATGTCAAAGGTGTCTTAAAACTGTTTGAAACCACCATCGAGTCTCTCCATCACTCTTTCACAGTTTTGGGCCAAATCCTCCAATGGATCAAGGGGAAAATCACTTGTAGAGGTCTTCTGGTAGAGCCTCCAAAGGGGTAGCATCATAGCCTCACAAAAATTCATTGTGAATGTCATTTTGACAATTTACTTTCTTTCATTTTCTTGTATTCACTTACAATAGAAGCTTATGTGATGCATATAAAACAAGTTTTAGGTTTTGGGATTAGGATCAATTGATTAGATATGAGGTGTCAAAACAATTGTCCCCATGAATATGTTCAACACGCTATAAATACATGTTCATGTTTCATCAAATAAGAATCCTAACCAAGGGAAGCATTGTAGTCCATGTCAAGATAGGTAGTGTTGATGCCATAAAGTATTTACAGATGTATCTTTCTCCACTAGAGTCATGTACAACTTATAAATAAAATGAGCTCAATAACAAGTGAAGATTCATGCAAATATGGATTAAAACTTAGGGTTAAATGCATGCATTGAAATTCATTCTCAAAATGAGTGAAGATGCATGCAGATATGGTTTTGAAAAGAAGAAAAATTATATATGCAAGTTAGTATGCATTACCAAAATATGAGGCATTTCTTGGCATTGAAATCCCTCAAACATAGAGTTGTTAAGACCATTATTGATGTTCTATGATCTTGTTTGAATACATTTCCATCCATTTTTATTATATTTTAGTCCAAAGGAACTGACGGTTACGTAGAATCCAGTGATTTTACATTGTTTTAGAGGCATGGAATGAGATTCATCCCATTTTTCTAATCAATCTGACTTGGGGATGAATCACACATCTATAATATAGTTTTCTAACACTAAAAATGCAAGAATAACCATCAGATCTTGCAGAAGATCTCCATTTGGTGATTGTTGTAGGGTTAAGGAGCATAGTAATGCTTGTAATACTATTGCAGTAGCATATTGGGCCTCATGAGGGGTACTTTTTATGTTGGGAATCACTTATTTATGATTAAAGGATGGTGACTCAACCTTTGGTTGGTTGAGATTTTGTATGGAGAGTCCAGACTGGAGAAGCCCTAGTTTTGGAGCATTTGGGAGCCTAATTTGGGGTTTTTGATGTTCCTGAGGGTATGAGACTAATTCCTTTCAGAGTTGGGTGTTTTAGGACATAATTAACCACTGTCCAAGAGATGGATTATTTGGGTTAAGTTTATGATCTAGTTCCTTTGTAAAATTGCCCATTTTGTGCATTTGGAGGTCTCCTAGTATTAATAGTAGGGTATGGTCCAAAACAACCTACCTCTTTCTTTACATATGTTGTAAATATTGATAAAGGGTATCTAAAAGCCAAATTTTTTTTCCAAGTGATTCATAATTTGTTGGAGTTATGGGTTTTGGAAGGTCGTTGTTGTCCTAATACAATGTAATTAGGCCTCCTAGTAAATTCCAAGCACTTTGTGCATAATCCATAGAATTTGACTCCATAGCCTATTAATTTCTTTTGAATTTAGTTGAATTAGGTCTCTTGTGGCTTTATAAACATTGATTCAAGTGGTTGGGTCAAAATCTCATTTTGAGTTATTTGGGAAGGGTGTCCTTTACCTTGTATTTCCTTTATAAGTTCAGTCCACCCATTTTTCAAGAGCCCACTAGCCTATCCTTTGCCCCAGTGGTTTTCCAAGTTGGCCCTTGTAACCTTGTGGAGGAGTGCTTTGATTTTCTTGTGAAGTTTTTATTGAAAAACCCATTTTTAAATGAAGGAGTTGTACATGTCAAAGGTGTCTTAAAAGTGTTTGAAACCACCATCGAGTCTCTCTATCACTCTTTCACGGTTTTGGGGCCAAAGCCTCCAATGTATCAATGGGAAACTCCCTTGTAGAGGTATTAGAGTAGAGCCTCCAAAGGAGTAGCATCATAGCCTCACAAACATTCATTGTGAATGTCATTTTCACAATTTACTTTCTTTCATTTTCTTGTATTCACTTACAATAGAAGCTTATGTGATGCATATAAAACAAGTTTTAGTTTTTGGGATTAAGATCAATTGATTAGATATGAGGTGTCAAAACAATTGTCCCCATGAATATGTTCAACATGCTATAACTACATGTTCATGTTTCATCAAATAAGAATCCTAACCAGGGGAAGCATTGTAGTCCATGTCAATATAGGTAGTGTTGATGCCATAAAGTATTTACAGATGTATCTTTCTCCACTAGAGTCATGTACACCTTATAAATAAAATGAGATCAATAACAAGTGAAGATGCATGCAAATATGGATTAAAACTTATGGGTAAATGCATGCATTGAAATTCATTCTCAAAATGAGTGAAGATGCATGCAGATATGGATTTGAAAAGAAGAAAAATTATATATGGAAGTCAGTATTCATTACCAAAATATGAGGCATTTCTTGGCATTGCAATCCCTCAAACAAATAAATTATTTCATTGGATACCATAAGAGGATTACTTTCCTCTTTTTCAAATTTTCTTATATGTCAACAAATTATTTTGTTTGTGCTATATAATCGTTGTTTTTCTATGAGTTTACAACATTTTACCATAAGCTTATAATTTTCCATAAGAAAGTCTAACATGTTTCACTTTAATAGTGCCTATGTCACAGCTAAGCTTTTTGTTTTACCAAACAAAATGTCATACATAAAGATGACCAACATGAATAAAGATAATTTCTTAACTTTTTCTATATAACTATTTCACTATTGATAACATCACTTTAAATCAAGTAATTTGTTTGATCAAACTTTTCGAGATCTAAAAAGACAGTTGGAATTTATAAAAGTAGTGTATCTTATATTTAACAACATTGATGTTCATTAGTAGGCTTATAAAGAATGATTCAATTAAACAACTTACTCTAAAAATTTATCTTGGTATATAACTGATCAAGACCTTGGAGAGGAGAATATAGCCTAATCAAATGTATGAAGATGTAAAAATAGCACTTTCACACTAGGCACCTGGCCCTAAGAAAGGATCAGAGAGCACATATTGAGCCAAGTAACTAGAATTAAGTGTGAAGTACTAGATATTTTCAGGGAGAGAAAGTCACATGTATTTTTACGTTGGGTTCAATGTGATACATCGTGTAGCTAAGAATTATGACCTAATTATGGTAAAAAAAATTGTGACATAGATGCAATCAATTATGAAAATGCTTGGACCTGAAAAGGTAAATAAAATTTCAAAGTGGGAGTCTAAAATCACAATTTTGTTTTACTCAGCATATCATCAAACTCTTTAAATTAATAATTTGTCTATGCAATAATATAAGTCAATTCAATAAGATGTGAATTTAAACTAAGATGCATGAAGATGAAGAATGAGCCAATATCAACAAGTTACTCGTCCAATTTCAAGATGAAAGGATTGTGCAAAGCTACATTCTATCTAGAGAAGACTTGTCAATAAGTAGTAGAGGAAGATATAAATGCAATAATATTTACAATAGAAAGGTGAGAAATGAAGGCTTTGTTATTATGCTTGATGATAACCCACTTTATTAGTAGTTATTAGTTCTGTATTAGGGTCATTAGAAATTTTGGTAGTCATTTATATTTCCAGTTAGTTTATTAATATGTAATTTTGTTTTATTTTTCTGCTAGTTGAGAAAGCTTCTTATATAAAATCTACCCATCCCATGAGAAATTTTTTGAAAGGACTAAAGTGAAAAAATTAAAAAAGATATATACATGTTGTTTAGACATCCAAAGAGTATTATTAGTGAAAGGGATCCAAAATTAATTGGCAAGTTTTGAAAAAACTAAACTTTTTTTATGTCACTCCAAGCCCAAGTCAATGCCTTACTATCAATGAATGTCTTCTTTAAAAACTTTAGAACCCAAGGCCTAATATACTATGACTATCAAAATATCTTAATTCACCAAATTAAAAAGATAAATGCATAACCGTCTTCTAAATAATGTCTCCACATGTAATAATTTTACCTTATTCTTGGACTACACATAATAGAATAATGGGCCTTTGCAAATACTTCATACCATATTACATTATCTTCATCCAATGTTTGGCAAATGATGAATGTAATTTATCCCTCAAAAACTAGACAAGAAATACCTAGAAGGATATTTAGGTAGAAAATTGGTGAAAGCAAACATAACAAAGATCCATTTCAATGTTGTCTATTAAGGATCATGGTATAATTATGCCCCTTATTTTCTGATTGATACAAAATTTGTAATTGAGGAGAGCTATAATAGGCCCAAATATGATAGGCCTTAAGGGGTTCTAGAAAATAATGGGAGCTGATGTTACTTTTAATATAAGGGCTGAATTTTACTAGCCGTGGAAAAATTATGGAGTGTGACATGTCTGCACACTACACTCCTATGATATCCTCACAAGTTCAAGATACTTGGCACAAAAACTAATCCATTTGAGGAAAACATTTATCATTAGAGAACTCTAAGATAATAATTACTAATATATAAGTCTTGAGTTTTGAAAATACACAAGCAAGAACATGCTTGCACATGAAACAATGCACTTAAAAGAAAAATCTTAAAATATAATATTCATGTCGATTCATCCCAATTAGAAACATCAACACTCCTAATTTATTTGTCCCAATTAGAAACATCAACACTCTTTCCAATTATAGATCTTAATTTCTTAGTTTGTCAAGTATAATTTTTCAAATATGTAGTTGAAAGAATAAGTTTAAATTTTTAAATATTATATAAATTTTTTACCAATTATAAAACACTTTCATCATACCTAAAATACTTGATTATTTCATACTTATTTCATACCTACAAACTAAACAGAAAAATGAATTATGAGTGTTGATGTTCCTAATTGTAGCAAACATGAAGGATTTTTCTTTAATTAATTTTTCTGGAAGGACCATCTTATTACTGCAAAGAATATCTAAGCCATAAAAATATTAAGATTATAGCTCCATTGATTATAGCTTCATTGACACTCAGAGTCCATTAAACTGAAATTCAGTATTTAAAATCTCAAAGCTTTAAAAATTCCTATTATAAGTTCCATACTTTGAATAACATTGTGAAAAATCATAAATAAAAACATGGGAATAAATTGTAATCACATAACATTGTGGAAAATCATAAATAAAAATAGGGGAATAGATTCTAATCATAGTACTTAAAAATTAAAAATGTCAGACACATTGTAAAATACAACTAAACAAACTGATCCACACAATTTTATTCTAAATACTTATCGGAGGATTTTCATCAAGACTGAATACACTAATCCAACTTGAATGGATCATAGCAAAGAGAATCAAAATGACAGGAAAACATTGCTATTGGATGATGTTTCAAAATTTCATATAGGAAAACATTGTTATTGGACTATGATTTAAAATTGCATACCTTTTGTTGGAAAGAAAGGGACGCCTGCCAGAGAAATTGCACAGTATTCTTGCTTAAAAAATGAAAACACTGCTAAAAAAATGAAAACATTGCTAAAAAAATTGAAAACATAAACATTTTGGTAGAGCGCGGGATATAGGGTGCTATTAAATGGTTCCATGAGGAGTTGATGAAATAGTTTGTGGCTGCGGTGCTTGATAATTAAAACACTTATATAATTTTGATCGCACCATTTGATATCTATAAAGAAAACTGCACAGAGCGCAGGAAAACACAGACGGTAAGTTAAGTTTTAAAATGGAGACATTTACAGAAGTTGTAAAAGGGAAACGGTTATGGAAGCTAGCCTTACAAAAGCTAATGGAGGAGGGGAAGGTAGGTGGCCCCCACTACACAGCACACTAAGTGGTCAAGCTTAGTGTGTGATGTTTAAGCTATCTCGTTAAGCTTTGCATCAGTTTGGTTTTGCTTATCTATAGGATGTGTTATCAAGTGTTGCAGTAAAAGGCAATAGGAAGAACAGTGGAACCCTTAATCTACTGTTATAGTTATTGAGAAGTAGTAATCTATAGAAGGTACACCCTCCTGAGCTTGTGGAGCTCAAAGAAGGAGGATTAATCCTCATTAATTAGACTTTTACTTGCATAAGTCGGGAATTGGGAATCTAAGAGTCAAGCATTAATGTTGTATTGAGACTCTGCAAGAAAAAGCACTAACAAACATATCAAGGGTGTGCACATAATCTCCAAAGGAAAAGGAATATTCAATTTTGGTTGGGAGATTGCATGGAAAAGGCAAAGCAAAAGCGCACATGAATTAAAAATATTCTTAGTGGCTCTAAAAAGGTAACATCAAAATAGATCAATTCTTGAAGGTTTAGGGTTTTTGCATAAAAATAACTCAACAAGACTAGGATTTAAGGCCAGAGACCAGAAACAAATTGTAGAAATAAGAGAAAAGACATGGGACTATAAAGATTTTGAGAAGTGCTAACAGTGGCTCTAATTGGGGATGTATGTCTTTCATAGGCATAGCAAGAATCTAGAATTCTGAGTTGAGAAGACCACCTACAGGAAAAGAAACTAACCTACAACAGAAAAAAATAAGGAATATGTACACAAAAGGTATTTACAAGAGAATTCTCATGATTTAAAGAATATTAGGAGAAATATAACTTTAGGAATAGTCCATGAACAGGAAATTCCAGAAAATTTCCAGTTAAATCTTTTAAAATATAAGAATCCAAACCCCATTTATTGTCAATGATATATGGTCCTAACTAGATAGGATCAAACTTGCCATGTTTTCCTTTATCCTCCAATCTGACATTCCACATTAAGACCAAATTATTAGCTTCAAAACTTCTTGCAATGGTCCTTCTGTCATTCATATCCTTATATTGAAGCTGCAACCTAACATTTATGTCATGTGCTTCCCTTCTTGACTCATACAACTATATCAAATCATCCATTCTGATCTTCATTTCATCATCATATTTAGGATAAATTTGTACATTTGCAATAAATTATTTTGTGGAAGCCTAGCATGTATGCCATAAACTAAATCAAAGGGTGCACAACCAATGGCTTTCTTTACTGTTACTCTGTCAGCCCATAATGATTGTTGTAACTTTGAATCCCAACCCCTTTTTTCTTATCTAGTACTCTTTTTAAAATCTTTATAAGGCTCTTATTACTAGACTCAACTTGTCCATTTCCTTGTGGGTGATATGGGGAAGGATAAGAAATTTGGATTCCATACTGCTGGTAGAAGTCACTAAAATCTGTAGATCTGAAACACATAGCATTATCTACCACAATATTTTCAGGATAACCAAACCTAGTGAGGATATTTTGCAGGATAAAATTAATAACAACTTTACTAGTAGCCTTTTTGGTGGGAATTGCTTCAACCCACTTAGTAAAGTAATCAGTTGCTACCAAGATCCATTAATGAACTCCACTAGACTTGTTATCTCTAATGAATTCCAATTCTCCACTTTTGAAAAGGTGCTTCAACTATGACAGGCCTCAAAGGTAAGTTCCCACTAAACTTAAGCTTACCTTCAAACTTTTGGCAGGCATCACATTTCTTAACATAACTATGGGCATCCTTGAAAATAGTAGGCCACCAAAAACCATGCCTCATAATTTTATGTGTAGTATTCTTAGCCATGTAATGGCCTCCACATGCACCATTATGCATTTGTTCCAACAAGTTCTTGGATTTATCATAGTCCACACATTTGAGAAATACTCCTTCATTTCTCCTCCACCATAATTGACCTTGTATTATTGCATACTTAAGGGCATGCAACTTAACTGTTCTTTTTTCTATTTTCATCCATTTCAGGAGGCAACACCATTATTTGTAAATATCCAATAATGTCTTTATACCATTCACATCAATCCATATCACAAATATAAGGTCTTTGATCTTCTTCTAGTATATTTACTTGATTCGCATCTAAATTGCTCTGAGCCATTAATTTTGCAAGTCTTAGGCCTCTAACAAATTTTGTGATCTGAATGTCAATATTGAACTCTTGGATTTTATTTAGCCATCTGTACCTCCTTCCTGAAACTTCCTGTTGAACTAGAATGTCTTTCACAGTAGCACTTGGCACATAAGCAATAATATTTTCTCCTACCAAATAATATCTAAAATCTTTTACATCTTTAACTAGAGAATATGCTTGTTTTTCCATGATGTCATACTGTAATTCTGATGCCTGCAAAGACTTACTAAAAAAAGAAATGGGTTGTTCAAAGCCCTCTGAATTTTTCTACAATAACATAGCAGCAACAGTATTATATGAAGCAAAGGAGAAGATTTGAAGTGGCTTGCTATAATCATGGGTTCTCAAAATAGGATCATCTTTAATAGCTTGTTTGATATTTGAGAATGCTTCAGATGCTTCTTTACTCCATTCCACCTCGGTTCCTTTCTTCATCATTTTTGAAATAGGGAAACTAATTTATGCAAAATTAGTAATAAATTTTCTTAGGAAATTTACCTGTCCAAAGAAAGATTGAATTCCCTTGACATTCCTTTTTTGGGGGACTTTATCAATTGCAAAAACCCTTTTAGGATCAATTCTTACTCAATCTTTGGATATAATATGTCCTAGGAGCCTGCCCTCTATAACTCCAAAAGCACATTTCTTTCGATTGAAGGACACTCCATATTCCAAATCTCTAACAAAAATCCTTTTAAGATGATCAAAGTGTTGATCTTCTTTTATTGAATAAGCTATCAAATTGGTGCAGAGCACCTCCCTTTTTGGTGTGTTTGGTGTGACTTAGGGTTAGGTTAGGTGTTTGGTGTGAGTGACAATAAGGTCCACTAGGATGGATCCAATTTGGATCATTTCCATGTTTGTAAGAGCCAAATGAGCTCCTAAAGGATATTGTGGTCAATTTGGCCTAAAAAGGGAAAAAGTGCTATTTTGTGTAGGTTGGGTTTAGTGTGTGTCTTAGGACCCTAAATTTTCTAACTAGGGTCATAGAAGTCAACCATGACCATCGAGGTGACAAAAGGAGTCAAATTGCACAAAATACAAAAGTTGCTCGAGTAACTTTTGCAACTTCTTGACAAGAAGTTGAAAAATAAAGTTAGAGCGGTTGTAACCACTAATGCTTGGTATATGAGCATGGATTTGATGATTTTTAGAGGGTAATGAATTTTTGGATTGCAGAACTTGTTTTCTACATGTACTTCTGTATGGATGCTTTTGACTGTATCCTTGTAATTCACAGTGCTTTATGTATTCTATACGGCTGTATACAGATTGGGAAAGGAGATCGGACCCCATGGGGGTGTAGTGTTTCAAGATAGATTTATTTTTCATACTTTATTTTTCTTTGAAGTTATAGGAGTAGAGAGTTACAGTATATTTAAGGTCACTAGTCTGTAATTCCCATTTGCAGAGTCCCAGTGCCAAAAATGTCTCAAACCTAAGAATCCACTGGTGGAAATGGATTAAACCATAGGGGGTGGAGGGTTAGAGTCTTTAAATAAGATTTTTTTTTTCATTTTTTTTGTTTCAATGAAGTTTCTAGACAAAGAGTGGAGCCCTATGGATGACTGTTGGGAACAGATGAGCCTGGATAGGGTGAAGTGGGATTTGGTTCGAGCACCCATGATCTTGGGGAAAATACTTAGAGGAATTTTTAGAAGCCCTAAAGAGTCTCCTTGAAGGATCCTAAGGTGGGAGGAGGTGAAATGAAGTTTGAAGACCAATTTGGTAGCAATTGGTCAAGACTGGTCCAGAGGCCTAATTAATAGGATGAAAACTAGGGCCTGGTGGAAACTAGGGTTGTGGGTGCATCCAAGAAGCTAGGATTTTGGATTAGGGTAGGGTTGATGGATAACTTGAAGATTTTAAGGCTCTTATGTGGGGTTTTTTGGAGGATATGAGAGCTTAAGCCCAAAATAGTGAAATTTGACCTACTATGAAACAAGCCAATTAGGCCTCCTAGTGAATTTGTTACCAATTGGATTGGTAAAGTATCCAGAAGTGTGGGAAAGGGTTATAAAGAACTTTGAATGTGCCAATAACATAAAAAAGAGTCTAAGGGGATGTATGGGAAGATCTTAAGAAAGGGTTTGGGATTCTAGGGGAAAATCTAGTGAAGAAGCCTAGGTGATTGAAGAGCTAGTTGGACTAGTTGAGCCTAGGAGTATTGGAGTCTTCAACAAATCAACTATACCTTGGAGGAGAAGTTGATAGTGAGGCTATTGGAGATCCACATTTGAGAAGAACACAAGGAGAGGTAACCATTTAATGGTTAGAAGAGATTAGGAGCACTTTGGGGAAAGAAATCACTAGAACCCTAAACCCTCTGCATCAGAGTGGTATCAAAGCCAGAAATTATTGAAGTTTGTGTGTGTCTGAAGGGGAGGAGAGTCAAGAGGTTGATAGCATGCCTCCTAAGGCAATGAGTAGAGATGCCATTGTGGAATTCATTCAGGGCCTCTTGGAAAAGGCTAGTTTTTCATAAACAAGGAGTAAGAAGAAAGTAACTAAATGGGGAGATGAGAGTGATGATGAAGAGACTGAGAATCAGTCAGGAGAGTCTAAAGGAAAAGAAGTGGAGATGGATAAATACCAAAAGGTATTATTGGATGCCTTTAAGTCCATCAACAAAGATAGCATAGAATACATACCCTACTATTGTGGCAGCTTGAATTGTGAAGAGTTGTTGGATTGGCTAGAGGCCAAAGACAATCACTTTGACTATAAAGAAGTGGCAGATGAGAAGAGGGTCAGCTATGCCAAGGCTAGACTCAAAGGATCTTCATTGGTGTGGTGGAACATGATGTAGGATGATAGGGTAACAAATGGAAAGAAGAAGATAGCTTCTTGGGAGAGGATGAAGATCAAATTGAGGGCACAATTCTTGCCTACTGACTATGAGATTCACATGTATCAAAAGTTGCAGAACTTGAGACAAAAGGAGGTGACAGTAAGTGCCTACACTGAGGATTTCCACAAATTGAGCCTAAGGGATAGAAGACAAGAAGAAGAAATGGAGAAGGTAGAAAGTTATCTCAATGGGTTGAGACAAGGGATACAAGATGAAATTAGTATGATGGCTCTTGGAAGTATTTATGAGTGTTTTCAGTTAGCCTTGAGAGCAAAGAATAAGGCTAGAAGGAGGAATGAATTCCATCAAAGAGGAAGGGGTGGTAACAATAACATAGGATTCAGAGGCATGAGTAATTTTGGGAGAGGAAAAAACCCAAATAGACCAAAGGAGAATCAGTCTATGGATAACATTGGGGGTAACCAGTTTAGAGGATCATTTCAAAGAGGAGGATACAGAGGAAGAGGACCACCAAGAGGTAGATTCCAGTCACAAGGAAGATCTAATTCAGTCTTTACTGGCAGATGTTAAAATTGCAATCAAGTGGGTCATACAATGGGGAGATGTCCTGAAAAGGCTACCTCATCTTCTATGGGAGATAGAAGAAATTAGTTGGTACAAGAAGATGATACAAAAAGTGTCACCTCTCCCATTTCCAAGCCATGGCCAGTAATGGATGTAGAGAATCTAATGTTGAGAAGGACTTTTTTGAAAGTACCTAATACCATAGAGCCACCTCAAAGAAATAATTTGTTTAAGACAACTTGTAGGTCTCATGGGAAGATTTGAAAAGTGATAGTGGACTCTGGATCCACTAAGAATATAGTATCAACAGATATGGTGGACAAACTAAAACTTAGAAGGATACTGTATACCACTCCCTATAAAGTTTAATGGTTAAACAAGGGACAACAAATAGTGGTAGATGAACAAACCATGGTGGAGTTTGAAATAGGTGAGTATAAGGACAAGGTTCTATGTGACATATTTCCCGTAGATGCATGTCATCTTGTTTTAGGACGTCCATGGCAGTATGATGTGAAGGCTATTCATGATGGAGAAAAGAACAACTATGTAATCACCAAGCTAGGGAAGAAGTTTCAAATGGATCCATTGTAGGAACCTAATGAGGAGAAGCATGTGGGAACCAGTGTGATGCTCTTGAGTGAGAAGGAGTTTCTAAAAGCTATGAAGAAGGAGAATGGAGTCCATTGTGTAGTGATATTGAAGCCAAAGGAGGAGACCAAGGAGAAAGCCAACATGCCACCAGAGGTACAAGCATTGTTGGAAAGGTGTCATGACATAGTAGATAATGGTTTTCCAAGTGCATTGCCACCCCTGAGGGATGTGAGTCATCACATAGACCTCATACCTAGATCAAATTTTCCAAACAAGGCAGCATATAAGATGACACCAAGTCAAAATGTAGAGATAGAAAAACAGATTCAAGATTTGTTGGAGAAAGGACTAATAAGGAAGAGTTTGAGTCCTTATGTTTTTCCAACTATCCTTGCACCTAAGAAGGATGGAAAATGGAGGATGTGTATAGAATCCAGGGCTATAAATAGGTTACAATCAGACATAGATTCCCAATGCCCTGGATTGAGGATTTGATGGACAATTTGGGAGGTTCATGTTATTTCTCCAAGGTGGATTTGAAGTCAAGGTATCACCAAATCAGGGTTAGGCCTGGTGATGAGTGGAAAATAGCCTTCAAGACAAATGAAGGGTTGTATGAGTGGCTAGTAATGCCCTTTTGCCTAACTAATGCACCTAGCACATTCATGAGGCTCATAAATGAAGTGCTAGTAGATTTCATTGGTAAGTTTATAATAGTATATCTTGATGACATTTTGATATTTAGCAGGTCCAAGGAGGAGCATATGAAGCATTTGGAGATGGTCTTGAGAAGGTTTCATTAAGAGAAGTTGATGATCAATCAAGAAAAGTGTGAGTTGCTGAAAATTGAATTAGTTTATCTTGGTTTTGTGATTTCTAATGGATGTATGAAGATGGACCCTGATAAGGTTAAGTCAATTTTGGAATGGCCTACACCTAGGTCCATAGGGGATGTTAGGATTTTTCATGGATTTGCCTCCTACTATAGGAAATTTGTAAGAAATTTCAGTCATGTATGTGCCCCTATCCTCAACACTATCAAAGGGGGAATCAAATGTCAGTTTAAGTGGACTATAGAAGTACACCAAGGATTTTAAATGTTGAAAACAAGGATAGAATAATTACGTACACTTAGGGTCCCTATTTCAATCAGCTATTTGTGGTGGAGTGTGATGCTAGCAAGCTAGCCATTGGAGCAGTGTTAAGCCAAGAGGGACACCCTATGGCATTCTTCTTAGAGAAGTTAAATGAGGCCAAACAAAACTACTCCACCTATGATTTGGAGTTTTATGCTATGGTATAAGCCCTTAAAAAATGGAGACACTATCTCCTACCAAGGGAATTTTTGGTCTACACGGATAACCATGCCCTAAGTTTCTTGAATGTGAAAGAAAAATTGAATTAGAGGCACCTAAACTGGGTAGAATCTCTACAAGAATACACATTTGTCATCAAACATAAGAAAGGGTTTAACAATAGGGTTGCAGATGCTCTTAGCTGAAGAGTATTAACTATATAGGAGATACAATTATAGAGTATGGGATGAATGACTTGAAAGACATCTACAAAGAGGATAATGACTTTAAAGATGCCTATGAGGCATGTGTAAAGTTCCAAAAGGGGTTCAAGGTGTAATTTATTGAGTTTATGTTGCTAAAAGGATTATTGTTTAAAGGAAACCTTGTGTGTATACCTTAGTGCTCAATGAGGGAGAACATTGTGAAGGAGAAACACCAAGGAAGCTAGCCACTTTGGAGTGGATAAAACACTAGAGAAAGTGAATAGGCCTCTTAACCGAGCAGGACTTAAAATTCTTTTTCAATTGAGATACATCCCAAGGAGTATCAAAAAGTTTGATAAAAAAAGTAGCATTGGATATGCCTAATACCTATTGACAGGCCAAGTGAGCATTTGATAAAGGATGGTAGCATTAGATGCTAGATACTATTTGACAAAATATTTCTAAATCCTCTAACAAGGTCACACCTAACAGTGTGTTTGTAACCTTTAACAGGGTTGGCTCTTAACAAGGCTCACTTTAGAAGAGTGAAAATTTGAGGTACCAGTCCCGGTGGTTTTTCCCTTAACAGGGTTTCCACGTTAAAAATCCATGTGTTATGTGTGTATGATTCATTTCCTTACTATTTTTTATCTTACATAGTTAACTCTGGATTGATCGGTATACTCTACATATTTACTGTGTTTCGATAAATAGATGACTGCTTATCGATAAATATACAGAAGAAGGTTTAACAAAGAAATCCAAAAAGTAGTAAATGGATATAAGTATTTCATGGCATTCATCTTGTAGGAAAAAAGATAACTTGAGACATAATTTGTGAGGCCGCGGATTTACCCTCCCCTCCTCTCTGTTATTACTAACAATTGGTATCAGAGCTTGTGTGCTTGAAAGGAAGGTTTCAAAACCTAAGCTAAAGATCACAAGATGAACAGATGAGATGTGCCCCAGTTGAACAAAGATATTTTTTCTTCATGGCAGAGCAGAATAAGACTCCACTTATCAGGTATTGGTAATGATATTACTCAATACTTAGATACTGAATATGTGTTTCCCACAGGAGAACCAATGGTTGAAAAAATGAGAGAGAAGCGTGAGCACAATGACACGATGATAGAACTTGCTTCCTCTATAATGCCCTGCCAAGGAACCCAGGAGAACTTAACCTAAACAAGACACTAAGTTCACGGAATAATTTTTTTAAAATTTTTTTACAAACAATAATGATAACAATGTGGAAGAAACACATACATGAAATACAACACATACATGATTAACATTTCTCGAGGGTTCCTTGAAGAAGAATTACTTAAACAAACTAATCTACAATTAACAAATATAAAGAACTGACATAAAGGTTACATAATCTGAAACCAATAACATACATCTCGTAATAAAAGATTACATATACATCTAATACCATAAGGTATAATACCTAATCAAAATCCACTGCACAAATTGCAGGGTATGTAATAATACATAATAAACAATACAATGCATCCTCCAAGGATGATAACCAATATATACATATGGTACAAATACACAACTCAAGTAACTGGTCAAGTCTCCAAAAGACTAGGAAGATAAAACTGCAACAAGGAACATCCAAGCATGAAGAAGAATCTGTCGAAATCTCAATGGTAATAAGAATCACTACCACCCAACCATGTGGAACCAAAGGTCCACTCCCACCATGCTGAGGAGATAGTAACAGGCCCATCACATAGGGTAAACAACAAGAATGCAAACAAGGTACACATGACCTCATACTCCAATGCAAAGGAAGCTCCTAGAAGCACTCTAAACCATAACAAGGAATACTAAACAACACCAGAGGTAACTAAAACACATAGGATAACCTAATTTGTATATAGGAAGGTGTCATCATGTACGTCTAACCCTTGAGTTAAGTCCTGACAATCCCTTTATGCATTCTGGCACCCAAGTGACCATACACGGCATTAATGACCTTTCAAACAGATAATATCACTAATGATGCCCGAACCCGCACTTCGAAAGGGGGAAAGCATCATCTCATCCTCCATATTAGCCTATACTAGTGCTTAAGCATGGGTGATGCATTAATATTATTAGTTTAATACTAGGTCAGCCTAATTAGATTAATTATGTTATCACTTGTTACCACTACTTACAATAAGAAAATACTAGCAGCCACTTGTGGGCTCCGGTACTTATTGCAAGCCACCTCCTATCATACAACTAGGTAACCTACCCTAGGTTCACAAAAAACATCATAAAGGATAAATCATAATTCAAATTGCACCCTATACATTCAGGTGCACATAGGTTATCAATAACCCTAAAACATCCACAGTATCCTCATATACCCAAACAATACATCATAACTGAATTAGGTTGGGTTTAGGAAATTAGGACTATGACATCATCATAACTCACAAATTAACATCACAAAAGATACCATGCAAAATTACAACCCCAAAACCTCTGAATTTATGTCCTAAGGGTCATCTAGCCCATCAGACACCCGAAAACATGATAACATAAAAGAAAATACACTTCATTATTCACACACCCAAAACACATCATGGTGTAATCAATTCATAATCAGAATACATTAAAAAAAAGTTTCAGTGTTAACATAAGGACAAACATATTTATAACATCCTAACCATGCAAATCAAATCAACTAAATCCACATATCCAGTTAGGATTTATTTTCATCTCATAATCGATTTTATTGATAAATAGGTCCTAAACAAAATCTAAATATCCTAAGACAATATACAATTTCCTAACACGAAACACCATTAACATTCAAATAATAATCCTTATACAAAGAAATCTTTATTAAGGAAACCATTCACTTATTAACATAGATCCCCTAACAAAATTCCCTTTCAAATGGCTATTATAACACTAACATATTGAATCAATATTCCAATTAAAATATTATTAAATATAATACATATGTCTATATACCCTACTATTTACATATATTATAGCAATAATAAAATAATTTTATTTACAACTTAACATTTAAACATACCTATAGTTGCTTTAAATTAAACTCACCAATTAACTAAATCACATATCAAATTTAAAAATTACCCATAAACTAATTTAACATTCACTCTGAACTAATTTTAAAAATTAATAATAAAATATAATTAAATTAATTTAAAACTAATCATATAAATGAATTAACAAAAATACATATTAAATAAAACTAACTATATAAATTAATTAATAAAATTACATATTAATAAAAAATGAATTTAATAAAACAAATCATAGAACAAAGTTTTGTTTTTACAAAACTTTTGAAAGTAAAGAAAGTGGGGGGCCCACGCGGGTTCCCTCCCCTTGCGTCATGCGCAATCCTTACAAAGGACTATGGGCAGGGGGGACCACCGCCCACCCTTCCACACAATCATAGGAGGTGGCGTGCGGTACAAGGGGGGTTGGTCGGGATGGGTTCCCACCACCCCTTCCTAAATAATAATTTTTTTTTTATAAAAATTTTCTTTTTAAAAACTTTTAACAGCTGCGTTTTATTATAAAGCAATTTGTTTTTATTTATTTTTTATTTTTTTAAATCCAAAAATGGAAATTGAAAAAGGGGGTTTTATTTTTTTCTTTTTTAACTTCTAGGTGATTTTATTCACCAGACTGTACTTTTCCAGTGAGTACACATTTTTGAAAAGACTTAATTTTTCAAGAGATTCTTAAAGAAGGAAAAATATTTATTTTTCCCCTATAGTTAGGACTATAGGTAGGATTTAATTTTTCAATTTCTAAGAGATTTATAAGAGATCTATAGGGAATTTTTCAACGAAATTTGACAGCATAAGTGGGCTATGCCAAGTAATAATAAACAATGAAAATATAAGATCTAAGGGTTTCCTAAATACCCAAAATCACACAAACTCAATTAAACACCTAATTACCATACTGATTTAACATGCATCTATTTAAACATAGAAAACCACATGATTGAAAAATTGAAACCATTTTAGGGATCTCAAACCCTACCTCAAATCCAATGCAAGAAAACTGAGACTATGCCTTTGAAGATTGCAAAACCCTGAATACCTCCAAGCGCAAATCAACCACATATCTGAAACCATGAAGATCCAAGCACATGCAAACCACGAATTCACACAATACTCAATCCAACAAGCAACCACAATATTCCTCAATTTCTCCAAAGCCAAGTACACACTCCAAGCTCCCAAAATCTCCAAAACCTGTTAACCAAAAATGAAACCCCAATTCCCTCCTAATGGGATTCAATTTCCCCTAAACATGCAAAACCCTCATGACAACACATTCAGTTAACTCCTAAAAGGACTCCACCCAAAATTGAAAGAAAATAACAATTAATTAATTAAAATATCTTTTAATTCCACCACTCAACTTTGAATCCTAAAATCAAGTTGAGATCTCTTGAGTTTGAAAATACTTTTTTAACCAAATCTTGCACATGTAATTAATAAAATATTAATTTAAATAACTTAAATATTTAAAGTGCAATAATCCATGCAACTTAATATTCAATTATTTAATAAGGCATAAAAGCATATTCACTCTAATTTTCAATTAATTATTCAATTAAATATTAATATTCAATAATTACACTTTAATTAACCTTTCAATTAAACATAGGTATTTAATTTAATCTTAAATTAATTAAATACCCTATATTTAATAATTAATTGCAATAATATTAATTAAATAAATAACATGATTTAACACCCACATAATCACATTGAGCACCTGAAATTGAAAACAAGCAAAAATCAAACATGCACTAGGAAAGGGATACACGAATTCTTATCGACTATACGAATTCGGTAAGGTAGCCAACACAGATACTTGTCCACTATCTAGGACAATTAGGTTTAGAATAGGATTTGGACCTGAAAACTATCTCCCCTCTCTTACCATTGAGATCAAAAACTAAAAAGAAAACTAAGAGGTGGGTATTACATCCTCACTCTCCAATCCTAAATTTGAAGATGTCAAAGCCTGTAAAACTGCAAAGTAGATGTGGGACAAATTAAATCTTGTGAATGGTGCTAACAAAATTTTTTTGAGAGCCAAGGAAGAAATATTTAGAGGAAAGTTTGATGATCTCAAAATGAAAGAAGATGAAAACATAACTCAGTATAGCACAAGAATCAAAGAGGTAGTCAATGATATCTGAGGAGTTGGAGGTATACTAGAAGAAGATACGGTGGTAAGTAAAATTTTAAGAACCTTAATGCCTACTTATGCTATTAGAGTATCTTCCATTCAAGAAATGAGAGCAGTAGAAAATAGAAATGTTACTGTTATACACTGAATTTGCGCCTCTGATCTCAAGCTCTCTTGGTCTTGATAATCCAGTATAACAAGGGAATCATCTCCAGGTTGTGGGACCTATGCTAACTGAGATGAGACCTCTAGATTATAGGCTGGTTCCTCATGGATAATCACCTTAATTTTCTTCTTAAACAGGAAAGTAAACTTTTGAGGGAAAGGGATAGAAGGATTGCTTTGAAAGGGAAATGACTGAAAGAAAACTACCTACTAGGTGATGCACCAAAAAAGGCATGAAAACATAACACACACAGGATAAGCTCCTGGGTCAACTAACTCTAAATTGTAAGTAGAACACAAGTCCCTTGTATAGGCATGCATCAATATTTCATAACAAGGTCATGAGTAAACCAGTTAAAAGGAAAGACTTCTTCACAGTTAACAGCTTTAAACAATAAAACACTAGTT